>OX438929.1:25740000-26340000 GCA_949316025.1 Lapara coniferarum
GGAATTTTACACTCTACAGGGTTGTGATAGAAATGAAAATAAAATATCACCACTGTGCCAGTCGGAGTGAGGGGTGTTAGGTTATTTTTTCGATACGGAATTTCTGGATTCGGTCTCCACGCTCAAGGCCCGCTTATAGAAGCTATGCAATAGCTTAAAATTTTAAACAATTTTTGCCGCCCCTTTAAAAATATTACCCCCCCACCGCCACAAACAGCAACATACTTAACCAAGGAATCGTAAAATATTAAAGTAAAAGGGGATTTAATTTTGAATCGCTGAAAATCTCCTAGCTTTAAAAAAATCGTTGAAAAACCATGTCATTTCGGTATTTCGGTAGGACAGGCCCAAAATCGGTATAAATACCGAAAAATCGGTAGGTTCGGAAAACAACCAAAGAGTTTTTTATAACTTTACCTTAAAGGAAAGGCAAAGGGTTCAAGCCCATACCGCCTCGTGTTTTTTTCTCTTTGGGAAGGCGCGGTTTGCGCATCTGCCAATTTCAAGTTTTGGGCTCGACAGTACCTATATTAGTTTGCGTTTGTATTTTTTTTTTTTAACACGGACCTATCGGCCAGTACCCTGACGAGAGTCGGCTTTTCTGGCCACACCGGACTTTAGGGTGAACGCAGAAGGCGCTCGCAACACTTTGAATTAAGCGACCATGCTGAGGGCAACCCACTAACGGGTTACGAACCTCGGCTCAGTCTGCGGTCTTGTGGAGTGTTGGAGTTTCAAGAACTCGTTCTTACGGCGGATGGCCAGAGTGATTTCGTCCTCTGGATCGGTTAATACGGAACGCGGCCGTCTCCATTTGGCGCGGTCGAATGGAGTGTAGATCGACGCTTTGCGGACTAACGTATTTGGGTGTTTTACCGCCCAATCGAAATAGAGCGTTTGTATTGTTTCTTTGTTATACTCAGAACCAGTGCCGGATTAGCCTATAAGCAAATTAAGCAATTGCTTAGGGCATCACGTCTTGGGGGGCACCAGAAACAGTACAAAAAAATGCTAGCACACAAAAGTAAAGCTGTTTGAAAATCCGCGCGATTAAAGACGTCAGACAGTTTCGGCTTATCGGTGAACCCCATGAAATGCCAGGCTATTATTATAGGCAGTCCTAGGATGATAAGTAGGTTGGATATTTCATATATCCCTCCCGTTGTTTTTGATGGCTCCGTCATTCCTTGGTGTTCATGTGTTAAGGACCTCGGGCTTCAAATTGACGCCACTCTGAGCTGGCGACCCCAGGTGACCTCTGTTAGTCAGAAAGTCGTCGGTACTCTTCGCTCTCTGTATCGCCTGAAGAATTACCTTCCGTTCAAAACCTATGCCTATGCCTATGCTTATGCAAACCTTAATCCTTCCGGTTATCGACTATGGTGATATGTGCTACTTTGATCTGAATGCAGATCTACTCAACAAACTCGACCGTCTTCTTAATAACTGCATTCGATTCGTTTATAATCTTCGCAAGTTTGACCACATCTCTTCTTACCGATCGCAGTTAAATTGGCTTCCCATCCGTCAACGCCGTTCGTTGCGTGCGCTCACTACCCTCTTTTCTATTCTCACTTCTCCTACCCCTCCTTCTTACCTGTCTTCCAACTTCATTTACCGTTGTGATACTCATGATAGAATCCTGCGTTCGTCTAGCAATCTCCTTCTTAAATATCCTCCTCATAGCTCTGACTTCCTTCACTCTTCCTTTGCTATCCAGTCCATCCTTCTTTGGAACGCACTCCCGCTCGAAATCAGGTCATGTACAACACGGCTGGCATTTAAAATCGGCAATTACTCCTCGCCGAAGTAGCAGATTCTCATCATTAGTTTATTAAAATACGTATTTATTTGTGTAGCTATGTATTTATTTATGTATGTAATTGTTTATGTATATATGATAGATAATTATATATGTACGCAGTTATATATGTAGCAAAATTAATGTAAGTATACATATATTATGTTTGATAATTATCATTGTATTTTATTCACATTTTTAATTTTCATTATTTATAATTTACACCTGCCTCCGTCTTTCTGCACCACCTTAAGGTCGACTGGCAGAAAATGCCTTTAGGCATTAAGTCCGCCTGTACTATACCATTGTACAAAGTGTCAAATAATAAAAATAATAAAGACTGATGTTAGTTTACTTATGGTAGGGGGGCCCATAGGCGTGAATTGCTTAGGGCATCAAGTTGTCTTAATCCGGCACTGCTCAGAACTAACTACTATGTGGAAGTAAAGCAGTGGCTACCTTACCAAGACTTTGTCGATAAGTTTTGGCGGCAACAAAAAAGCACTTGATTAGCATTGTTATTTTAATTCACTTCATTTGAGCCCTTTAATAGAATTATATTGGACAATATACCACCATAATTGTGCAATATAACACAAGTATCACCAAAATAATGAATTAAAACAAGAGCACCTCATGACACTTCCACGTTCCTGGCAAAACTCCTTGCCAAAAATAATATAATGCTCTTTGATCTAGTCAGTGTTATAACTTAACGGATTTCCCGCCAATCGAACGGATTTGGATAACCTAAAAACGGGAAAAATTCATTGTAATGGCAGACGGAGTACTCAAATGTACAGGAAAGCTATATCTATGCCCATGTACATAGAACTTTAGGAGCTTTTGAGCTATTATTGACAAATAAAAATTTTAACGGATTTTTGACGGAAATATACAAGGAAATGGACGGATTTTTAAAATTCTTGTTGGCAAATGGCAACACTGGATTTAGTTTGTCTCTGTTTGACGTGTTTGACAAAGTTTTGCAAATACAAATCATTACTTATATTGCAATTTGCAGTTAACTTCTGAATTTTGTTAATTATTTGAAAACATAGAAAATCTTCGCGATCCCGCGAATCATAAAAGCAGGTACTATTAATTATATCAGTCAATAATATTTTGATGGTCAAGATGTAATGGCGGTATTTTATAATCAAGTGGCATTCATCTTTTTATGTTACATTTATTATCAAAACTCATTGAATAAAGTTAGAATGTCCTACCTAATTAACTATCCAAGCATTTAAAATTATTGCACAGAGATCTGCTGAATAATGACGGAATCCGTGTGATAATAAGACGTGTCGTGTGTTTGACATGGCGACAACTTTTTATTTCTAAGAGTGTATATTTATTGTTTTGTGTCTGCTATTATTCTAAGGCTATTACTACTTGACATTGGCGAAATCACCGATAGAAAATCGGTGGAAGTCCTAATTTAAAAGAAGAAAAAGTAGTAAGTGATGGAGAATGGCAAGACAGGTTAGCATAAAATCGAGATGTTCATACGGTAAACTTAAAACTCCAAAACGAGCCGCTATTTGCTATGATAATATTAGTACGTCTTCGGGTTAAGGCTGTGCGGGGACAAAATGTTTGAAGTTGCTTTTGGAGGGAAGAAATGTAGTTGACAAAGTATATGCAACAAGCTTGTATCTCTACATAGTATTAAACAAAGTTTGATTCAATTTGAAGTTTTTTTCTTTTTAGAGCATTTAAATATAAGCTTGTTTTTTTCATATGAGTCTTACCCCTTTTAAGCCCTGACAGAAAAAAAGGAGTGTTATAAGTTAAATAAATATTTTATTTTTATAAATATATTTTATTAACTTTTTATTATTTCAAATGTATAAATTTTAATTTTGGGAATTAACATTGTTATTACTATGTTCAATGACAATGTATTTCTTATTCAAGCTACCATAATCATTTTACAGACGATGGCCGCACCGAAGCCCAACCAGATGATGACCTGTCCGTACGAGATGGCCCACCAAGTGGAGCACTACAGGATGCACATACACCTGCAGAAATGCAGGAAACAGCATCCAAGCTGCAGTAAAGTGTCCTGTCCATTTGACGCTACACACGTCATTAATGATGTCGAGTTGGATGTAAGTGTTGACTAGCTATGTTTTATTTATAAGTACTCACTTCTCAAAGTTATTTCGTCTACTGCACCTTGAGAATCAATTATTTTCTAGTGCCCTCTTTTTAATTTATTTTAAACTAGCTTTTGCCCGCGGCTCCGCCCGCTTTAAAAAGTTTTTCCGGGATTAAAGTCCCGCTTTATATTTTCCCGGGATAAAAAGTAGCCTATGTGTTAATCCAGGATATGATCTACCCGTGTGCCAAATTTCATCGAAATCCGTTCAGTAGTTTTTGCGTGAATGAGGAACAAACATCCTTACATCCAAACATCCAAACATCTAAACATCCAAACATCCATACATTCTTACAAACTTTCGCCTTTATAATATTAGTAGGATACACTTGTGCCATATGAGTCTTACCCCTTTTTAACCCCGGACAGAAAAAGAGGGGTGTTATAAATTTAGGGTATGTATCTGTGTATCTGTATGTCTGTGGCATCATAGCTCTAAAACGGATGGATCGATTTTGACGTGTTTTTTTTTTTGTTTGAAAGATCATGTGATGGAGATGGTTCTTAGCTATAATTTATGAAGATCTGTTTGAAGATTATCAGCTCATTTTTAACTTTCACAACTCCGATTAATAAAAAAATTGTGTACTGTGACTTTGGTGATATTTTAGAGACCTGTTAACCTTGAGCTGATGCTGCAGCATCAAGTAGTCTGCAGGATACCCAACTCTTTAATAACGTATAGAGTGTGTGGACTCATAAGAATGGTCTCAATGAGTAGGTGGTATATAGTTGATTATCAAGGCCCCATGATGGAGAACATAATAATTTAAAAAGTTTGAAATTAAAATAACCCCTGACACAAAATGCCTCATTTATTTATTGTTATAAGGTACACCAACAGCACTATATATTATAACATTAAAATACAGTAAAACAATAAGGTACAACATCTGAAATATATGCTACTTATAGTTGTACACAGCATTCACTACAGACAACATATTTAAATAAAAAAAAAATTAAAACAAAAATTTAAACATTAAAAAATCAAAACATAATATTAAAAGATAGAGGATAATACGAAGTACTAATATTATGACATTATGAAGTAATAATTGTATGCATTATAAGTAATTCAAATAATTTGGTTACAACACTAAACATGTAAAATGGAGGCAACAAGAAGGGCCATAGAGAAAGTTAAAAAATAAAAGTCTTTGTCGTTTAAGTACCTAGTCATCTTTTGAACCGAGCATCCTCGCGTCGGGGGACCGAACTCCGGACCAGGGAGATGCAAATTCTTCTTTAGCGGTCCCCCGACGAGACGACGCTCGGGTCAAAATATTACTAGGCACTTAAACCAGAAACATACATTTTTATTTTTTAACTTCTTAGATTTTTTGTGTTGGGGTTATATAAATAATCTTACTTAAAACTTACATTATTCAAATGAAATCAAATAAAAATTATGAAAGAGTAAATCAATAGAACACACCTATATTACGATTTGTTATACATGTTAATGGCCATGTAGTGCCTGGATAATGTTTTTATAGAAACATTGAAAAAGAACAGTCGAAAGTAGGATTTGAACCCAAGACTTCCAGCGTACTGTGCCGGTGCTCTGACAATTGAGCTGTCTAATTTCAAGTACCGTATTTGATCCCTTAAAGGAGAGGAGAACACATCCGTTTAACAGATTCAAATTGTATTAAAATATGTGTTATGTTCCCACAGTTCCATGTGACAGTGTGCCCGAAGAGGATCATGCTCGACTCGCAGATATACATCACGGATGACGACTACAGGCCCGCCGTGGAGCTCTCCGCCGCGCCGGTCATACAGAGCGAGGAGAACTGGGACGATGTGGGTATACTTGTCTAGTTTGATTATAGAAAGCTGGTGCGTACAACACTGACGCAGACGCGGATCCAGCTTTCAAGTCTTCTTATAAAGAAGTTCTTAGGTATGCAGGTTTCCTCACGATGTTTTCCTTCACCGTTAAAGCGAACGGTAATTGATAAACAATACACACGTAACTTTGAAAAGTCAGAGGTGTGTGCCATGGGTTTTGAAACTCCGGACATTGTCTCGGCAGACCGTTCCATTCTCAACTAGGCTATCGTCCACCCATCGATATAAAATATTCATTTTATTATATATTAGCTTTTGCCCGCGGCTTCGGCCGTACAAAAGAGTTTTTTTTGGATAAAAGTCCCGCTATACATTTTCCCGGAATAAAATGTAGCCTAAACCTTCCCCGGGTCTCGAACTATCTCCAAACCAAGTTTCATCGACTTCCCTTATGTAATTTTTGAGTTTATCGCGTACAAACTTCGCCACCTTTTTTACCCCCTTAGAGGTTGAATTTCGCAAAAAACCAGTCTTAATGAGCACCTACGTCCTAAAAGTGCCCCCCACGCAAAATTTGAGACTCTAAGCTATTGTGATTTCTGATAGGGGGCGAGCCTATCGCCATATCAGGCACAAATTCCAGACTCCAAGCACATATTGAATAGAAATACCCAATACCCGACCCGGGGATCGACCCTGAGATCTCAGCTCTGCATACAACAACAGCAACGCCACCGAGGCAGTCTTATAACATTAATTTGATCAAATTCACATCCACAGGATGCCACAACGTACGTACCGGATCCATCGAAGAAAGGACCCCACATCATCACGAAGATCCGTGGCGCCACCAGGTCAGAGAGGAGGAAAGCGAGGATGGAAGGCGTCAAGACCTACCGGCCGCCCGCTGATGAATAGGTCCCAGGGTCAAGGGCGTAGCTATATCTTTCAAAAGAGGGGGGTTCTACGATACAAAAATTGCATGACATCGTATATACGGGTTCACATTAGAGTGTATACATGTTTTGTGGTCCGATCATTTTAGAAGCTAAGGGAGGTTTGGACCCCCAAAATGTCAGCAGGCAGTGATGTAGCGTGACTTATTGTGAGCTAAGGGGGGGTCTGAACTCCCCTCTTATATATGCCCATTCCCATTGTACCGTCGTTTTCAACAATCGCCTTTTTGATCCCGGAATTGACTCAGTGGATTTAAAATGTAGCAAAAAGACATGACTCTGTTTGGGATTGCTTGAGACTAACGTGACTGATGTATTGGTCTCGATCAATCACAATCAAAATTAAAACAGCTTACGAGAAGCATTTTTGCCACATTCAAAGCCCGCTGTTTTCTTTTAGTGTTTTCGATAGTAATCTTTATTTCATATAGTTTTCGTTAGTTTTAATTTTATCCAAGTTGTAGGAACATGATTCAGTCTACCAGTGATAGTTGCCGTTTTTTTGTTATATTATATTTAGATGTATTTAGTGTTTAAAATGAAGATGAAGATTTATCTGTGTGCTTATGTGACAAAAATCACGACACGACTCTGTTTTATGGGGATTTGTTGAAGCTTGAGACTAACATGTAACTGACTTATTGGTCTCTCGATCATCCCCAACATGAAAATTTAATTACAAGTTGTCTTTTTGGAGACGTTCTAAGCACACTGTATTACATTATTTTTGGATCCCTGTAGTTAAAACTTGATATTACTAATAACAAGACTGCTACTGAATATACTACATACAAACTCACGCCTTTTATCCCCGAAGGGGTAGGCAGAGGCGCAACTAATGCGCCCACGTTTTCACCGTGCGTATTCCGTCCCATGATGTGATAGGGGGCGAGCCTATCTATCACCATATTGGGCACCAATTCTAGACTACGGGCTATATGTATATGATACTGAATAGAAAAATGCAATATCACTTTGCTCGACCCGCGGATCGAACCTGAGACCTCGGCATTGGCTGCTAAAAAGCTGTGTGTATTCTTTATGAATTATCGCTCGATTTAACGGTGAAGGAAAGACATTGTGAGGAATATGTATATTTTTACTATAGTAAGTCGAACAAGTTACCACGCGACCCTTACTAATTAAAATTAATCAGCTATTAAGCAAAGGTACTTTTTTTGTTTTAATTGTATTTTTTTTGTTAAGGTTATCTGTACTAACCACAGCCGTATCGCAAAATATAGCTTTTGAGGATAAGTCAAAAGTAATAGTACTGTCTATAATTGAAGTGTGTTTTTGTGATCTACTGTACCCCATGAGGCATTCCTTGTACTCTACGCTTACCTTGTTTTTTTGTAAGGAAATTTGGCTCAAGCCACTTCGAAAATAAAATTCCGAACTCTAAGCAAAAAAATCACTCATTCTATTATTCCTTAGTTTTATGAACAAAAATGAAAAATCATAGTTTGAATAGTAATTTATTCAAATATTTGTAGTAGTTATAACCATTTTGTACACGCCTTTTTATTTCATTCGCAACTCTGCGGTACAGTACAAAAGGGTAAACTTATTTTGAGTTTGCAAAATACCGAAGCTATGCGTAGCGACCATTCAATGTGCGAGGTGCTTTATGTGTATTTTTTTCATCCTCTTAGATCTAAATAGTATTCCAATTATTGACTTGTAATAAGATATAAATTTTGTTATTAAACAATTCCAGAATTGTAAACTGTCTTTTTTTATGTAATGTACTTTATCCCCTAGTGCATAAACATTAGAAAGAACGCTCCATGTTCTATACCAGCGAACAAAAATGCAGCCTCTGCCCGACCCGGGGATCGAACCCGAGACATTGCAGTCGTACCATAATACAACTACGCCACCGAGGCAGTCAATATTATGTACTTTAGTGGCAATATTATTGTGTGTGTGCGAGCAAGCTAAGACGAGGCTGTATAGGCTTGAACCCTTTGCCTTCCAGTGTAAGGGGGGAAAAAAATGTCTCTGGACTCTGGAGGACACTCAGTGTCAGTGCTGCCAGATTAGGCGACTTTTCGCCATTTAGGCTATCTTGAAGAGTGTCGGGGTGACCAAAATTGCGAATGGCGACTGGTCGCCGTTTAGGCTACGCGAATGGTGATTAGTCGCCAATTTAGGCTACTTCGGAAAGTTCGTGTTTTATACAAATTTTTTTGTCGAATTTGAGGATATTTAAGATCCCCCTTACACACAATTATTGAAAACTGGGGACCTTTTTTTTTTTGCTCTTCACGTCCCCACACATGTGGGCGACTTTAGGCTACTTCGAATTTTCTCGACTTTAGGCGACTTCAACCGTCAAACATCAGGCAACACTGCTCAGTGACCGGGAGTTTTGGCGGGAACGTGGAAGTGTCATGAGGTGCTCTTGTTTTAATTTATTATTTTGGTAATACTTAGTGTTATATTGCATAATTATGGTGGTATATTATGCAATATAGTTCTATTAAAGTGCTCAAATGAAGTGAATTGAAATACAGCTTGGCAAAAAAGAGTATGACGCGGTGAAAATTAGAACTAAAACTAATTATTTGTTGCAACACCATTAGACTTGTCATTTGTGTCAAATTGTTAGTAGGTTCTGTGTCATCGTTGTTTACGCTAAGTTATTTTCGACGGAATTCTGTAAATTCTTGTACGTTCGTTGCTTATTTTGTTAATTAAAATGAATAAAACGGTTCGTAGTAGTGGTAGAGCAGTGACATACCAAGTTTTTTTCGATGTTTGGCGGAATCTCAAGCGGGACAAATTTTGTCTCAAATTGACAATGTTTATCAGAGAGTTGCCGATATGACAGGTATTTATGCAAATTATTTACATTCTACAAGTCGAACCATACATTTTGCACTGGTTTATAACATGAGTAACATAAAATTTACGATATTTTAGTGTTTTGTTGACAAAGGTTATGTTTACAAACCACTTATACACTGACTTAATTTTTTGATACTTGAGACATGAAAAAACATACGAATGTTTTGAAAGTTCATGCATGTTTGGTATTTATTTTAGGTAAATCAGTCAATCCTATAA
Organism: Lapara coniferarum; assembly: GCA_949316025.1. NCBI lineage: Eukaryota > Metazoa > Arthropoda > Insecta > Lepidoptera > Sphingidae > Lapara > Lapara coniferarum. The sequence continues at coordinate 25,749,797 of OX438929.1, forward strand.
GAAAATTAGTTGAAGAAGGTGAACAAAATAATAGCATTTTTTCTACATCTGGGAAACATCGGAAAGGTCGACCAAAGAAAGATCTTGATGATTTTGACTTATGCGAAATCAGACAAAGGGTTCCTTTCTTCTACACCGTAAAAAAGCAGGTATGTAATATATTTGATATTATATTTTTGTCCCGGATCTGCCCATGGTAAAACGCTTTTGCGGGGTAAAGGTTCCAAAGAGAGAGCAATATTTAAAAATAATAATGCATAATAGAAATCTGCCTACAGAATTACAAAAACATGTTGTTTATTTGGATGAAAGCTATATACACTCAACTTAAGCTCAAAAAATGTTGGCAATCCATTGATATCAGTGGAGTGAGACACAATATATCCAAAGGAAAAAGATATAATATTGTGCATGCTGGTAGTAAAAGGCGTTTGTGCCCTATGCACTTCTAATTTTCAGTAACCCAAACAAAAATGAAGAATATCATTCTGAAATGAACAAAGCAAGTTTGCTTTGTTTATTTCAGAATGATACAAAATGGGTTACAGAGAAATGAATACCTAATTTAACAGAACCTTCCATTATTGTGATGGACAATGCACCTTACTATTTGGTAGTTGCCAATAAGGTACCAATTAGCGCAACAAAGGTTGCTGATGTAAAGCTGACGTTCAAAATAATATACCTTTTGATGAAACGATGCGCAAACCTGAATTATTAATGCTGGTGAAACGCCATAAACTAACTTTTGAGGGATCATGGTCACACTGTGGTACGGCTTCTACCATATTGTTGTGATCTTAATCGGATTGAATTGATATAGGGAATTGCAAAACATAAAATTGCCTCGGTCAATGTAGGGTCCATTGACATAAAGGTAGAAATCTAGTACATAATTGTTTTTTCTTAATGTTATTAACTTGAACTCATAATTAGTAATATTTTACTCCAACAGATGGCAGCTGAACAAGCACTTCTAGCTATTACTGCTGAAGATTGTAAGAATTCCTGCTATCATATTATGAACATTGAAAAGGAATATTATGATAGGGGTATGACTATGTATCACGATATTGAATAATTGGTTATTAACCTCCGAGAAGACAGCAGCAGCGACACTACTTCAGAATTAGATATAAATTAATAAATTATGAAAATATAAAAATGTTTAATTTTCCTAAATGTTTAAGATACGATGTACGGATATTTATACTATAATAGTATTTTCTAACGATGATTACACCAGCTCGAATCTCGCGAGAATAAGAAGGGCTACTAAATTATTTGATAACAAATAATTCCGTGAGTGAGCAGATACTTCCATGTAATATTCATAATTCAATGGACTCTACTACTTACAAATTCAACTTATCACAGACCTAGTGCAAAAAATAAACCTCTTTTCTTTTGCATGTATTATAAATTTCTTTGTTCTTTTATACAAATAATATTTACCTGACGATTGGAAAGCATCCCTAAAGACTCAGTAGGTAAACAACAATAAATGAACAAAACTGTGAGTTACATCAAACAAGAGTTTTTCGTAAGAAATATTTTTTCATCAACAAGTTGCTTTTTTTCTTAATTGTGATTCCTTTGTTCTGGCCAAACCAAGAACCTTATACCCACTATAACCTCCTTGGGCCAAACACAATGTGCCACGTGATACTCATTGAAAAATAACAAGTATCTAAACACTTTACGTCGTAGTATACTGGGTTGCCATATTAGTGTTATATTAGACTTAGGCGCCCTCATTAAATCCACACTCTTTTTTGCCAAGCTGTAACCGCGCCAATCAAGTATTTTTTCGTTGCCGCCAAAACTCCTTGATAAAGTCTTGGTAAGGTAGCCACTGCTTTATCTTGTTTATTTGTCTCTGTGCTTTACTACGACATAGGAGATAGGTTTAAAAAAACACCAAAAATATAACTTAAGACGAGGCTGTATAGGCTAGAACCCTTTGCCTTCCCTATAAAGGGAAAATTATATATAAAAAAAGACTCGTTTCATTTGAAAAAGTTTTGCAAAAATATAATTATTACAGTTTGATTGCAGTGTTTGCAATTTTAGTTTATTTGTCTCCGATTGCAGTAGACTGCTGAATTTTGCTAATTGCTCAAATATCGAAAATTTTCGCGCATCCACGAATCATAAAAGCAGGTACGATTAATAATTATGTCATGTACATCAGTCAATAATATCGTGTTTTGTCTTTCGACATGGCGACAGTTTTTTATTTTTAAGAATTTATATTTATTGTTTTGTATCTGCTATTATTCTAAGGCGATTTATTTCTATTATAACTTGACACTGGCGAAATCACCGATATATAATCGGTGGAAGTCATTATTTTAAAAGAAGTAGTAAGACGTAGAATTGCAAGACAGGTTGGCATAATATCGAGATGCCCATACGGTAAGTTTAAGACGCGAAAACGAGCCGCTATTTGCCATGAATATATTAGTAGGTCTACGGTTTAACATCGTGGTGAGACAAAATGTTTGAAGGTGCTCTTGGAGGGAAGAAATTTACTTGACAACAAAATATAGCGTATTGGCAAAATGGGCAACTTTAACATTGAAAAGCTATGTGGGTAAGTACCACTGCATCTATGTATCCTGTCAAGCATCGTGCATGCACTGTTGTGCTCCAGTTTGAAGGGCATTGTAGCCAGTCTTTAAAATAACCAATTCTACGAGTATATAAATGAACTGCTCCATACAAAGGTAAAACAGGAACAACTTAAAAGGTAAAGGTAAAATAGTAACAACTTAATAGGTCAAATAAATAATCTATACTAATATTATAAAGCTGAAGAGTTTGTTTGAACGCGCTAATCTCAGGAACTACTGAACCGATTTTGAAAATTCTTTCACTGATAGGAAGGTACATAACTCCTGAGTGCTATAGGTTTTTTATCCCGGGAAAATATTTTTGTCCCGGAAAAACTTATCATGCGGGCGAAGCCGCGAGCACTACTAGTAAATAATAAAGAACAAATAAACTGATAAAGGTTGCAGAAACATGCTGGATGCAGGCCGCTTTTGACAGGTTCGTCTGGAAATCTTTAGGGGATGCCTATGTTCAGCTGTGGATGTCATGTGGCTGATACAAACTAAAAACTTATTGTACTTTGGCTACTTCAGTAGCTTAGTTGTATTACGGTATGGCTGGATTGCTGAGGTCTCGGGTTCGATTCCTGGGTCAGGCAAAGTGATATTGGCTTTTCCATTCAGTATCAGCCGGGAGTCTGGAACTTGTGCCTGATAGGCTTGCCACTTATCATATCATGGGACGGAATACACACAGCGAAAATGGGTGCATTAGTTACAACTTATTTTAGAATTAGTTTATATATTTTATCATTCAAGTAATGTGTCTGCACACCTTTGAGAGTGACCTTAATTGGGAACAAAAATATAGTCTATTTTTGACAATTCTTTGACAGCTGGATAATCGATGGGTGGGGAAAAAAGCCAGTCTAGTAAAAACTGTGAACTGTAGAAATAATTGTGTTTAGAATATTGTGTTACACAGTTCAGAGGTTCAGACCCAGGTGATTTTCACATTAATATCTGTCAAAAGAAAGACTCATAAAGCATATACAATTATTGTAAGAATAGCCTCACAACAGGGTAGTTGATAACTTTTTTTAAATACATTTATCAAAAATGTATGCTATCCAAAATTTTATAAAAAATAATTTTGAAATTAGCACAATAATAAGTAAGTTATAGGGCTTTGAAATTTGGTGGAAGGGGAAGTTGTGAAATAACATCAATATCAGACTGACATCACCAAGTGTCACAGGCCATACTCTCCATGTGCGTGCGAAAGAGATAGCGCCATATCCCCATCATGCCCCCACTTTTGCTCACAAGAATATTTCAAATATGAATAACTGCTATATTGTTCTTGTTATCTTTATATCTTAAATACAACAATATTAATTTTGGGAATAAACATTATTATTACTATGTTCAATGATAATGTATTTCTTATTAAACTACCATAATTATTACAGAAGATGGCTGCACCAAAGCCCAACCAGATGATTACTTGTCCGTATGAGATGGCACACCAAGTGGAGCACTACAGGATGCACATACACCTGCAGAAATGCAGGAAACAGCATCTGAACTGCAAGAAAGTGTCCTGCCCATTTGACGCTACACACATTATTAATGATGTCGAGTTGGATGTAAGTGTTGACTAGCTATGTTTTATTTATAGGTCTCTCAAGCCTATCTCATCTACTGCCTCTTGAATCAATTATTTTCTAACGCCCCCTATATTATCTATTTTAAATGGGTTTAGGCCTAGTTTACCATGCTGCCCTAGGGCGGGTTGGCAGACTTCACATACCCTCGAAATTATTATGGAGACTTCTCAGGTATATAAGTTTCCTTACATTTTCCTTCACCCTTAAAGCGATGATAATTTATAAACAATGCACACGTAACTTCGAAAAGTCAGAAGTGTTTGGGTTTTGAAACTTCAGACATTCTCTCGGTAAACCGTTCCATTCCTAACTAGGCTATCGTCCACTTAAATAAATCCACTTAATGTCCACTTTAATAAAATTTATTAAGCAGTAAATCAAAAGAATAAATGCATTTAGCAGACAACAATAAAAGATCTATGCTGAGTTCCTTGGTGCTTCTTCTCAGGTCAGTGGGCTTTTCCGAAGCACTGGTAGAATCTTTTAGTTCATAAAAAACATTGTTAAAAATGACGTGTAAAAAAGTGCCCTTAGTGAATTTCACACAAATTGTATTAAAATAAGTGTTATATCCCACAGTTCCATGTGACAGTGTGTCCAAAGAGGATCATGCTCGACTCGCAGATATACATCACGGATGACGACTACAGGCCCGCCGTGGAGCTCTCCGCCGCGCCGGTTATACAGAGCGAGGAGAACTGGGACGATGTGGGTATACTTGTCTAGTTCGATTATAGAAATATGGCGCGTATCACTGGTGGTAGGTCTCTCATATGTAAGAGTCCGTCTTGGTGGGTACCACCGCCATGTCTATTTCTACCTCCCAGCAGCAGTATGCGTGTACTGTTGTTTCGGTTTGAAGGGCATTGTAGCCAGTGTAACTACAGGACATAATGAGACTTAACATCTTATGTCTCAGGATGATGAGCGCAGTGAAATGCCACACAGTACTTTGTAGCCCAAGGTGCTGGATGTTGCTACTGTTTATGGGTGGTCATATCGCTTACCATCAGGCGAACGGCATGCTCGTCTCGTCAGTCAATGCCATAGAAAAAAACACGCAAAGGCGAATCCATCTTTCAAGTCAGGGGGTCATATAGTCCAGGACTAGACAGGACAGATTCCAAATCGATGTAAAATATTCATTCTATTAAATACTAGCTTTCGCCCGCGGCTTCGACCGCACGAAAGTTTTTCCTGGATTATAGTCCCGCTATACAATATTTTCCGGGAATAAAAAGTAGCCTCAAACCTTCCCAGGGTCGCAAACTATTTCGATACCAAATTTCATTGCAACCTGTTCGGTAGTTATTCACTTCATCGAGTACAACTCTATTTACCCCCTTAGGGGTTGAATTTCGCAAAATCCCGTCTTGGTGAGCACCTACGCCCTAAAAGGAACCCCCATGCCAAAATTTTAGACTCCAGCACTTGTAGTTTCTGAGACATGATGAGTGAGTGAGTGACTTTTCGCTTTTATATACATAGATTTCTATCAATCAAAATATGCAACCTTGCTATCGATGTATCTCTGCCAGCACAGTGGTCTTTCTTAATGCCCTTTTTGAAGAAGTCAAGTGTACGGGTGCCTCGTCAAAGGCATTTTGTACTACCCCTCAGGTAAATGGGAAAACTTATTATCACTTTACCCGACCCGGGGATCGAACCTGCGTTCTCAGCTCTGCATACAATAACAACTACTATCGAGGCAGTCTTATAACATTAACTTGATCAAATTCACATCCACAGGAGGTCACAAAATACATACCAGATCCGGCGGACAAAGGACACCACATCATCACCAAGGTCCGTGGCGCCACCAGGTCAGAGAGGAGGAAAGCGAGGATGGAAGGCGTCAAGAACTACCGGCCGCCAGCTGATGAATAGGTACCCAGGGTTGTGTCGTTTTCAACAATCGCCTTTATCGATCCTGGAATTGACTAAAACGTGGTATTGCTTGAGACTAAAACGTGGGCTCTCGATCAATTACAATCAAAATTAAACTACATATTACGAGAACTGTTTCTGGCACATTCAAAGCCCATTGTTTTCTTTCAGTGTTTTCGATAGTAAGGGCATCTTTGCTACGAACCTAGAATTGTTTATTTCATATAGTTTTCGTTAGTTAATTTGATCCAAGTTGTAGGAACATGATTCAGTGTACCAGTGATAATGTTATAGTTTTTCTGTTATATTATATTTAGATCTATTTAGTGTTTAAAACATGGATATCAAGATTTATCTGTGTGCGTAGAATGTGACAAAAATCACGACACGACTCTGTTTTATTGGGATTTGTTGAAGCTTGAGACTAGCATGTGACTGACTTGTTAGTCTCTCGATGAACACAAACATGAAAATTAAGTGACGAGTTGGGTTTTTTGGAGACATTCTAAACACTGTATAACACTACCACAAGAAAATTGACTATTCAATAGAAAGTCTGCTTATTGGCAGCCCATTTCTTGTGTCATTGTTTGTTTCTCTATAACCGCCAATCGCCATGTCAATTTACCACCGTTATTATCAGATTTGTAATTGTCTTGCGTTAATTTTGGCGTTACACGCAAATGTTATTTTTATTAATAACTAAGGTATTTTCTTGTTTAAAATTAGTTTAAATTAAAAGTTGTTTTGAGTTTTATTTTTGAGACGAAAAGGTTGTCGTTTTTATTATTTATACTTAGTTTAATTTTATTTTGGTTCTAATGAATTGTTGAATGGCACTGAACATTCGTGGCAATAATTATTTTGTTGTTTAAAGTTTAACAAAATATTGTTTTGTATTTTAGTTTTGAAATCAGAAGGTTGTTTCGGTTATTTTTTATACTCATCATTTTTTTTGTTTTGATAAATCGATCTTAAGTGATAAAAATCGATTATTTCTTTTCCCAGAGATTAATATTTAGAAGGGAAAAATCGATTATTTAAAAATTAATATTTTCCACAACGGTGAAGAAAACAGAATATGTATATTTTTACTATAGTAATTCGAACAAGTTACCACGCGACCCTTACTATTTGAAATTAACTAGCTAATAAGCAAAGGTATTTTTTTTGTTTTAATTGTATTTTGTTTGTTATAAAGGTTATCGCATACCAGCCGCATTACCATATCTAGCTTTTAAGTATGAGTCAGAAGTAATAGTGCTGTCTATAACTGAAGTGTGTTTTTGTGATCTACTGTACCCCATAAGGCATTCCTTGTACTCTACGCTTACACTGTTTTGTTAAGGAAGCTTGGCCCAAGTCATTCAGATAAGAAAATTCTGAACTTGAAAAAAAAAAAAGAACTCATTCGGTTGCAGTAGTTAATAGGTTGAATAATTATAATTTATAAAAAAATTTGTAGTATAATCATTTCTCACGCCTTTTTTTCATCTGCAACTCTACGGTACAGTACAAAAGGTTGCAACTAAACTTATTTTGAGTTTTCAAAATACCGAAGCTATGCGTAGCGACCATTCAATGTGCGAGGTGCTTTACATTTATTTTTTTCAGCCATAAGATCTAATTAGTATTATAATTATTGACTTGTAATAAGTTATACATTTTGTGAATAAATAATTCCATAATTGTACAAGTGCTTTTTTTATGGAATGTACTTCCAGAGGATATTGTATTTTTCTAGTGCGTAGAATATCCAGAAAGGACGCGCCATGTGCTTACTGTCGCAAACAAAGAAAAACTGTCACTTTCAAAGTAACTACTACATATTATACAGTACTTTTTTTTTATGGCTTTCACTGCACCGTTTATCAGTTATTTCGCCAATATTAAGGACACGACAAAAAAATGTCGAGAGAATAACTAGAAACTAGAATTTCAGTCCGATGTTACCCAGCTGAGCAGATTTGAATTTTAATATTTCAAAAATGACTATGTAAATATTATTTTCTTAGAGATTTGTACCTACACTACAAACAATGAAGAATCTAGAAGAGCGAATAGAACATAGAATACACATTTTTATATAAATTAATAAGAAATAGAATTAAAAATTCATGTCAAATGTAATCACAACATCTATTGTCATTGAAATGCCCATTCAGTATTTGTAATATCCAGTTTATGGGTAGTTATCAGAGGTCTCGGACGACAAAATGTGAAATCGGTAGAATTGCCAAGAAAAATCGGTATATTTGGAGCAAAAATCGGTATATACAAAAAAAATCAATGAAAACCCCCTTAATTTTAAAGTCTAGGGACTATTATTGTACGAAAAGAAGGTAATTTCAACAAACGAGAGTCACGCCCCCCCCCCCCCCCCCCGACATGAAAGTAAAAGTTTTAAACAAATTTTGCCGCCCCTTTAAAAACACTGCCCCCCGCCGCCCCGAACAGCAACATATTTAACCAAGGAATCGCAAAATATGAAAGAAAAAGGGGATTTCAGTTTCGAATCGCTTAAAATCGGTAGAAAAATCGGGAGAATCTTCTAGCTTCCAAAAAATCGTTGAAAAATCATGTCATTTCGGTAGGACAGGCCCACAATCGGTAGGTTCGTGACCACTGGTAGTTATAGTCAGGGGCGAATTTCCCTATAGGTCGAGTAGGCGCGGGCCCAGGGCGGCAAAACTTGGTTGTTTTGTCGACGGACTTTTTGTGAGACAATTTGTGAATAACGATTCATTGTTACTCACAAACAGAAGGGTAAGAATCAGTATTTGAAATACACTGATTCGAGATAATGAAATCATTTACTATCATTTTTTTAACTTTTTAATTAATTTCTATAGTTTATTTAATTTTTCATGCTTTGTAGCACATAGGCCCCCCTATCGGCAATAGGCAAACTTTTGTAGGCCTAGGGCAGCCAACATATCAAATCTGGCCCTGGTTATAGTGTCATGAGATAAGCTTCTTTGTCTTGTCACTCAATTAAGTGTCTTTTCAGTAGCATTATTTATAATATTTCTAACTCCTCCCTATTCTTCTGTTTGATTACTTTGTTGCGGGTTAAGGCTAATTAGTGTTTCCTGAGACTTGCCGACCTTCACCGCTCGGTGTCATAAAATGCGTGCCACTGTCGATCCTGGCTTACAGGAGTTGCATTGGTCGGTGTGAGTGTGGGATAGTCTCGTAGCATTGAAAATTATTGTCATGAATGAGTCGTTAAATTTCAAACATGGCCAAATAGCTAAAAGCACAGAAACACACATTTTCATTTATGTTCATGTTTGTACCAAAATAAGAAATAGCAGTCATGTCTTGTACTTTGTTAACATTTTCATACTAATTTTATGTACTACAAGCTTTAAAACATCAAAATTTAAAATCGAAAATATATAGAGATGGCCAAGTTGGAAATTTAGGGACTCAGTTGTCTCTGGCTAGGTAGCTATGAAGTCACATACAGTTCACTTGTCTGTGGTTTTAGGCACTGGCTTGTAACTTAAAAAAATGCCTTAGTCTCCGTTTAGGGTAGATCAAAGATTAAATAGTCCATTCCAATCTTCGCAACCCCTTTAATAACTTAAACACTCTTCATAAAATCATCATCCATTTTCTGGAATTTCTCTTTCATCTCCTCCGGCACTTCTAGGGCAGATAAATCCTCCGCACCAACCTCTTCTTCTTTCTGAATAAGGATATCAACAACATTTTCACATACGAGTAACGCTTTAGGGTATTTCTCCCACTTATGATACTCTCGAAGAACATAATACACTCCATTGTCTCTTAGCTTCTCCCTGCCTTTTCTGGTGGCGCACAACTTATTTAGCGTCTCCAAAACCATTATCCTTATATCAATATCAGGATCTCTGGTCTTCTCTTTCGGTAAATATTGTAAGGTGATCGGCAAGGAATCCATTTCTTCATCAGGGTAGTCTTCATTACCCATTATCGGGTTCAGAATGTACGTTAACAAGTCCACATCATTACTAAGTAGGAAGTCGTGGCATTCTGTGTCAAAGGAGAGGTTCCGAATTGTTCCAATAGCACCTCCGCGTCGTATGCTGGATTCTGTATAGTTACAAAACGGTAGTAACTTTATTACTGGTACGTGCGGGTTCTCCTCTATTAACCAACGGCGTATCCTGTGACTGCAAGACAGGTTACTGAACATAGGTGCTAAATAATTCAACTTGGAACCTTTTTTGTTAAACTCAACATTGGCAAAAGCATTCAATATGTCATTTAAATGTGGAATGAATGTGTTCAAACATACCTCCAACTCGTCTTCAAGCCTTGTTATGTTTGAAAGTATCATGCAGGCTGCATCAGCGTCTTTTTTTTGGGGATTTAATACGTAAGAAATCAATAAATCTATGATATTTTTCTGCGCGCTGTTTTTGTATTTTAACAACTCCGTCGCGCCGCGAGTGTGGACTGTGACGTTGATAAGGATCAATAAAGCACTTTTAGCGACTTCCTCGATTCTATCGTCGGTCAATTCAATGATTGCCTTCATTATATTTTCATTATTTAACAGGCAGTTGATCCCATGGTCACTTGCAGATAATCCTACCAAATGCTCCACTGCAATGTGTTTTAAATCTATTCGCGACTCCGGCCTGAGGAAGTTCAACATCTCGTCCAAAGGGTCTTTGGCCATTTCTTAAATTATTATTTTTTCTAAATACGATGCACGTTTCAGCTTTCGCACTCTCGTTTCAATAACGATTGTGACAACTGACAGATTGTGACAGTTGTCAATGTAAACAGTTATAATGGTATTGAAGTAGCAATAGCATATAACAATTTCTTTGCTACAAAAATAATGAAAATTAATAAATCAATGACGTTAAAATAATATTTTAACATTATTCAGATTTATAACAAGAATCTTTTTGGAATTGATTTTGTTTTGTTACAAAACTTTTGTAAGCTATGGAAACTGGAAAGTAATAAAATAAACATAAATTAATAATTGACCCATATGTTTGGTAAGGAAGGTAGTCTCATATTATATTCGATTGTTACCTACTCTGTAGAGTATTTAAAAAGTGTTGTTTAAAACCCACATGAGATCTGTAGAAAAATAAAAAAGGAGGAGAAAGCCTGATCCTACCTCTATTCCCACGTAATCGAATCTCCCAGGACTACGTTTGTTCTTACACTTATAGTGAACTTACTAATCACGTTAACTGTAAACCCGAGTAATTTAATTTTTTTATAGTTTTTGTTGGAAATAAACACAGCTGAGCTGCCTCCAGAATAGAAAAATTTCCCGATAGAGTGATAAATTCGTTTCCATATATCAAGATACAGATATAAGCTTGTCGAAATGTAGACGCATTACTTACTACTACCACCCAAGACTATGAGGGCAAAGGGATAAGCTTACTTAATTATATTTTTGAAATTTCAGGATCAAGTCGGTGAAAATACTACGCAGTACGTTCATTCTTTTGTCAATGTCAAATAAAACAATATTTTTTAAAATGCATTTATTCAAACTTAATTATACTCTAAAACACTTGAAATTCTATAACTATTTTATATTAAGCTCTGAGTATCGTACGCCTAAGAAAATAGCTAGATAATACCTTATTCACAAACATTTCTACTTAATATCTGTGTGATAGAGACAAAATACTATGTAAATAATAATAAAAGTATGTAAATAATGTAGGGAAATTAGTAATAAAACATCAAATAGGATTTCTTAGTGACAATTTGATCGCACAATTTTATATTACTCTATGATATATTATGGACGGACTATATTTAATCTACAAAACATGAAGCTATAAATCTTAAAATTACAATACACTTTATTATACCTAAGCTGAAAAACGTAGTTCTTGAGTCACATAAGGCATAAAACTATTTAATGACATAACATTTACAATGTTACTACTTTACTTTTACTTTATAGTGAGAATGTTGTACCTGCCTATTAAAAATATTATCTGTTGACGGCCGATTTTGATAAACGATTCCAGTCACGTTATTAATAAGCGACGATAGCATAGTCGGAAGTGGAATGGACTGCCGAGACGAATGTCCACAAGGTTCAAAACCCAATGGCACATTCTAAAAAAATATGTGTGTATTCTTTGTGAATTATCGCTCGCTTTAACGGTGAAGGAAAAAATCGCGAGGAAACCTGCATACCAGAGAAGTTATCTGAATTTCGAAGGAATGTGAAGTCTGCCAACCCGCACTGGGCCAGTGTGGTGGACTTAGGCCTAAACGCTCTCAGTTGTAGAGGAGGCCCGTGCTTAGCAGTGGGCAGTATATAATACAAGGCTGGTATGGTTATTAAAATAGACCAATCAGAATAAAGTATATAAAGTTGGTTGGCATGTTTACAAATTACCTCTTAAATTACGTGGATATTTTGATTGTTTTATTTTCGGGGTTACTAAAGATTGGAATCGCTCGATAAACAATAGTCCAATTTGTTTCTTTCGTGACTTTATATAGCGTGATACTGTAATATATTTCTAAAATGGTTTAGTTTGTACTACATTTCGCTTAACATAATTCTCTTAGTAGGTAATTGCATTTTAATAAATCGACTCGTAAGAATTTCAATATGTAGGTACCTATAGATTATAAATAAAAAAATCCTTCCGTGTATTTATGTACGCGCGTGAGAAGTTATACTTCTTTGGCATCTTTTAAAAATAGTTTTAATTGCATGCAAATAATAATTAAAATTAAATGATAAAAGGACTTGTAAAGGATAGTCAACTCAGTCAATAAAGTTCTGAAACTGATATATAATTATTAAAAATAAAATGTAGACAATTACAAATGTATACGACATAAGTTGTATTAAATATTAAAAGATTCTTAACTTTAAATATTTATTATTGATTATGTAATATTTTAAAAGTGAATGAATAAATTTAATAGTAAATTTATAAATTAAATTTACGTTTATCATTTTTATAAATGTATTATTTTCTTAATTTAATATTCTGTTTTCATTTTTATCCTAAAGTTTTCATTAAATAGCTTCAACCTTTTTCGATACAGTGATGCGCGCGCATCATAAAATTTCACTTTCATATTTTTTTCATAACGCGCACAAAGAAGTATAACTTCAAAAACCTTTTAATTCAGTTTTGATAATATCTTCCAAGGAATACTCTTGAAATATGTTTATGATTATAGTGTTTCTTTATTTACAATTATTTAAATTTCAGTAGTGGTAGGATTGTAATTTTTATACACAATACATTGAGATATACATAGAAAATGTTACCTCAAATATTTTACAAAGAAGTCGCTCGCTATTAACTATACTTCTTATCTTCGAGCATGGTGTGAAATATACACTATACATGATATAAATATAGTGCAATGGTAAAAAATCGAACAGTAAAATATGTTATCTCTCTAAAGTGGCCGTAATGATGCACACCCGGAAATCTTTCAAGCTTCGCTCAAAATAACTATTTCATTCTTTATTTCCTACAAATTTAGGTGAATTTCAAAAGCTTGTCACCTTGTAATTCACAATTCTTTTTTTGTGCAGTTCTTAATGAATAACGTTATTTTAAAGGTGCTATTTGCTATTTAAAATCGTTATCGCTATTAACGTGGCTATATTTATTATCTACATTTGACATTTGACTTTTGTATCATGTAAAACGTTCCAATTTACGTAAGCACTTTGTATGGAATGCAATTTATAAATTAGAGTTTATACTTAATTCAATTTTAATTCCTTTTTGTCGAATATGATTAGGAATGTTTAAATTTAATTGTTTATGTGTAATTTTTTAACAAACTTAACATTACAAGGGCCTCTCGTCAGGCTTTATGGCGTATGAAAACCATTTGATAGAATAATTTAGCGATTGCATTCAATCAGCGGTCGTTATCATTTTATAGTAAGATGACTGGATAAACACTTGGAGTACCTATCTAGCAAAATACTCAAAGGATAAACATTGTATTTAACTGTAATGTTTTATAAAACTGTAATAATATAAACTTAGACTAACAAATTTATAGTACGTAAATGCTGCAAAACACAATAAAACTTAGGTAAGATCAACGGGAAGAATTTTAATGTGTAAGGATTTTTCGTATGCAGATTACGGTGATTATAGCGAAAAGCGAGGTCTTTAAGATGTCTCCATCTGAAAAAATAATGTCTTCATAAGATAATATTATTATTGTATTAGCGGCGACAGCCTAGTTGGGAGTGGAACGGACTGCCGAGACGAATGTCCGCAGGTTCAAAACCCAAGGGCACGCACCTCTTACTTTTCTAAAAAAAAATGTGTGTATTCTTTGTGAATTGTCGCTCGCTTTAACGGTGAAGGAAAATATTGCGAGGAAGCCTGCAATCCTGAGAAATTCTTTGAATTTTGAAAATGTGTGAAGCCTGCCAACCCGCACTAGGCCAGCGTGGTGGACTAAGGCCTTAACCCTCTCAGCCTTTCAGTTTTAGAGGAGGCCCGTGCTCAGCGGCGGGCAGTAGGTATCAACAAGGTTGGTATGTTATGGTAAGATAATATTTAGGCATATAATTATTATAATTAGGCATATAAGGCATATTAGTAGGGGAGATGTAGGCAATGGGGGTCAGTTGGCAATGGTGATCACCTCAAAATAATAAAAACCGAACGCGACTAAGCGATGCTACTATACTTACACGCTAGCATTACGTCATTCCCTTGCACGACCAGTGACTGGCTAAGTTCGCGCGATGCGCTTCAGAGTAATAGGCGTGTGAAGCTTTTATGCCATTTTCATCTAATTTTTCGAGTTGATAAATCTGAAGGTAAGTCAGAAAGTAACAAATATTTATTTCTGTACTTGTAATACGTAATGAGCATAGCATTGCAGCTTGCAATTCAGCAGCCATATTGTTATTATAACTTAAAATTTCTCGTCAGGAATTTTTTTTCCGTCTCTTTGCCCATGTAGGTAATTGGAGTCGGGTAATCCGCATTGCCCACATTACTTTACCTCGATAAAGTAGTGTTATTGTTTGTTTGTAGATGCCGAAAGTTCGTTCTAGAAAGACTAATAAAGTCAACTGGACTATTTTGTCCCACTTCTTCTGAACCAGCGACTGCATATTTGTCTCAATTTTAAATACCACCAATAATCTAAGAATCTAACAAGTATTCAGAATTTCATTCAGATGCTTAGGAAAGTAACTGTTGTAAAGACAAGACAAGCAAGAAAAAAACTGCATGTAACGATTTTAACATCTACACAAATGAAAGACTAGTTGAAAAAGAAAATAAAAGGAAGAAAAAAGCAATAAAAAAACAAAGGAAAAGGAGTAGGAAAGAAAAGCAAGCCACAGAAGGTCAGTTTTGAGAAGGTTAAGTTGAAAATTCTGCAGGACTCCAATGATACTTCAGCGTCAGACGTGAAAACGGACGAGTTATACCAGGATGACGATGCAGAAGATGCATGTAACTTGTGTCTTTAAGATATGTGGTGAATCTGGACGATACAATGAAACATGGTACCGATGCACTTCTTGTGGGCTTTGGGCTCATGCCGACTGTATTGGATGGGACTCTGCGCACAATTATGTGAGTGATATGTGTTGATCACCATTGACCACATGCTGATCACCATTACCAACCGATGTTGACAATGGTGATCGAACTTAAATTTTTTTTATTTTTTTATTTCGCCAATATTAATTAACCAAAGTAATAAAAGTTGATCTCAATTGATAGTTAAGAAAGTGAAGTTTATAATAAGAACAGAACAATAAAGAGTTGATTAATAGATTTGCTATTTTTTTCATTCTCGCTTAAGTGATCCCCATTACCTACATCGCCCCTACTTGGAATCATGCTTTTAGTTCCACATAAAAAAAAAATCCAAGGAAATAATTTATTATATTAAATCCGTTAAAACTGTCGTCCATCGTATTTATTGTTAGCATATTATTCTAATGAGTGTGAAACTAGATTGGATTTAATATTGTGTTGTTATTCATTCAGAAAATAAAAGAACACGTTTTTTAACCGATTTCAAAAAGGAGGTTCTGTACCTATTCGATCCGTATGTATGTATGTTTGTATGGCCGCGTGTTTCTCAAAAACTACTGACCCGATTTGGATGCGGTATTCGATATTGAAATGTATGTATTTCAGAGAAGGTTTTAGTATATAATTTATGAAGATCTTCGGAGATACACAATGGAACTCTTCAATAACTAACACCAGATGACTCGCGAATGCTGCAATGGTATATCTATGACGTATTATTTTCACCATTCTATAATTAACTAACAAATAAAAACTTTTTAATAAAAAATAAACCGACTTCAAAACCACTACAAATAAAAAAATAATTAAAATTTGTATTCGCTTAGTATATAGGTACGTATATTAGGAGTCGGTGCCTAATTTAAATTGAACAATGTTTTCGTATATTTGTGTTGAATGCTTTTCATACAGTGTTTGTGCAAAGTTGAATTCTATGCGGTTCTTTTGCATTTCGAATCACAAAAGTAAAATTTAAAAGGGCGAGCTATTATAAAACTGCTAAATCTAATCTAAATAAAATGTTGAATGGAATTAATAGGGGAGAAACTGGTCGAGACAATTGTCGCGTTGGGGGACCGAACTCCGGTCCAAGGAGATGAAAATACTTCTTTGACGTTCTCCCGACGCGACGACGCGACGCTTGGGTCAAAATATTACTAGATAGTAGATACTTACACAACAAACGACTTTTATTTTTTTTACTTTTTACAGGCTTTTTGTGTGGGGGGTTATTGTAATTTTCGAAAAAACCCTCCAAATAATTCCATTCTCGTATTGTTTTCTGTTACATATAAAATATACAAAATCAAACATATGAAACTACCCTGTTATCACATTAAAGCTCCCTCACCATTGCAAGTGTGATCCTTTTCCTTGAACCCGGTCTCGATGTCACAGAGGCAGATCTTGTCCTGGGGCGCGTGGACGCGCAGGTGAGGCGGCGCAGTGCCGGTGATGTTGGGCGTCATGCAGATTAGACCCTCGTTGCATTCTTCGCTGTTCGCGCATGCGTGGTACAGGGCTGGGGATGGATTTAAAGCAAGACATATAGTTTTACTCGTAACCCGCGTGGAATGTGGTCTGTGATAAAAAAAACACTTATTTTTTTCTTAGAATTAAAGGACTGCCTCGATGGCGTAGTTGTATTACAGTACGACTGCAAAGCTGGGGTCTCGGGTTCGATTCCCGGGTCGGGCAAAGTGATACTGAGTTTTTCTATTCAGTATCAGCCTGGAGTCTGGGATTTGTGCCCGATATGGCGATAGGTTCGTTCCTATCATGGGATGGAATACGCACGGTGAAAAGTGGGTGCACTAGTTGCGCCTCTGCCTACCCCTTCAGGGATAACAGGCGTGAGTGTGTGTAATTAAAGGTTTAGGTACTGCACACTAAAGGCGTTATTAATAAATGAATCTCACGTTTGAGTAAAATCTCTCACACACACACACTTACGCCTTTTATCTCCGAAGGGGTAGGCAGAGACAAGGGCGTCGCCAAGGGGGTGTAGGGAGGGGCAGCTGCCCCCCCCCCTAGAGATTCTAAAGCAGTTGCTAAATACCAATTATTTATAAATAGTAGTGCTCGCGGCTCCACCCGCGTGAAAAAGTTTTCCGGGACAAATATATTTTCCGGGGATAAAAAGTAGCCTATAGCACTCAGGAGTTATGTAGCTTCCTATTAGTGAAAGAATTTTCAAAATCGGTTCAGTAGTTCCTGAGATTAGCGCGTTCAAACAAACTCTTCAGCTTTATAATATTAGTATAGATATATTGTACACATTGATGTATTAGGGTTTTTAATACATCAATGATTGTATAGTCAATAACTCATGAAGCTTTACACGTTAAGCTCTGTACCGTTATTATAACAATCGCTGTAAATGTAAGGCTTGTACGCGAAGCTTCATGTGCTCTCGAATTGAAGTGAAGTGAAAAGCTTCATGTGCTCTCGACTTTACCTACAATTCATACTTTTCTCATTCTCCATATCAACTTGGCCCCCTTAGGCCATCAGCTGGCGACGCCCTTGGGCAGAGGCGCAACTAATCCACCCACTTTTCACCGTGCGTATTCCATCCCATGATAGGAACGAACCTATCGCCATATCGGGCACAAATCCCAGACTCCAGGCTGATACTGAATAAAAAACTCAATATTACTTTGCCTTTGTCTGTAATTTAAGAGATAGTTCTCAGCTGAGTAAGCATTGTTACACAAACAAAACTTAGCTGTCAAGATTTGAGAGTGCCTCTGGCATTGCTTTAGTCTATGGACGGCGGATGCCGCTTACCATCAGGCGGACAGCTTGCTCCTTTGCCTACTAAGGTTTAAAAAAAAACGTAAATCGAACATAAATTCGAGACTTCGGGGTAATACATGAGCAGAACAATCCGATTTAACACGACTCGGGGATTGAACTCGCAACCTTAGCATGGCCGTCGTACCACAATACAGCTATGCTACCGAGGCATACGAAAAATTTAGTAAAAAACTTTTTAACAAAAAATAAAACCGACTTCAAAACCACTACAAACCAAAAAGTAATTTAACTTTATATTCGTAGTATATACATAAGTATATTTGGAGTCAGTGCCTAATTTAAATTGAAAATTGTTTTAGTATACCGGGTGGAAGGGAAACGCTCTCGGAAACGAATACAGATGATAGTATTGGTGATTCCTGACGTGATGGCACTAAAAAAATCGCGATCGCATTGTTACAATTTTAGTAGGATTTTCTCAAATTTCTGTACAGCTTCACGTATGGATAGATAAATCGAACTATTATTCTGAAAAACATAGTAAAAAAGGACATTATTTAAAAAAAAAAGTGATGAAACACGTACATCAGCTGACGGGTTAACGACCGCGTGGCCGGCGCAGCGCGGCGGCCGCCGCCTTGTCGGCGTTTGCTTTGTAGTTTGTACCCTACCCAGTTTTTTGTAAGCTTTACATTGCGCGCGCATGAATTACGGAAATACTAAAATCGTAAGTATTATCGCTTAGCTTTGCAAATGAATATAGTTTTTCGTTAATGTTATGGTTCTTCTCTCTTACCGTTCCGGTGTATAGAGAGCGTTTCCCTTCCACCCGGTATTTGCCCTTGCTTAGCTTAGCTCGCAAATTAAATTAGGCGTCGACTCCAAACATCGTATATTATACTAAGCGAATATATAGTTAATTATTTTTGGTTTGTAGTGGTTTTAAAGTCTGTGTTATTTTTTGGTAAAAAGTTTTTATTTATTGCTTTTTTGTTAGTTAATTATGAAATGGTGTAAACAATAATTCATCGATATACGATTGCAGCATTCGCGGGACATCTGTTGTTAGTTATTGAAGAATTCCACTGTCTGACTCAGTAGATCTTGATCAGATCCTAAAAAAATTACATACTAAAACCTTCCTTGAAAATGCATTGGAATAACGAAAACCCCATCCAAATCGGATCAGTAGTTTTTGAGAAAATCGCCATACAAACTTACATACATACGGGTCGAATACAGAACCTCCTTTTTTGAAGTTGGTTAATTAAGAAGAATTTGCTACCGATATGGCGATAGGCTCGCCCCCTATCACATCATGGCACGAAACACTCGAAAAGTGTATGCCCTCGTGATCTGAATTTGTTTTTTGAAATAACATCAGTATGTCGCACTCTTAATAAAACCATGACCTAATGCAAAATTTTGGCTACACGAGCTTTAGCAAAGTATGGACCCTACAGGGCAAGCTACATCGACTAAGAAAAAACATGCATCTTTCAACATTAGGAACAGGCACAAAATTGTTTGAATTTATGTTCGTTCCCCGTCCAACTTAAAAAATTTCGTATACAGTTAGTTTTTGTGACAATTCCCACAAGTCAACGATTTTGGATTAGGTCATTGTTTAATTAAGAGTACGATGTATGTTAATTTAACAGTATTTAGTTAAAAGCTTGCGCTTAACATGGCGTGTTCGCCGTTCGTGAGAAGCAACATCTATTACAAATCTAGTAAAAACTTGTCGTGCTGCGCACTCATTATGGATAAGAATCAACCTTTATAATTTGATAAAATTAAAGCACTTTACTTGGTTAATTTGTTTGAAACTCTATCGACCTTCATTTTTTCAAACGGCGGCTAGGAACAAGGATCTTTTAGTCAAGAACAAAATCTGATGGTGATAACTGCTTCATATTAGTCTAAGCTGCTTCAATAGTTGGAAGTAAATTCAGAAACAGATTTAGATGATTAAAATAGGCAAACCGATAGCTCAAATATTGAATTGCATTTATAAATACCTACTAGTGGTCGCCCATTGTTAAAAATTCAATCGCAATTTATACATTTTATTTTTCTGCACCCCTTTTCTATATCGTATATCTTTAAACGATCCATTCTTGTATGTGTATCGACTGGAGTAGTTTTAGTGTTGTTGTGTCGTTAATACAGTTAGTTGCTCCGAATTAAAAAAAGCTAGTATTATTACTCGCCAATAGATGTCAGCAAGTCATATTTTTCAGTTTATGTTTAAATTGAATTACTAAAAATACGTATAAAACAAAAATTTATAAAAATCTATCATAACTATATCTATTTATCGACCCCGATAACTCTTGCATACTTAATTTCATGAAAATCGTTGGGGCCGTTTCCGAGATTCAGATTATATATATACAAGAATAGCTCGTTTAAGGATATTATAAGATACAAAACTGTCTCGTGTTCCAACCCATGTTACGCCACCACTGTCTCTAAGTCCTGTTCCGGAAGAGCCTGTGTATCCGTTTTCGAATCGGCATCGACGACTAGGGCCCTATCTAGGGCTGTAGGCAAGATGTCTTTCTACAATGCTAATAGAAAATTGAAAAAAAAAAATCAAAAACACAAAAATTCAAAAAACAAAAATTTTATCTCTAGTTGTCATTCCCTGAACTACGTAGTTGTAGAGAGGCATCTTAGTTATGCCCCTTTGCCATGCAATGCAATGCAATCAGCCCTGTAGGCTGTAATCTGCCCACTCCTAAGTACAGGCCTCCTCTACTACTGAGAGGGGTTAGACCTTAGTCCACCACGCTGGTCTAGTCCGGGGCAGGTTTCCTCACGATGTTTTCCTTCACCGTTAAAGCGAACGATAATTGATAAACAATACACACGTAATTTCGAAAAGTCAGAGGTGTGTTTGGGTTTTGAAACTCCAGACATTGTCTCGGCAGACCGTTCCATTCCCAACTAGGCATCTTTTTTATACATGTTTGTCCTTTGACAAACATGTATAAAAAAGATATAATTGAGGCGTAGCTGCATTAAAGGGCTCGTGAAAAATTAATCGAATAAGGTCTCTATTAGCATGAAAAATGGACCTATACACATTTATTCTGTGACCGTTTTTAGATTATAAACACAAAAAAACTGAGCTAATTTTACATTTTAGGAATTCTTGTAGCCGCGAGCCCATTTAATTACCATGCCCAAGAAATTACAATTAGTATTTGATTGTAAAAAACTTCAAGGAACCACAGGTTGGTACTAATGCGATCAGGGAGACATATTTAGTGGTAAATAATGTTATTATAATAACAATAAAAATTACAACAATTCGTACTAAAGCGGCATAACACCAGTGAAGTTAGATAAAGAGGGAATTTACTGGAACCATAGCTAAGACGTCTTTTTACAATAGTTAAAACTAATAGAATCATATAAAATGTATGAGAATGACATGCCTATACTAAGAATATAAAGAGGAAAGATTTGATTGTTTGTTTGTAATGGATAAACTCAAAAACTACTGGACCGATTTGGAAAATTCTTTCACTAATAGGAAGCTACATTACTCCTGAGTGCTGTAGGCTACTTTATATCCCGGGAAAATATTCGTGTCCCGGAAAAACTTTTTCACGCGTGTGGAGCTGCTAGCATAAGTTTAGTAAATAATAAATCTGTCAAAGCGGCAATCATAGCGGGCTGGGTTACGCTTAGGGAGCGTAGAAGTAAGGAGGACCATCTCAGTATATTAAAAACTTGAGAGGTGTCAAGGGACACCCGGATGGAACGAAGTTGTTTTCGATTAATTAGTAAAGACATTGTAATAAAATTTTATTTCTTTTAAGTTATAATAATAATTGTATATTTCATTAAAACGTTACATCAATGAAAACATTTACTTCTACCTACACAATAGATATGTCATCGAATCACGATCATTACCTAAGCAAGCATTGACATTAAAATTAACATGCAACTAACGAAAAAAAAACTACTCTAAAAAGCATTTAAATCTTAGAGTATGTATACGTAGTTATACTTACTCTAAGATTTAAATTGTTTTTTTTATTTAAATTTCGAATGTCACTTTTACGGCCAGTTCTTTATTGTTACTGGCTGGTTTCACAGGGCAAGTATAAAAGTGTCGTGACAACTTTTCGTAAGAATTTTTTCTGTCTAGCTCCCTTTCAAAACGCGCGATAAGGAACTTCGTTCCAAAAATGTCCGTTGAAAGGGAGCAAATTAAGGTGGCGCTATAATAGCGAGTGGAAGAATTTTAAATAGAGCGCCACAAATTATTAGGGAGATACTAAATTAAAATTGTTTCTATATTTTTTCTTTTTGTATTAACAACAATAAAGTCATTAAAATGGCAAAGCTGTAGCAACAAAATTTCATAAAAAACACATGTTCATATCATTTCCACATCCTATACTAGCGCTATTTCGGTGAGTGTTCGAACTATAATTTGCGGTTTGCAAGTGGACACTTTTTCGACTAATCCCCCATACAAGATGGTCATCCTTACTACTGCCCTCCTCAGTTACGCCACGGTAATATAGAAATTACGCGCAAATAATTCTCGGCCTATGTTGACGGGTTGTGTTTTCCCGGCAAAAATATCGGAATCTAAGCCCCCACACGACCTAGTATCAAGATTTACCTACCATTTTTAATTATCCGATTTATTTAGACTGATTATAATCGTGTTGAATTAAGTTCATGAGGCACGCAAGCGGCGGGGCCTTGTTGGCCTGGAGGTCGATTGTAGAGAGCCTAGTTACGTATGTATTGACTATTAATAATTAAAGAAAACATGCTTTTCCCCCGAAGTGGTAGGATGAGGTGGAACCAGGGACCACACTTTTAGCGGAACCGTATGTTTCAGTCATTGTATCCTAAAAACTATGTTATTCAAAAGCTAATTGCTCTCTATAAATACTACACTACGACTGGTGCAATGCTATGCGAGTTATGGAACATGCTATGCTCGGAGTTTCTCCGGAATAAATTTCGTAACGAACTTATCCGACAGAGAACCAAAGTCACCGACATAGCACACAGGATTAGTAATAAGTGGCAGTGGGCTGGTCATATCTGTCGAAGAACCGATAACCGCTGGACTAAATAAGTTCTTGAGTTAAGACCACAAGTCGGCAAGCGTAGTGTGGAACGCCCTCCAGCCAGGTGGAGTTACGATTTGCGGAAGGTCGCTGGCAGAAACTGGATGCGACAGGCCGAAGACCGGGTAAAATGGCGCGTATTGGAGGAGACCTATATCCAGCAGTGGACTAAAATATAGGGTGATGATAACATAAAACTGTCGACATAATGAACGAGAAGATGGGACCGCTCTTACGTAGCATTGAAAATATAATATTGTAACGTAATAGCAAAGAAAAAAAAATCGTCATTAGTAAAAACCAAACAGAACACTTTTGCAACTAAATTATCAGTAAGTACAAGTTTTATTTCAGTTACCGCAGTAAGCTCAATTAGGGCATATGTTAAGAAAATCAATCCAGATTATAATTTGTAAAATGCTTATGTATTATTTAGGTTTGATTGAATTCTGTGTTATGCCTTTTATATGTAAATAAAAAAATAAAATAAATAAGAAATACTACACACACTCGAGTCTTTTATTCCCGAAGGGGTAGGCAGAGACACAACTAGTGCACCCACTTTTCTCTATGTGTGTTCCGCCCTATAAAAGGGGGTAAGTCTATCGCCACATCGGGGACAAATTTTACACTCCGAGCGGGCTGATACTGACACAAACCCCAATATCACTTTGTCCGACCGGGGATTTGAGCCCTCACAGTCGTGGTCGTACCGCGCATCGTCTTGATTAATGCCCCAGGAGGCTAATAGACAACTCTAATTCAATATTTTAGATCAGTTTTGTGAAAAATATATAAAAATTAAAATTTCATGTCCTTTTCCTATTCAAGTTTACTCAAAAATATATATATTTCATCAATCTGCTCAGTGGTTTAGCCCGAGTTGTTGGATCTTTGGTGAAGAAAAGTTAACGGTCTTTTTACACTCGACGAACGCTCAACGCCTTCGCCTTACTGTAAATTCGGCAGTCTGATAAGAGCCTTAACTTTACTACGGATGAAATAACGCTTAGTTTTGAAAACGCAACGTTATTTCGCATTATTACTTATGTTCGATTCCTGTAAGGGATCTTAACCGCTACTATCAGCAAAATGGACAAACAGAATAAAGTTTGTTTGATACGTGAGTTATTTCGATTGATTTATTCCTTAGACAATACCGGGTGGAAGGGAAACACTCTCGGAAACGAATACAGGTGATAGTATTGGTGATTCCTGACGTGATGGTACTAAACAAATCGCGATCGCATGGTTACAATTTTAGTAGGATTTTCTCAAATTTCTGTACAGCTTCAAGTATGGATAGATAAATGAAACTATTATTCTGAAAAACATAGTAAAAAAGGTCAATATTTCAAAAAAATCGTAATGAAACACGTACATCAGCTGACGGGTTAACGACCGCGTGGCCGACGCAGCGCGGCGGCCGCCGCCTTGTCGGCGTTTGCTTTGTAGTTTGTACCCTACCCAGTTTTTTGTACGCTTTACATTGCGCGCGCATGAATTACGGAAATACTAAAATCGTAAGTATTATTGCTTAGCTTTGCAAATGTATATAGTTTTTTGTTAATGTTATGGTTCTTCTCTCTTACCGTTCCGGTATAGAGAGCGTTTCCCTTCCACCCGGTATAAAGGACACGCCTTGTATAATCTTTCCTTTGTGACAAAGTAAAAGCAAAATATGTTCATGCACGTTGAAAAAATGTTCTAGTTTGCGTGAAACAGGCAAATGCTTATGATTTATCTATGTGTGCGTTCATAACGGCACAAAACGGTATAGTGTGTGTTGCACTGTTTATGTACTAGTAACCACGAGCATAGCTTTCACATGTGGGTGTCCTAAGATATACAAATTTTAGTGGCCTGGGTTCTTGCCTTTCATGACACTGTGACATGAAGCTAAGGTGGGGTCCGGATCCTCAAAATGTCAGCGGTCAGTGGCGTAGCGTGGCTTATTGTAAGCTAAGGAGGGAGGGGTCCAGACCTAGGGGTCTGGGTTTAGGAACCCCCATTATATACGCCCATGGTAGTAACATTGATAGTGATAATTTTTTTGTTAGCGGCAATAAGCACAAGACGCGTCCATTCTAGCTGTTCTTTTATTCTTAATTCATCGCTTAGCTTTAAAGGTTGTGACAAACAAACTTACATTTCGCCTGTGCTTCACACTGGCCGTTCAGCGGGGGAGAGTTGTCTCCGCAGAGGCACCGCGTCACAGGGTCGTAGTGGGTCCTCACGCACGAACTGCTAGAGATGCCGGCGCATTCAGCCTGTCGTGAACACGGGCGAGCTGGAAAACCGTGAGATAGTTTTAAAGCGGACATCTTGTTTATGATATAAAACCTTTTTTGTACATGTTCCTTTTTCGAAATCCGTTTTCTTTTTCACAATCAACGTTATGACGTTCCTTATTCAAAATTGTTCCTGTAATTTTTTACCAATCATTAATAAAAAGAACGAACAGTCTTTGATCAATATAATATTATGTTCAGTATTTTTCTACTATAAATATTTTTTAAAGCAGGTTTCGTCCAAAAAAAAGAATAGGCAATTTTTCAAGTCTCCCCGTTCCAAGACGGTTCTTTTTTATTTTTTTTTATAAATTATAATCAACTGATTTAACAAATAAGTATCTATAGCAATTTTCCACTTAAAAACTATCGATGCCTTGGCAAACAGATCGAGGGAAAAAGACTATATATTTGTACATGAGAAATGCGGACCTTTTTAGAATTTTTTCCGAATTTTCAAGCAGACAAAGCGACGGGTCGAAGTTTGCACTTGTTTTTTTTATTACAGCTGAATTTTCAGACGAGCACGCCGCTTACATGATAGTAAGTGATACAATAGACCACAAACAGGACCAACCATTCAGAATTATAAATCCATTTTGAATTATAAAATTCATATTTCTGCGCAGTCGCACCATTAATTTTTTATTATATTATATTAGGAAAACAACCGAGTGTATCTACAGATAAATTACAAATACAAATGTAACATTTATTCTGTCGGGTAGTTATAAGTTGTTGTTGTTTAATACCAGTTTGATACTAGTGGCGGGGAAATGAGTATTGGTAGGGTAAGTTTAGTATAAAAGGACCGGACGACGCCCCGACAAGGCAGTCGTACTTTTGCTTCAAAGCGGAATAGTACTAAATTGTGTCGTAATAAAGTGATTGATATTACTAAGTTACAATAAATATTGTAATTGATTTACCGACTTTTTATAACTTCAGAAGTGAGATCGAAACCACAGTCTCGCAGGAATAGCATTATTAAAATGGATGATAATGCTGATGTTTGTGGACAAGAGGAGCAACTCAGTCCTATTTTAAAAGGAATAACGAAGACTGCAGAGATACGTAACCCGCCACCCGAGACAAGGAAAAGGGGCCGGCAGGATCGCAGTCCACACAGAATTTTGATGACTCCCAGACTGAGGTACCATGGGAGCCGGAGCCGTAGCCGCGTGCGTGACCAGAGCCGCGTGCGTGACCGTAGCCCCGTGCGTGACCGGAGCCGCGGGCGTGACCGGAGCCGCGGGCGTGACCGGAGCCGCGGGCGTGACCGGAGCCGCGGGCGTGACCGGAGCCGCGGGCGTGACCGGAGCCGCGGGCGTGACCGGAGCCGCGGGCGTGACCGGGGCCAACGTGGTGATCGAAGGCAGAACCGGAGCCGGAGCCGTGGTCTTGACCGGAGTTGGAGCTGTGGATTGGAACGGAGCCGAAGCCGAAGCTTCCACCGAAATCGTGATCATAGCCAGAACCACGACCATGGACTTAACCGGAGCCGCGATCATGGAGGGAACCATGATCGTGGACGTAATCGGAGCCTCAATCATGGAGCGAACCATGATTGTGGATGTAGTCGGAGCCTCGATCGTGGACGGAACCACGATCGTGGACGTAGTCGGAGCCTCGATCGTGGACGGAACCACGATCGTGGACGTAGTCGGAGCCTCGATCGTGGACGGAACCACGATCGTGGACGTAGTCGGAGCCTCGATCATGGAGGGAACCATGATCGTGGATGTAGTCGGAGCCTCGATCATGGAGGGAACCATGATCGTGGATGTAGTCGGAGCCTCGATCGTGGACGGAACCGCGATCGTGGACGTAGTCGAAGCCTCGATCGTGGACGGGACCGCGATCGTGGACGTAGTCGGAGCCTCGATCATGGACGGGACCGCGATCGTGGACGTAATCAGAATCACATAGGCAGTTGTACGCATACTAGTAATGGACATAGAGATAGAATAAGCCCAAGAAAAGACAATCAGGAGACCAAGAGGTCCAAGTATGACTCAACTTCACAAGTTTTTGAGCAAATCCTCAAAGCAATGAAAACTGGTGACCGTGACAGTTTCCCAATCTTGAATGTTGTGCCTGAATTCGATCCATTGCAGAAAGGGCAAACCATTACAGTTTGGCTGAATAAAGTTGACGAATGCGCAGAGATTTATAAATGGAATGATAGACAAACTATCCACTATGCTTTGCCAAAACTTTCGGGACATGCCAAGCTGTGGTATCAAGGTTTACCATCACTCAAGCGAACATGGGTCGAATGGAAGATTCTGTTATCTGAATCGTTCCCAGCGTCTGAAAATTATGCAGAATTGTTGACCGAAATGCTCAATACAAAGGCTCGATTCGGAGAGTCACTCGAATTATATTACTTCCTTAAAATAAATCTACTGAATCGCTGCAAAATTTTCGGCAAGCAAGCGATTGATTGTTTGATCCATGGGATTGAGGACAGAGGAGTTAGAGTAGGAGCCCAGGCAGCTAGTTTTGAAAAAACTGAACACGTTTTACAATTTTTCAAAAATTTAAAACCACCAACGAAAGAAACTGACAGAAAAAGGGATAAAAAGCCCTTCAATAGCGCGATAAGCCGAACGGCTACCAACGTTGATAGCGGAACTTCGTTTATACCGAGGCAACGTCCTGAAAGTATTACTTGTTTCAATTGCAAGGAGAAAGGACATCCTTGTTCCAAATGCCCAAGACCTATAATTAGATGCTCGTATTGCCGTTTGGTTGGCCACACAAATACCGACTGTCCTAAGAAAAACGAAAAACCCGAGTCTGTGGACAAAAGTATTTTAAGAGTTCTTTTAGACGGGAGAAAAGAAAACGGTACTTCCAACCTTTACGAAAATATTCCGCAAAACTTAACCTGTAAAGATACCGGGAGTAAATACAAGTTAACTATCCAAATCAATGGAAGGCCAGTGCCTTGTCAGGTCGATTTAGGTAGTGAAGCTACATTAATAAGAAAAACCGAAGCATTAAAGCTTGGTTTGCAATGGGTAGCAGCAGTAGGTTTAATACTAAGGGGATTGGGCAATGTACCTTATGAACCTATAGGTAAGACTCAAGTTGATATTAACGTACATGGTATTATTGAAACGGGGATTGAAGTTTTCATTATTGATGATCAGTTAATTAACAGCCCCGTACTTTTAGGGCATACATTTACCGAACGACCTAATGTACGAATTGTTAAGACCGCAACGGATTTAAGATTTGAAAGATTAGATGAATATGACGAAGTCAAAATATCGCTACGAACAGAAAAAGATGTCATTATCAATATAGGTAAAATGGAAGCCGTTAGAGTAAATACCAATAACCCGCTTAGTGGGACTATATACGTAGATGGATCAGTGAGAGGATGTGTAGGAAATGAATATTTTCTGTTGCCTGGTCAATATGACATTCATGTGGGTACATGCCTATTGCTGATTCAAAATTTAGGCCCCAAACTCGTAAGTTTACCGAAAGGAATTCTGATTACGAGGGCTAGGTACTTAGGTTCCATAAAAGAGGTCCTAAACGTAACATGTGTTAGAGAACCTAATGAAACACTTATGTGTTATGGAGATAAGCTTTCAGTTGATGAAATAAGGAGGTTAGAGATTTTGTTACAGAAATATCAAACTAGTTTTTCTACTGGCTTACATGACTTAGGTTACACTACTGAAACAGAGATGTTAATTCAGTTGAAAAATTCTGAACCAGTAGTATACCGTCCTTACCGAATGTCTTATTCAGAAAGATTGCACGTTCAAGGCATGATTGACGAAATGATGAAATGTGGAATAATTCGTGAATCCAAATCTCCATATGCCAGCCCAATCGTTTTAGTGAACAAGAAATCTGGCGAGAAACGCCTCTGCGTAGATTATCGTGCACTTAACAATAGAACCAAACGTGATCACTATCCTCTACCTCGAATCGAGGACCTGCTGGATCGATTAGCGGGACATACCGTATTCACTACACTCGATTTAGCATCTGGATATCACCAGATACCGATTGCTGAAGAATCTATTGAAAAGACTGCGTTCATTACTCCGGACGGGCAATACGAATATACTCGTATGCCCTTCGGACTAGCAAACGCACCAGCAGTATTTCAAAGGCTGATGCATAAGATTCTTCGTGATGTCAAATATGTTGTGATTTACATGGATGACATCTTAATACCAGCGGGGTCATTCGAGGAGGGACTAACCCGATTGGAAACAGTACTCTCGGTACTACAACAAAGTGGTCTTACTCTAAAGAAAGAAAAATGCAGTTTTTTTCAATCTACAATAGATTTTTTGGGTTTTGAGATTAGCAAGGATGGAATCAAACCTGGCTTTAAAAAAATCGAAGCTGTGTCAAGGTTTTCCTCACCGACAAATCAGCATGAAGTCAGGAGGTTTCTCGGTCTTGCGAGTTTCTTCAGGAGATTCGTTAAGGATTTTGCGTTGATAGCGCGGCCCTTGACTGCCCTCCTGAGAAAGGATGCCGCGTGGCAATGGGGTTCAATAGAGGAAACTGCTTTTGAGACATTAAAACGTCATCTAATTGAACGACCGGTACTTGCGTTGTATGACCACACGGCGGAGACGCAATTGCATACGGATGCAAGCAAATTGGGTTTGGGTGGCATTTTGCTGCAACGTACTGGCAGGAACCCTTGGAGTCCAGTGGCATATTACAGTCGACAAACGACCAACGATGAGCAAAAATTACATTCTTTCGAACTCGAGACTCTAGCAGTCGTAAGTTCACTTAACAAATTTAGAGTATACCTACTTGGCGTTAAGTTCACAATCGTCACAGATTGTAACGCGCTGCGTTCAACTTTTACTAAAAGAGATCTTGTTCCGCGCATCTCGAGATGGTGGATACAATTTTTAGAATACGATTGTGAAATTGAATACAGAGCCGGGGAGAAAATGGCACATGTGGATGCATTAAGTAGAAATCCCGTTTTTGACGCAGATGAACAAGTAACGCATACATTAGATGTATTATCAGTTAACATTGAGGATTGGATCACGACTGTCCAGTCTGGAGATATCGAAATAAGACGTATAAAAGAGGTCTTAGAAGATCCTTCTTCTGTCAAAATTTCAAATATACAGAAAGACTATAAATTAAAGAATGGCAGAGTATTTCGAGTTATTGATGAGAATACAATACGCTGGGTCGTACCTAGGGGAGTTCGGTGGCAGTTACTCAAAGCCAATCACGATGACGTAGGACATTTCGGATTCGAAAAAACCCTGCAACGCCTACGTTCATATTACTGGTTTCCTAAAATGAGGCGGTTTACTAAGAAATACGTAGCCGCGTGTTTGGAGTGTGCTCATCATAAGATCCCAGCTGGGGCAAAAGAAGGGGAACTACACCCTATTCAAAAGATAGAGATCCCATTCCACACAATCCACGCCGACCATTTGGGGCCATTTGTTCGTAGTAAGAAAAAGAATTCCTTCTTGCTGGTAATTGTAGATTCCTTTTCCAAATACGTAAACCTCGCACCGGTACGTAGTACCAAAACTAAAGCAAGTATTAAGGTATTCAAAACAGTTTTCAGTTATTTCGGAACTCCAACTAGGTTGATAACGGATAGAGGAACTAGTTTTACGAGTAAGAAATTTAAAGAGTTCTTACACAAGTTAGGTATAAAACATATATTAAACTCGGTGGCCACACCTCGTGCAAATGGACAAGTCGAGCGATACAATCGCACAGTCTTATCCGCTCTTAGTACAATGACCCACGGGAAAAATCCCGAAAAATGGGACGACTACATTCAGGATGTACAATTGGGCTATAATTCTTCTATACACGAAGTAACTAGAAAAACACCTACAGAATTATTATTTGGCAAGAAAATCGTTAATCCATCACAAAGTAACTTGTTAAATAACATTATCGACGATATCGGAGGTGGTGGTATAGACGAAGGTTTAGACGAAATCAGAGACCAAGCTAGTAAACTTATAACGGAGCATCAACAGCGCAGCAAAGAGAGATTTGATAAATGTAGAAAAAAGTGTACTGAGTATAAAGAAGGAGATCTGGTTAGAGTAATGAAAACTACAATCGGAGGTTCAGGACAATCAAAGAAGCTAGAATCAAAATGTCGAGGGCCCTATAGAATTAAAAAGATACTACCTAACGATCGCTTTGTGGTTGAGGATACGCCATTAACTAAGAAAGGTAGACGTTATGAGGGAATCCTATCCATAGATAAAATATATCCGTGGCTCAGTTTCGACAATGATCCAACTGACGATATCTCAAGTGACGATAGCTCACCACATTCAAGCTAATGCACTGTCATTTCCAATTTCCAGAGTGAATTAATAGATATGGGATTGGTTGAGTCATACTAAATGAACACGACTAACAATGTTGGTTTCTTAGACATAAGCAGTGCTAAAATATGTTATCTAACTTTAGTTGTATCAGCTGATTTAATTTTCACTTACAATGAGACAAAAATAATATGGATCGATCATTAGACTATATGTTCAGTTAAGTTACAAAATTGTTATGTATATGTATAGAGTATAGATGATTTTCTATTGACCTAGATTACCAAATTTGTTACCATAGCTCAATACTAAAAACGAAGGGACTCGTTTGGTGACAGATGGCCGACTGTAACATTTATTCTGTCGGGTAGTTATAAGTTGTTGTTGTTTAATACCAGTTTGATACTAGTGGCGGGGAAATGAGTATTGGTAGGGTAAGTTTAGTATAAAAGGACCGGACGACGCCCCGACAAGGCAGTCGTACTTTTGCTTCAAAGCGGAATAGTACTAAATTGTGTCGTAATAAAGTGATTGATATTACTAAGTTACAATAAATATTGTAATTGATTTACCGACTTTTTATACAAATATCTTCAGATTAGGTTAGTGTACATTCTACTACGTTTAAACGGATTACTGAAAGTACATAACATAATTCTTAAAGGTACAGTAAAAATTAACATATAGTAGGTATAAGCACATTCACTTTACGTGTTTTGGTGCGTCATTTAAGCATCTGTAATTTATTTTTCAAATACGTATTTTTTTACAGCAAATATATCTATGTTAGTAAAATGGTTTTTATAGATTTTAGCTAGTCTATAAAGGGGCACACGTTCACGCACATTTCGCACCTTTAGGATGAAAACGACACAATTCAAAAAATAGAAAATTGAGTTGTCATTTTCAAATGACTAAAAACTAGTACCTTATTTATAAAAATATACTAAAAAAGGGAACGATATAGCAGTTTTGTCCTTTTGTTGTATTGAGTACTTCGTTTTAAGTAATTTTATGACGAAAACCCTATTTTCTGTCTTTTTGAATTGTGTCGTTTTCATCCTAAAGTTGCGATTTATTAAGCTATGAAACAGTTTGCCAGCGTACGTGTTCCCTCCTTCCTACGACTTAGGGTCCTTCAAGCGGAGCGTGAAGAAGTAATTAAGCAGGCCGGCATAACTGTGCCGACCGACCAGGGATGTTTATTTCTTGCCGGTTGACATTATTTTTGGACTTCACTTCACACATATACTCACGCCTTCTATACCCGAAGGGGTAGGCAGAGGCGCAACTAGTGCATCCACTTCTCGTCGTTATTCCGTCCCATGATGTGATAGGGGGCGAGCCTATCGCCGAATCGGGCTCAAATTCCAGACTCCGACCTGATACTGAATAGGAAAACTCAATAGCACTTTGCCCGACCCGGAGATCGAACCCGAGACCTCAGCATTGCAGTCGTACCTATACAACTACTCCACCGAGGCAGTCCTAAATAATTCATCTGAATATATTCAAATATAACACAACAAGAATAGAAAACTTGTGTTACACAGGAATTCTGGCATTGTAGGCATTCTTTTGTTAACCTTTTCGAGTAGACCGTGTTCGTTACAAATAATTTGCATTTCGTGTCACGCGATCACTTGGCAATGAAATCGCAAATAATTCTTTTCTATGGCGTAGTTCTAAAGTCTATACATCGGTGTCTTTTGTCATACGATATTTATAGATATCTGCAAATCGATCCAGGAAATAAATCAATCAAAGAGCTTAATAGTAACAAAACACTATTGATTGGTCCATTTCCGCTCTTATCCGTTAATATCAAAGAACAAATTAAACTAAAGCTATGTACAGTTACGTGGCGCCAATTTTTAAGCTATTGCATAGCTTCTATCGCGGGCCTTGAGCGTGGAGACCGAATCCAGAAATTCCGTAACGAAAATAACCTGCCACCCCTCACTATTTTCAACTCTATCACAACCATGTAGAGTGTAAAATTTCATAAGTAAATTTAATATCGCAGTCTTGTAAGAATACAATATGTAAGAGGATATGAGCTGAATGTTAAACGATAAAAGGTCGAAATTACCGTGTATTTAAAAATTGTTCCAGTCAGTGAAAAGTATCGAAATGTCAAACGCGCGCAGTTGAAGAGAATGTCCCCGTGGCGGGATGACGTAATTCTAAGTTTGAATTTAAAAAAAATGTATTTTATATCTGTTCATCTGTAAGTGGACGATAGCGTAGTTGGTAATGGAACGGTCTGCCGAGACAATGTCCGGAGGTTTGAAACCCAAGGCACACACTTCTGACTTTTCAAAGTTACGTGTGTATTGTTTATCAATTATCGTTCACTTTAACTGTGAAGAAAAACATCGTGAGGAAACCTACATACCTGAGAATTCTCCATAAGAATTTCGAGGGTATGTGAAGTCTGCCCGCACTAGGCCAGCGTGGTGGACTAAGGTCTAACCTCTCTCAGTAGTAGAGGAAGCCCGTGCTCAGCAGTGAGCAGTATATAATACAGGCTGGTATTATTATTATTGTATTATATACATTTTGTATGGGTTGAATACTTGCAACATTAAAAATTACATAACTGCCTCGGTTGCGTAGCTGTATGACTGCAATGCTGAGGTCTTTTTTTTTTTTTTTTTTGTTTACGCGGAGAAAGTGACTTATTACTACCGCCGAGTGTTCAAGGGGAACGACTGAGCGGTTATGTTAGGTTCACTGTGCCTTACGACCCGACGTTGAGCCGCCCGAAGAGATGGAAAACGTCGGGCGACCGCCGAATGCTGAGGTCTAGGGTTCGATTCCCGGGTCGGGCAAAGTGATATTGGGTTTTTGAAATTCAATATCAGCCCGGAGTCTGGAATTTCTGCCCGATATGGCGATAGGCTCGCCCCCTATCACATCATGGGACGGAATACGCACGGCGAAAAGTGAGTGCACTAGTTGCGCCTCTGCTTGTCCCTTCGGAGATAAAAGGCATGAGTGTGTGTGTTTAAAATACATGATTTATATAAGAACCCATTCGCAAAATATTTGTTTCATACTATAGGTAGTATCATGAAAACTGATGAAAAGCAGTCTATAGAGTGTCGGCTCACGAGAGATGATTATATAACGCTAATCGCAGTGCCGTAGCCAGCCACAGACGGACCCTATACCTAAATTGGGTTAGGGACCCTTCCAACGCCAGATTTTTATACTTTCCTATATGCAGGCCACTTAAGTACTTTGTGCCCCGCATGTCTTGCATCCGGGGACCTATTATGCGTAAGAAAAAAACCCGCCTCTGACTATTCGACACAATATAGCTTGTTTGTAACTGGATGTTTTTACAAGTAACCTAAGAATGTTGACTGGAGAAGGAGAGATGAAAGTATTATACGGTCGACATAATAATGCCGGCTTATTTAATTGCTTGTTTACCGCTCGGCCATTATAATCTGCTAAGTAACGAGCGCGGAATAAAGCACGGCGCACGGTAGGCGAAAAAATGAGGCTCCCTTTCATGTTTTCTTTAATCATTGTACTAATTTAACATTAATTTGTGGGGTTCTTAGACATATTAATTAACTCCCACAATAACCTATTTCGTTCCCCCCGTTAAGAGATGGCGCTGACCGATAACTTTCGGAAGCGGTTTAGATTTACACCAGGCAATTACCAGCTTATCTTGATCTCCTTCACCCCTCAGTTGGTGGTATTTATAACGAACGCGGGGGTGGGTAAGGTCAGCTAAGGGGTCAGGTTAAGTGGACGGTCTGTGCCGCTTCCGTAGCGGATGTGGCCGGTAACTAAGTTGAGTAGGATTTTGTATTTCTTACTTCTGCCTGGTAGCATCATGTTTTGTATTATTTCTTATTACTACTTGGTTTTATCTTATTACTACTTGGTTTATGTTTTAATCCCGAAGAGCTGGCAAAGACACCCCGTATTATGAAGACATTAAAAATTATCCACAGCATGAATGTAAGAAAAGTATTAAACATCTCAGAAAACCGACATCACAAGTTTCTGTTGTATCTTCTGTCTTACATTGAGTTTATATTATCCATATCGAGTACAATTAAATAAGAATGAAATATAAATAGCTAAGTATAAATCTTTGGTTGGAGAAACATAAATCTTTCAATAATTTCAATGCTTTTTGTTGACTCAAATAAAACTTCTAGCGAATCCAAAAGGGTAGTTAACCAACATTTTTACAATTCAAATGGCCAAGGCGAAGTAGACATAATTATGTTAAAATTATGCATTCATCGTGCCTCCCGCCATTTTGCGTCCGCCATTTTGTATTAATATTTTTTATGCTGCCATTTGCATAATCTGCGTTGGCAATCTTTCAATTTGTCTGACATTTGCGATAAAACGTTACGATATCACGATTATCTGTGTTTTTATTATGGAGGGTAGATGTATGTATAAAAGCAATAAGTCACTCAGTCATTCACTCACTCATGACGTAATCTCAGAAACTACAAGTGCTAGGAGTCTCAAATTTTGCATGGAGGTTTCTTTTATGACGTAGATGCTCACTAAACTTAACCAGCCCTGTATTATATACTGTCCAGTGCTGAGCACGGGACTCCTCTACAGCTGAGAGGGTTTTAGCCCTACGTCCACCATGCTGGCCGGCCACGCTGGCCTAGTGCGGGTTGGCATAAGATGTTAAGTCTCATTATGTCCAGTAGTTACACTGGCTACAATGTCCTTCAAACAGAAACACAAAAGTGCATGCACACTGCTGTTCGGCGGTAGAAATAGACAATGCGGTGTTACCCACCCAGTCGGGCTCTTACATAGAGCCCTACCACCCGCAGACCACCCAGTATCTACGCCAGCGCCTTGCTGGACGGTTTTTGACTGTTATTTACAGCTTGCAGCTGGACACTTTCTAAACTTTTTCCCTATATGAGACGGTTCTACCTTTCTCTACCTTCCATAATTATCATTATACGTAGGGCTGCCATCATTCAAATTGCCGACGCCGGATAAAGGCGGCAAAAATCCCGGACATTTGGGCGAAATATGGGTATTTCCCCGGACACCTCTGAAAAAATATTTTGCCGTTCCTTCTTGAATGCGGGGAAATGCATGAAGTTTTAACTAAGATTTATTTCAATTTGTCGCTCATCTATAAAAAATGGATTTCCCCTGACAATAAAAGTGTTGCCCGGACATTTTTAAAACCCCGGCCGGACGGCCCCCGGACGCCCTTCAAACTAGGACAAATCCGGACGGATGGCAGCCCTAATTACACGTCATGATTATGCCTATGGGCTTGGGTTATTTAATTTGTTTTTAAACTAATGGGGGCGATGTTAAACTCTCCACCTGTCGCTAAAATGTAATGGCCATAGAAAAAATCGGTGATTCCACTTATCTTAGGTAAATAATCACACCAGGCCCAACTGAAAATCATTCTCGCTTGGGTCAAAATATTACTCGATACTTAAACGACAAACAAATGCATTTTTATTTTTTGCTTCATAGAGGATTTTTGTGTCGGTTATTTAAATTTTAATTTAATTTTTATTTTGTTGGGGGTTAAAAAAAGCAACCGGCATCTCTGTCTAACACTCCTATTGTATAATCTTATGTTTCATCTTTCAGAACTGTCATTCCGTAATGAACCAATATGTGGAAATCTGTGGCCAACTTTATATTTCAAACATTCAAATCCTTTCAAATGTTTATTTGTGTACTTCTAACAATCATTGGACGATCTAAACATTTCCGATACTGTAGGTATATGCTGTGGCCGTGAATATGAGTGTACGATAGCCTAGTTGGGAATGGAGCGGTCTGCCGAGACAATTCCTGCAGGTTCAAAACCCAAGACACACACCTCTGACTTTTCGAAGTTACGTGTGTATTGTTTATCAATTATCGTTTGCTTTAACGGTGAAGGAAAACATAATGAGCAAATCTACATACCTGAGAATTCTCCATAAGAATTTCGAGGGTATGTGAAGTCTGCCCGCACTAAGCTAACATGGTGGACTAAGGCCTAACCCCTCATAGTAGGAGAGGAGGCCCGTGCTCAGCAGAGGGTAGTATGAATACAGGGCTGGTACATTGTATTGCATAAGCATATGCTACTAAAGCCTCATTTAGACGAAGTAATCTAATTGATCTAAATGAGGCTTAACTACCTAAGTTCATACGATATAAGTGTTTTCTGATCATTTCAACGCCTTCGCTCTGGTCTAGGGTTACCAGATGTTCGGGAATTATGTGGATTCTCCCGATATTTCATGTGATGTCCCGACAAACCACTTATTACAATGTTCTACTTCAATAAAAAATCGAAAAGATGCAATCTTATTTACATGAGAAGATCGCTCCGATTGATCCCAACGAACTTAATATTTCAAAAGAAGTTGATAATTATGCCTTTAGAGTAGGTATTGCTCGAGACAACAATTCCAAATTCTTGACATTTTGAAATATTTTCGAGATATTTCGATTTTTTAATCTGGCAACCCTAGACTGGCGACCGTTGGCACTACTACCGACATTGCGGACTCTATATACGTTGATTGACTGTTTACTAGGATAATTCCAAGGACAAAAGGGCCGCATATCGTTTTGTTACATCAGTGCTTCTCCGTACCATGTACGTTGACCTTAAAACAATGAAATCAATGCTCCAATAAATAATTTATTCGGCGGAATATGATTGGATTCCGTCGGCTAGAGGTAAAAGATATCGTGCCATGAATTGGTGGTAGGTTTCTTGAATGCGAGGGGCCTTTTAGGTAGATACCACTGCAATGTCTATTTCTACTGCCAAGGAGCAGTGTGTATGCACTGTTGTGTTCCGGTTTGAAGGGCATTGTAGCCAGTAATTACTGGGAAATGGGCATTATGAGATTTTAAATCTTATGTCTTAGGATGACGATTGACTAGCGCAGTGGAGTGCCACACAGTGACACAGTTCTTTGTTCAAAGTTGTGTTTTATGTTGCTATTTATGCGCGGTCGTATCGCTTATTATTAGACGAGCGGCATGCTCGTCTCGTCATTTAAATGCAATAAAAATGCTTTCCTAGGTGGTTTCGTCCACGTGTGTTTGTAGTTTGGATATTTGAACGTGAATGCTAAATTGAATGTTATATTTTTAAATCAATGTGCGAAACAATTCAAGAATTTGAAGCATTTCATGAGAGAGGAGTCACAGTCAGCACTTAGTAGTATAAATTATTAGACAAATTACGATATTTGTGACTGTATTGACGCATGACTGTTGAATTTCGCTCACTAGAAGACAAATTGAATTAAATTAATTGAAATTATGGAGACAAATTTGCCCCACAAAATATACAACAGCGAAAAACTAGTAAATCAATAAAAAACCGTTGAGTTTCCTATATCATTTGTATTACGCAGTTAATACAGCGTGAAAATTAGGGTTCCCAAACAAATGTCAAAAACTAGAATTTGAAGTGAACGATTCAGTTTAAAAAAAGGGAGCAAGAGTTACTTCTTATTTTGCTTACTTATCTTAGTAATATTATAAATTAGTAGTGCTCGAGGCTCCGCCCACGTGAAAAAGTTTTCCAGGACAAAAATATTTTCCCGGGATAAAAAGTAGCCTGTAGCACTCAGGAGTTATGTAGCTTCCTATTAGTGAAGGATTTTCAAAATCAGTTCAGTAGTTCCTGAGATTAGCGCGCTCAAACAAACAAACGAACTCTTTAGCTTTATAATATTAGTATAGATTTAACTACGGGACATAATGAAACTTAACATCTATGTCTCAGGATGACGAGCGCAGTGGAATGCCACTCAGTACTTTGTAACTCAAGATGCTGGATGGTGTTTCTACTGTTTATGGGTGGTCGTATCGCTTACCATCCAGCAAACAACATGCTCGTCTCGTCATTCGATGCCATAAAAAAAAAATAAGTCACATGCTCCGCGTATAAAAAACAAAACAAAAAAGTAGTCCGCTACAAACTATCTAGGACATACAAAACCCTCTCTGTCCAACAGGACGGTTGGCAACCCTTTTTTTTTCGTGGGGAAAAACACGTTTACGCTACCACCACTGGGGGGTGAGTGGATCGGTTATGTTGGTTTCACACAGTCTTACGGCCCAATGTCGACACTCGGGAGTATAGCTTCATCCGAGCGAGCATTGGACCGAGTCCCTAACACTATGTACACCCTACACCGGCATACCAACCAAAACCCGCGGTGGCCTTCTTCGGCGCATACGAGACGACCCCGGAGTCCGCGGGCAACCCTAGTGTAAATCAATATGGCGGATCGAGTAACAAAGCTTTATGTTAATTCATTGTTACGAACGGCTGTAGGTTCTATAACTAAAAGCCTTGTGAATGACGGACTGATGGCAAGTTTCATTCCATACATCATATGAGGGGTCATTTTGTTATTGCGAATGAAAAAAAATGATTTGAGATACCTAAGTGGTTTCTTTTGATTAATTACCTATAATATTCATTAATCAAAGGAAACCACATATCTAATCAGCAAAAAAATAAGTTTTACTGGTGGTACGTCTCTCATATGTAAGGGTCCGTCTGGGTGGGTACCACCGCAATGTCTATTTCTACCACCAAGCAGCAGTGTGCATGCACTGTTGTGTTTCGGTTTGAAGGGCATTGTAGCCAGTGCAACTACAGGACATAATGAGACTTAACATCTTATGTCTCAGGATGACGAGCGCAGTGGAATGCCACACAGTACTTTGTAACTGAAGGTGCTGAATGGTATTGCTACTGTTTATGGGTGGTCGTATCGCTTACCATCAGGCGAACAGCTTGCTCGTCTCGTCATTCAATGCCATAAAAAAAACTAAAACCCGACTAAGTACAGAAAGAATAGGCGAAAAATATGAAACAAGAAAATATTCCTGCTTAAAATCATAGTCTAAAACAAGTATGGTGCTGTCTAGGATATAACTAAACCGTAGTTGCATGGCGTTATATTAAGAAATATTAATAAGTAATTAGAAAATTCTGTAGGCTTTATCCCATGAAATGTGTACTTAATTGCAACCCTCTAATACAGCCCTTCCTGGCTTCGCCGTAATTGGGAAAAAGGAATATTTTCATCGAATATCCCCGTTTAATTTTTCTGATTTTTGTTCTTTAGTACCAATATGGAGTGCGCGTGGAGTGTATTACTGACTGAAAGTGTGATATTGCCACTTTCGGTTCTCTTATAGTGGCATTGGGCCGTGCAAAATTAAAAAAAAAAGTTTTTATTGGTATTTATTTTGTTCTTTTTTATTTGACATCTACGGTACGAATAACTTATTGAACACACACGATCACGCCTTTTATCTCCGAAGGGGTAGGCAGAGGCGCAACTAGTGCACTTAC
This sequence comes from Lapara coniferarum, assembly GCA_949316025.1. NCBI lineage: Eukaryota > Metazoa > Arthropoda > Insecta > Lepidoptera > Sphingidae > Lapara > Lapara coniferarum. The sequence goes on from OX438929.1 coordinate 25,791,300, forward strand.
TTTTCGCCGTGGGTCTTCCGTCCCATGTCATAGAAGGTGAGCCTATAAGACATAGCATCCTGTATTTTTCTTTTCCATATTTAAGAACAAGTGACACCTATATTCAGCTATTTTGTTTCCATGGGCCTATGACAATTAACGAGACAATTCCAGACGCTGATCTGATAATAAACAGAAAACCCGAATCCAAAATTAATATCTGGATTCGAATCATCGATCATCGGCAATGCCTTTACTTCAATGCAAACTATGTTATTATTTTTCTGAATTAAAACATGCAAATAATGATTACATTTGTTATTTTTATTAATGATTTAACTGTTCTGTCAAAATGATTTATTGAATATTAATGTTTCTACAAAATTATAGCCATGAATATGATAACATATTTTAAGAAATTGCGGTACGACACCTCCGCAAAGTGATATTGGGTTTTCTAATGAGTATCAGCTCGCTAGAATTTGTGATTATACCGATAGGCTCGTCCTCTATTACATCATGGGCTCATCATTATCGTATAATTTTAAAGTCGTCTGATTTTGAGATTTAATGTAATTATATTTTGCTTAAAAACTAAAACTAAACTAAACTTTAAACGAACTTTTTAAAAAAGTTAGTTATAAATGGAGGGATCTAAAAACTTTTTTTAATGGATCCAAGATTCATAATATAGGGTGTCTCAAAAGAAAGTTCACATTTGTTTTGGTTATTGCGTGAACGCAACTATTTTGAGGGGCGCGGGGGGAACGTCAATCGGTAGCCTGGCTCTTGGGAATTTAATCGGTATAGAGCGTTTTTTGGGAGCGGCCCGTGCGTTGTGCGTACGCGAGTTTTATAAAAACGGTAATTCGGCGACTCTAGCGCGTAGAAAATTCTGCATTCGACATATTCGTCACTTGAATGATGCGCCAACGACTCGACTCATTGCAAGATTGGTCAAGAAGTTTAAAGAGACCGGTTCAACACTGGAAAAACGAAAATCTGGGCGTCCAAGATCTACGTGAACGAATCTTGGACGCCCGGATTTTCGTTTTTATAAAACTCGCGTACGCACAACGCACGGTCCGCTCCCAAAAAACGCTCCGTTGCGTTCACGCAATAACCAAACTAAATGTGAACTTTCTTTTGAGACACCCTATATTATTACTTCTCCATATCCATAAAGTTTTAGCCGATTATTTTTTGAGGTCTAGCACTCATACAAAAATCGGACATAGACTCTTTTATTGCAATGTATAATTTTACAACAAAACTCGGCATTTGTTCATCGAAATTCTAAATTTAAAAAAAATCTAATACGCTCCTCGCTAATAAGATCGCTGGCTAATATATTATTTTCGATAATGAATTGAGATTTCACCTTACTATTGTAATCTGTCAAAACGGTCATCATAGTGTGCCGGTACAACAGATAAGTAACGTTTGCATACGGGCTTTAAGCCATGTATCGACTTCGCGATCCTGGCGCGCGTGCCATGAAGACCCGCGCCAAGAGTCAAATATTTTGACTGATATCAACTACAAACACAAACACATTGGCGCGCGTTTCAAAATGGTAGCCATTTCGCGCGGCCGGATCGCGCGCCAAATGTTCATCCTCTTGGAGCGCGAAGTCGATACGCTGGTTTAGAGTCGTGCATCATTCACTTAAATCGATTTGTGGTTTGACATTTACTATTGCTTATTGACGTTCGTTATGCACGATTGTTTTGAGACAATGATTTATAGTTTACAATGTCTGTTGTAGCACGCAATGTTTTTGATTTATCGTTTTTGTTCAAAGAAATAAATATTTAGTCATAACTGATACGTTTATAAATCACAAATTATATACTAAAACCTTCCCTAAAAACTATACATTTGAACATCGAAAACCACATCCAAATCGGATCAGTAGTCATTGAGAAACTCGCGGCCATACAAATTTTCATACATACATACATACATACGAACATACGTACATACTACGGATCGAATACAGAACCTCCTTTTTGAAGTCGGTTAATAACTTTCATAGATTATTTTTATGTTTTCTGTTAAATGTTATTTTTCGTGTGAAAAAGGTATAGTATTCTGCAATAAAAAGTGTTTCGCGGAAGACGTCAAATTAAAGCGTCGATTAACTATGCGCGACACGGAATCCAAATAACTTTTAGAAAAATTGTAACAAATTTAAACATTATATTCCTATGGTGTTTTTAAGAATAAGAAGAGTGCAAGAATTTATTTAGTAGGTTTACTTACCTTTACATTTAGGTTTTTATGTCTCTAAATATAAGTAAAGTTGAGCTAGTATTAACCAATTAAATTGAAGTAATCACACGTGACATAATTTCTAGCAATCTTAGGTACTTATTGGTCAATATTTTGTTGACCTACTTAAAAATAGACATTCGTAGTTAAATTAAGTTAAGTTATATTGAGATTTGCAAATTGTAAAATATATATATTAAAAAAAATGTCAATAAAAGACCTATGCTGAATTTCTTGGTGCTTCTTCTCAGCTCAGTGGGCTTTTTCGAAGCACTGGTAGAATCTTTTAGTAAAACAACAATGTTAAAAATGACGTGTAAAAGTGCCCTTAGAAGCCTTATTACTGAATAAGTGATTTGAATTATAGATATCATAAATCTTTCGTTTAAGTCATTTTGGGAAGCAATAAAGCCTCGTTTAGACCTTTTAATTATTGCTAGCAATAATCGCACGCAATTATAGAACCCTGTCAAACGTGCGCAAGCGCGAGGCAATTTTGGCTGGCGTTGACGTAGACGAGTCGTTAGACAGATTTTAATAAAAAATATTGCTAGCAATCTTTGCTTACGATTAGCAATAATTTATATGTCTTATACTTTAGATAAATTCACAAGAGTCTCTTGACTCTCTTGAGAGGACTGTTTAAAAGTTTCTCAATTTTTGTAGGTATATACTCAATCTCCAATGAATTTATGCACTAATAAGAACCAAATGAATGTATTACAAAGTGATTAATATGAAGTGTCTTCTTGTCAAAGAATACACTAATTTTAAAAGACGGTAAGGCCATTAAATCGAAATAATACAAAGGACATATAAAAAAACGGGCTTAAATTTCTGAACAAGATACTTTACAATATATATTTTGGACAGTACTCTCAAAAATTAGACCTTTGCAGTAAATTGTATAATTTTAAAGTCCTCCGATTTTGACATAGATGTAATTCTATTATGCCTTAAACTATACTTAAAATGTACGTGATTTTATATTTTTATGGAAACTTGAAAAAGAACAGTCGAAGGTAGGACTCGAACCCACGACCTCCGGCGTACCGTGCCGGTGCTCTTCCAATTGAGCCACCTCGACCCCCACCTTGGCTGTTCAATTTCAAGATCCCTATGTTTAAATCTCTTAAAGGAGATGACAGCGACATCTGTTAGCAATTATTACAAATTACTAACTCAGTGTTACTCCTTTACAGGAGTAAGATCACCGAAACGAGTCGCTAAACTTTAAGAGATTTAAACATAGGGATCTTGAAATTGAACAGCCAAGGTGGGATTCGAGGTGGCTCAATTGGAAGAGCACCGGCACGGTACGCCGGAGGTCGTGGGTTCGAGTCCTACCTTCGACTGTTCTTTTTCAAGTTTCCATTAAAATATATAATCATTATCCAGGCACTACATGGCCATTAACATGTATAAAAAATCATAATATAGGATTAAAATGTACGTTTTTATAAAGTTAGTTATAAATGGAGGGGTCTAAAAATATTTATGTAATGGATCCACAAAGTTTGAGCCTGGTGTGGTTTTGAGGCCGGCACCCATACAAAAAGGACTCTTTATGACTGTGTAGATATTTCAATCGGACTTTTGCCTCTTATGTGGAAATCAACTATTGTTGAAAGATATTTCTTTCTTTAACTTTCAAAAGTATTAATTTTATATTATGATTTTTTATACATGTTAATGGCCATGTAGTGCCTGGATAATGATTTTATATTTTTATGGTCATCTCCTTTAAGAGAATTAAATATGGATCTTGAAATTAGCAATTGGAAGAGCACCGGCACGGTACGCCGGAGGTCGTGGGTTCGAGTCTCGCCTTCGACTGTTTCTTTTTCAAGATTCCATGAAAACATAATTTCAAACGTATATTTTTTGCTATAAAAAATGGTCGACACACGAACGAAGAAAATTTAACTGTGAAATTATTTGTAAGAGCAAAACACAGATTGCATAACTCAGAGCTTGAAAGTAAGTATTTTCAACAATAATTACTTAATTATGGTTAATATGTGCAAGCGTAAGCATAAAATCGATTATAGGTATACATTACAAATAGGCGACTTCGCAAATGTAGGTACATGTTTATGTAAGAAGGAACCAACCCACAAACCTTAAAATAATAATAAATTTATTATTTTCAAATCAAGAATTGTGTAAATACCTGTTACTTAATAAAATACAAGCTGTTAGAATAAAAAAGTAAAAAAAACAACCAACAACTAGTGGTATGGGTTGATTCCTGTGTAGCATACCTGGAGGCGCTTTTGGGCCTTCCTGGGGCTTGTCAGTGATTGTTTTGCCGAAGGTAGTCAGGGCTTCAGATTTGTCTACGATTATCCAGCCAGTCAGAAGCAAAGGCAAGACAGCGGCGGCGAAATGACGACTACACATCTCAATACGCCAAGGCATGCGCATTTTTACACTTGTTCCCGCCTTTTTTGTTCAAACTTTTTTGTGAAAATGTTGTCAATTTTGTCCTTTTGTTTGTATTTTGTGTTATAATAAGTGTGTGGTCTTGATTTCTGATTTTTTTTTATCAAATAAATATAGTAACTACTTAAATGGACCAATTCTAATATAAAAGGTGGTTATAAATTAATGTGAAAATTTTAAATTTTGAGGTAAATTTGGGATAGTGTGGAGTAAATTTAGTTTTGTGGTAATAGTGTAGTTAATTTAGAAAAGTGTCATTTGTGTTAAAACATTAATGCCAATTATAATTGGTGACAAATAGTAAAAAAACTATTTATTAGATTATTTCATCGGAATATTGTTTCAAGATCGATCCCCTGGTGACTTATAATGACCAAAATATGGGATATATTTTGGAGGCCTCTAACGGACAACACACATTGAATGCCGCGATGAATCTTAAAACTAACATGCAGTGTCTTACCGATTTAATATTAATTCGATTGAGGGTCTTTAATACGAAAACTGTCTTGTAATAATAACAAATATAACTTGAAACTTGTGAAATAGGCGTCTTGTAAAACAATGTTATACGCATTGTTTTACAAGCATGTAGCTGGGCATCTGTTAAGAGTAATTTGGTACCTATTGTTTAATTCTAGATTCCAATCTTGCTTCAATATGACATGTACATTTTTATAGTAAAAAGCATCTACTTTGCTATTTGCATATTCGTCGAGAAAAACTACGTATTTCTACTCTAAACCTTTTCTAAGTTTCTAGGTCTACTTACATATAAGCGTTTGCCGTTTTTTTATGTTTTAAAACTATAAATATTTCAAACTAACAATGCATAGCAAGAAACGGTACCTAATCAACTTTAGCGATTTTTGCTATATATTTTTTTTCTTTCCTTTTATATGAGATCTATTTTTACGCATTTTTAATATATGAATTTTTATTCTAATATATTTTTTTATAATATTTTACAAATATAAAGCGAAAGCCTTTTTAAAAAAAGCTCATGTGCTAAATTTAAAGTATTTGTTAAATTGTAGCATTTTTGTAAACTAATTATTACGTAAGCATTTTTTTTATCTTTGCTTTGCATCTATTTAGCATTTTATCATGTTTTGCAAACTTTATTGCGATATTTTTTTATTTTTTCACATACAAACGTAACTTCTTTTTATTAATAAAAAAGTATGATATATTTTTATATAAAAAATAATCAGTATAACAATTATCTCCATTGTAAGTATAGTGAATTAAAATTTGAAAAAACGTCTTAATTTTGCCAAAAACTTCCTCACTAATACCCGCTTTTGAATAATGTACAGATTGCCTATTACCAATTATTTTGTGTAAAATAATGTTTTTTTACGTTTTTTTATAATTTTTATTTTTTTCTAATTTCCATGTTTTTTTGTCGCTATAAAAAATTTATATTTCATTTTAATTCATCAACTTAGAAATATCACACACAATTTTTTCAATATGTCTCTTGAAAAGAAGTTATGCTTGCATGTGTTTATTTATATATTCTTACCAGGCGCCATAGTCGTGGTGACAGGTTTTGGCGGTTCGGTATACGCCTTTCCGAAAGAGGAAATCCCAAACCCTTCCGCGCACTGTATCTTCAGCCATCCATTTATCAAAACCAGCAAAAATATGGCCGTTTTTCTATTATAGCACATTTCCATTTTTGTCTATGGAATGTATTTTTAAGCGGATTTTTCTAATGCTATCGTTTTTTTTATGAAAAAAGGTTTAATTATGACTGAGTTTTGAGCATGGAGGCCATTTTTCATGTGCAAGCAATGGCCATTCTATCTTTTATGTATGGTCTTGGATGCATGAAATTAATGTTTACGTAGCGCAGTGCGGCATAGCTTTAAAGATAATGTAATTTAATATGATTTGATTATGTTTAATGGTTTTTTAAGCATCAATGATTTTTATGAGACATGATTTTAAGTTATTTTCATTTTGTCACTGTCGTTATATAAATATTTTAAACATAAAGTGTATTATTTTTATAATTTTGAACATCTACATCTTTCTTACTTTTTTATGTTACAAAAACTTACCAAAATCCTTTTTGACAAAATTGAAACATCAAACACACGACACAAGCATATACAAAGCTAAAATACATTTTTTAATTTAAATATTTTATACATATTTTGTCCCATTATATAGAATCTTACCGGAAGGAGTAGTGGGAGAAGGCGGTAACGGCGTTTCCGGTTTTATAATACCGAATGCTGGACTAAAAGCAGCCAGGCTTAAGCCAAAAGGCAGAGCCAATACGAGCATAACGGTATGCCGCCTCATTTTTACGTTTTATTCTTGAGTCTGAAAAAGTAATGCCTTTATTTGACTACGAAAAAGGTTCTAATTTTAAATAGTATTTTTTTTTTACAAATTGTGTTGGATATGTTTTTAGTACTTATGTAAGTACCTAAACAAAAATTTTAAACACTTAAATTATTTCCGTTCGTTTTTGTAAATCGAATAAACGAATTATTTACATTAACAATGACAAAATATAACATTTGTATTTACATAAATGATTTTTCCAAAAAAATACACACTTTTCATGTATTTATGTTATCGAATGTTATATACAATGACTTACAATAACAAAAAATGTGGCTATGTATCAGAACGAAATGTATCAATTGTTGAATATTTACAGCGTTATTTGACATGGATGTCCTATGATTAATTTTAAATGTACATAGCTTTTCTATTTTTAATGTAGAAAATATGTGTCTCAATCAAAAGATACAATTAGGGTTTTTTTTACAAAAATTCTGAGATATGATAATGATAAGTCAGTAATTACTAAAAATGTATGTTTCATCATAATTTCTTAGCCTTAATTTATTAAAACCATCGGTATTCTAAAAGTAATCAAAACAGTACTGAAACTTGTTATGTAAGTAGATTATTTATTATCAAATGTTTTGTTCTTATTTATTTGGATAGATACATATCAGATTATTTAATAAATTACAATATGCATAATACCCATTCTTTTTTAATGTCCGCCACGACTTCACAGTCCAAGCAGTGGTGCCGTATAAAATAACTGAAAAAAAGTAGACTCCAAATTTTAATGATTTTTTGTTTATATGAAATGATTCATGAACTTTGGTAAGCATTTCTTCATATAATGGGACAAAGTTATTTATTTATTTATTTAAAATATGCTTTATTATCCTTGAGACTGAGTGGTTAGAATTATGATTATTAAGAGGAATATTATTTTAAAATTTTCGATATTACAAAGAATAGATACAAAAAAATAAATAAAAATCATGCACAAGAATAAGCTTTTTATTCAAGTTAAAATTGTTTCTAGCTTCGAATTAAAAAAAAATAGTTTTTAGTCTAACTCGTAACATTTTCATTTAAAATTATTTCACACATTATTTACTCTCAGATTAAAGCTATATTGTATTATTTGCAAATAAGACAGGCATGCAGGACGATAGCTAGATAGATAGAGATAGATAACACACGATGTGAAGAATACCAATTACAATTGACTACTTTGAAAATTACAGTAATAAAAACATAAAAGCAAAGACGAGACAAAAACGCCACGGACAAAACGGCACGGACGAAACGGCACTAGACCATTCTGACCCACTCAGTCTCTACTAAAACGTGCCACACACAAGTGATAGTGAAAAGTGATGGTGCAGTGTCCCATTATAGGAGATAATGCTTACCGGGCGGCGTGGTGGGCTTCGCGACTGGTGGCTTCGTGTTTGATACCCCGAAAGTGCTCAGGGCTTCTGATGAGTCCCTCGTCAAAGACATTAGTAGGAGGAGTAAGATCCCCAGGGCTGCTTCTCGCCGTTGCATCTCAATTAATAAAAACATGTTTACACTGATACCGGGTTTCAAAATGGCGTCTGGGTTTTCGAGATGGCGGATGACTTTTTTCAATCGATATTTTTTTATGTTTATAGATTTGTTTTGTTCGATTGTAGATTGTCTATTGATTTAGTTACGTCAACATCTGTCCAGCTGTATTTTTTTTTCTAACAATAATAATTAAGATTACCTTTTCCGAATACTAAATATAATCTTTGTCGCAAAAGATACAAAAAAACTGAATTAAACTATCATAGTGACAGATTTTCGTGCTAAAATTTATAAATAATCCAAATGTGTTAATTAAAGTACGCTTGAAAAAAGTCATAAAAAAATTGTGATATGAAAAATAGTGACTATGGAAAACTTAGTTTTTAACAATCGAAACCATTTAAAATTGTTTAATTTTTAGTAGAAAATTCTTTGTAATTTACGGAAGAAGTACTTAGAATCATTAAAAATAAATACTTACATCGTTTTAGACCTTTTTTTCACCGAATACTATAATTATGTGGAGTTGTAATCAAAAGTTTTGATTGTTAAACAGTCTTAGGTTTACATGATCTCAGAAAAAAAATAGTATAAATTAAGTATTTAGTTCTATCGAATATCATTAATAATAATCAAAAATGATTGAAGAATCGCGAAACCTAAAACTGTAGCATAGTATAATTTAAATGTAATCATTTAATATGATAAAGGATATAAAAAAAGGAAAATACATAGCTAAACAAATTAAAAGAATAAGGCAATAAAACGAACATCATATAAATAAATAGACTTTTTTAAAAAATAAGTTTAATAGTTTTGTTATAGATAAAAAAAATCATGATTTAACACGGGCATATAAAAAGATATTATGAGAAAAGAAAAGCGTTTAGACGGGAATTCTGACAGTCTGACGCTGCGATATCTTTCACAACTTTCAAACATTATTGTGCCAAGGAATAAAGAGTGCACAGCCGTCTTTTTAGAAAATTATCGTAATACATGAGTGACCTTTGGTGTCTTCGTAGTAAGATCTAAGATTTTCAAAATAAGTTTACACCTATTATATTTGGGTGAGGCAGAGATGTGATTGGAATGCACTCATTCGTTACTTATAATCCTATGAAAAGGAATTATCGTCATATTGGTCGCGAATTTTAATATTTAAAACTCAGGAAATTCTGAATGCCCGAATCCTGAGAGTCGAACCTATTTTCGATTTCAAAGCTAAAGTAGGCTACCAGTTACCACTACACCATAAATCCGACGGAAAAATATGGATGGATGCCGTAACGACGAATAAAAAGTATTTCATGTATTAATAGGTAATGCTTTAGGACATAATTCCTTTGCCTGTTTATTTTATCGTCCTAAGAATATAAAAGCGACAGTTAATAATGTTAGCATGTTAGAAGTTAGTGCATATAAACCGCATAGGATTTTGGTTGAAAAACTTGTAAACCAATTCTAAAATTAGTATGGAGCGCACTTCTTTGTCGCTAAAGTACGGTGAAGGATTTTCTATCCAGGAAAGATTTTTACGGGGGTATTTAAATGGGACCAAATCAATTGAAATATAAAACAATACAATATAAAATTGAAATGCAGTAGCTACAGCAAATATAAGTTCAAGTGCAGAAACTTATACAAATTGGATTGATTTTGTCAACTTATATTTGCTGAACAGTACGAAGAAACATTGTGAAAATGAAAGATTAAGCATGGTTTTTCTTATTGCACGAAGCAGCAGCGTGTAAAATTAATTACGTAATAATCTTTATTCTAGAATAGGCTGTTTGTTTCATTAAACTAGTATTTAAAAATGCATTCCATTTTTAAATTATTTGTAGTTTGTCAAAACAGACAAAAATTGTTTTATTCACATACATACATATACATATACATATACACTCACGCCTGTTATCCCCGAAGGGGTAGGCAGAGGCGCAACTAGTGCACCCACTTTTCGCCATTATTCCGTCCCATGATGTGATAGGAGGCGAGCCTATCGCCATATCGGGCACAAATTCCAGACTCCGGGCTGATACTGAATAGAAAAACTCAATATCACTTTGCCCGACCCGGGGATCGAACCCGAGACCTCAGTGTTGCAGTCGTACTGTAATACAACTACGCCACCGAGGCAGTTTTATTCACATATAAAAAACAAAGCACTTTTGTTTTTTTTAACGTTATATAAAGTTATATTATATAACAAATATACCTGAATTTAAATGCAATAAAGATCAAAAATTACCTCACTGGAAACAAAACAAACAGCCCGTAAGCGTGCATAAAGCGTGTTTTAAAATCCGCTTTTATAATGATGGTAACTTCTTTTTAAACTTTATTTTATTTTCACTTGTGGGTACTGAGGGTTATTACTGTTCGTGGTAGCACGATGGCTCGGCGCACTGGACTGCCTTCGAAGACGGAGGCGCTGAACACCTTTACTTGTATAGGGTGTTTGGAATATATAATCTGTTTTTCATTGATTTCTCTTGGGGTTTTAGTTTAGCGGCAATATTATATCGCAAGGAACCAATACTATTGTTTAAAGGACATGACAAATTAAAATTCTAACCAACATACTTAATATTACATCTGGATAGTACGTCTAAAAACTACATTAAAAAAAACTTTTTAGTTGTATTGGTTGTACCACTGACTTTAGAATTAGATAGAATAACTTTAATAGACTCTGTAATTAAACGGCAGAAGTAATTGATAGTTTATTGAAATAAATTAATTTAATAATAAATTTAGAAGTTGAATTTATGTTTATTCATTTTTAAATATTTATTATTTTCTTAATTTAACATTCACTTTTCATTTTTATGAAAGAGTTTTCATTAAACAGCTTCAACCTTTTCCGATACAGTGATGTGCGCGCATCTGAAAAATTTCACTCTCATAATTTTTTCATAACCCGCCTAAAGAAGTATAACTTCAATAGAGTTTAAGAAAGCATTATTCCAAACATGCTGTACATAACAATAAAATTAGGGGTAGTTACACCCTCCCCCTAATATATTATACCCGCCCGCGGCCAAGGGAAACTGCTTTATGCGTCCTTACTGCGGGGCGTAAGGTCACAGTGATTTAGGGCATCCCACCAGTATCCCAGTTGTGGGATTGGTGTAATATATCGTATCTTACGTAAGTACTAATATGGATGACAAAATTGAGTTTCACGGCATCCTACTTAAAATTTTGGGTATCCCACCAGTATCCCACTTGTGGGATTGGTGTATAACTCTAAACTCTTTTTATTCACATACATCGTGTCGTAGGAATTATCGATGCCATGTTTCAGAAATTATGTTATCCCACGAGTCTCCCAATTTTGAGATTGATGGGATCCGGGTTATTGTGGGGTTGGTACCTATTTAGTATCGTATCTTCGTACTAATATAAAAAATAAAAAATAATTAGATGTTTTAGGGCACTCATGACTTAAGATGTCCTTTCAGACCTAACGTCTAATGTTTGCCTCTAATGCTTAGTTGTATAACGATACAACTGCTGAAGTCTCAGGTTCGGGTCCCACGAATTGACTAATGTCTAACACAGCCAAAAGAGGTGACAACTCAAACAAACGTTTATATCTTGTTTCATTTTTCAGAACTGTCATTCCTTGATGGATAGTCTCCAATATTAGGCCGGGTTTTTCATTCGTGGTATTATTAATACAGTGGGGCTAGGACGTGAAACGAAAAACACGATGCGTCTCCGCTTCGTTTTATTGTGATTGGTTGAGAGACTGACGGGTCGGTCTCTCGATCAATCACAAACATCAAAATACCGATACGTCAGTCACTCAACCAATCACAATAAAACAAAGCGGAGACGCATCGTGTTTTTCGTTTCACGTCCTAGCCCCACAGATATTGATTTACATCAATCTCATGTTTGAATAAATCTCAAGTAGATATTTAATGTATTTAATGTATAAACCAAGCTTAATCTATAATTTAAGAGCTTGTTCTCAGCTAAGTAAGCGATGTTACATAAACAAAACTGAGCTGTCAAAATCCATCAAATATTGTTACTTAAGATGTCATTTAAACTGATGTTAATATGTGATTATTAAATAGCGACTATCCTAAGATGCTCACCTTAATTTGATAGCGTCTCAGCTAATATCGCTCTTAAGATGCCTTTGTACAATCGTTAACGCTGAGGTAAAGTCCAGGTCAAAATTACCCTGAATCGGCGGGAATGCATGAAAAGATTGATGAAGGTGGCAATCCATAGTCTGCCTACCCATATGGGATAGAGGCGTGATTCTATGTATGTATGTAGCCCCGCTTATATATATAGATGTATGGGAAAACCCTATATATATGGACACCGGTGTCCGTCGCGGGGCTTGAGGAGTTAACGCTGACGATATATATAAGAATGACTTATCGTAGCAACAAACTTATCGTTAGGATATGTCATTCCCTTACGGCTGGTCTCAATAATTAACTAAGAGATAACAAACAGTTAAATTGCTTACTTCTGCTGGTTATCTGTGTTTTTAAATACTAAAATAGATAAGAATTGATATAGCTGTAACAGTTAGCGTAACTTTTACTGTCGTGGTAGATATCAAGCTCTAGTTAATTGTTAGTAAGTTATTAATATCGGCCGTAAGATTATTAATACAGGGTCCATCACGGAATGACAGTTCTGAAAGATAAAACAAGATTATACAAAACGAGTGTTAGACAGAGATGTTTGATGGCTTTTTTGTCCCTTTCGGCGTGCGTGATTACTGTGACAAACATATTTGTTTTAAGGACTCCTGGGGTTTTTCAGTGATAAATAAACGTGTTATCTATTCTTTTTAGGAAAATACCGCGACTGGTACTTGTAACTATGGAAGGTTCCAGTGTTTTCGAGTGTAAGCCGTAAACCGCTTCATCGTTCTGTCTCACCTATTATAATTTGCTCGCGATGAAGTCCTCTTGGCATAATAACTATATGGCCATTGCTATATCTTTTTCTATTTTTTATTGACGTTAATGTATGTAGAAAAGAATCTTGGCTACCATCCCTAGTGTACAGTCTGAAAAATGTACACTCAAATACCTTAAGGTTCTCAATAAGTGGATTGTGTGTCGTCTGTTAGCAACAAACAACTTACAACTAAAGAGTTATATGCTGTTTCCTTTTGTACATCCGAAACGATTGCATCTACTTGGTCATATATAAAAAATGGGTGTTTTGTCTTCAAAGAATGTACTAACACCAAATTGGACAGCACCTACCTAATTTAAGACCTGTGAATGACGTCATAAGCCTATATTATTGCCAGTATAGACAAGCCGCGCACGTCACGCTGACGTTTCGTTACAAGATGGAGGCCGTTTTATTCAAAGTGAGCTCGGTGTAAATAAACTACGGAGTGACGGAGGTCAGACGTGTTGCCGGTTGTTGGACGTTATGCGAAAAGTCTAGTGGGCTTAGAATATGGCTAAAACCCAACTAGTAAGAGGATATTTAATTTTGATGTTCGTGATTGATCGAGAGACCAATACAACAATACAATAGAATAGAATGACAATAGAAATGGAGTCATGTCGTATTTTTGGAACGAAGTTCCTTATCGCGCGTTGTGAAAGGGGGCTAGACGGAAAAAATTCTTACGAAAAGTTGTCACGACACTTTTATAAAAGTTGTCACGACACTTTTATACTTGCCCTGTGAAACCAGCCAGTAACAATAAAGAACTGGTTCAAAATTTAAATAAAAAAAGACAATTTAAATCTTAGAGTAAGTATAACTACGTACACATACTCTAAGATTTGAATGCTTTTTAGAGTAGTTTTTTTTTCGTTAGTTGTATGTTATTTTTAATGTCAATGCTTGCTTAGGTGATGATCGTGATTCGATGACATATCTATTGTGTAGGTAGAAGTAAATGTTTTCATTGATGTGGTAACGTTTTAATTAAATATACAATTATTATTATAACTTAAAAGAAATAAAATTTTATTACAATATCTTCACTAATTAATCGAAAACAACTTCGTTCCATTCGGGTGTCCCTTGACACCTCTCAAGTTTTTTTTGCCACATTCTAAACACATAGACGCACTTGCCAGCACTGGCTTTAGCTCGTTACTTTGAGTAAAAAATGTATCGCCCTTCTGGCAAAAGTGTAGGGCACAACAATTTGTGAGACGGCAATCCGACAAAACCAGAGAGCGATCAGGCGCAGGACCAACGGCTTTCCGTGTTTTCCTCGGCGCGGGGGTATCACACCACCAACTACATGACCCCGAGCTGCCACTGAGTTATTTTAAGATGGAAAAATCCAGTCACAATGTTTTTGGCCTAACCCAGGATTCGAACCCAGGACCTCAGCCCGCAAATCGTACTCGTAACGCGTACGTAAAACAACTACGCCACCGAGGCAGTCAATTAAATCTTAAGTATACATTTAGTGTATTGAACTGTTTTATAAACCAAACTTAAGCTGTAATTTAAGAACTTGTTTTCAGCTGAGTCACCCTGAGACATAAGATGTTAAGTCTCATTATGTCCAGTAGTTACACTGGCTACAATGTCCTTCAAACCGAAACACAACAAGCATTCATACTGCTGCTTGGCGGAAGAAAGAGACGTTGTGGTGGTAGTACCTACTCAGACGGTTCCTCGCTTACGAGAGACCTACCACCAGTAAATGCATCAATCATGACGAAGAAACGCTTGAGACCTTCTTAGAAATGTGTGTAGTATTAAAAGGGACCAATTCTTCCGTTCTGAAAAACTTTATTTAACTCGTAAACTTCATTTTTATGGCATCAGACAGCTTAGAAAATGCACATCCAATAAACAATATAGCCAAATAGCGGTATATTTTTTAAAAACATATAAAAAAAATCTTAAGAAACAGGTTTTACTTCAAATCACAAAGAGTGAAAATTGAAAAGAAAACTATATTTACAAAACTTCATTTTTTCGAAACTAGCGTCCCTTGACATACTGCTTTTGCGCTTAGTGCGGCAGATTTAGCCCTTTTACCAAACAGCTTTTTTGTTACCGTGATTGTAACATACACTTATAATACACGGTTACTCTATAAATAACACGAATGTACGTAAAATTTATACCTTAGGCGTCAAGCAAAAATTTAATAGGTTTCTTGAGGTATGGTCGCAGATAACGCGAGGAGTAGCACACGCAAGGGTTAAACATGTTTATAGCTAGCTTACTCGCGGCTTCGCCTGGGTGATTCAATTTGACCGGGATAAAAAGTAGCCTCAAACCTTTCCAGGGTCTTGAACTATGTTCATGATTTTATATTATGATTTTTTTATACATGTTAATGGCCATGTAGTGCCTGGATAATGATTTTACATTTTTGTGGAATCTTGAAAAAGAAACAATCGAAGGCGGGACTCGAACCCACGACCTCCGGCGTACCGTGCCGGTGCTCTTCCAATTGAGCCACCTCGACCCCGCCTTAGATTGACAATTTCAAGATGCATATTTAATTATCTTAAAGGAGATGACCAGCGACATCTGTTAGCAATTATTACAATTACTAACTTCAGCGTTACTCCTTTACAGGAGTAAGTTACCGAAACGAGTCGCTAAACTTTTTTCTAATTTTATATTATGATTTTTTTTATACATGTTAATGGCCATGTAGTGCTTGGATAATGATTTAATATTTTTGTGGAATCTTGAAAAAGAAACAGTCGAAGTCGGGTTCGAGTCCCGCCTTCGACTGTTTCTTTTTCAAGATTCCACAAAAATATTAAATCATTATGTTCATGATACCAAATTTCATAGAAATCCGTTCGGTAGTATTTGAGTTTATCGCGTATAGAGGCGGCGGGCGACTTTGTTTTTAACCCCCGACAGAAAAAGAGGGGTGTAAGTTCAGAATGTGTATCTGTGTATCTGTATGTCTGTGGCATCGTAGATCTCAAATGAATGGACCGATTTTGATGTGGTTTTATTGGAAAGCTCTTGTGATCGAGATGATTCTTAGCTATAATTTATGAATATCTGTTCAGGCGCTTGAAGATTATCAGCTCATTTCGAACTTACACAACTGCGATTGATTTAAAATTTGGTGTACTGTGCCTCCGGCAATATTTTTTAGGCATATTAACCTTGACCTGATGCTACAGCCTAGAGCATCAAGTACTCTGCCGGATACCCAACTCTTTAGCAACTTATATCAGACTAGCTTTTGCCCGCGGCTCTGCCCGCGTTAAAAAGTTTTTCCGGGATAAAAGTCCCGCTTTATGTTTTCCCGGGATAAAAGTAGCCTATGTGTTAATCCAGGACATGATCTACCCGTGTGCCAAATTTTATTGAAATCCGTTCTGTAGTTTTTGCGTGAAAGAGGAACAAACATCCATACATCCAGACATCCATACCTAAATACTTCTAAACTTTCGAAAAAACATAAGAATGGTCTCAATGAGTATGTGGTAAATAGTTTATTATCAAGGCTCCATGATGGAGAATATAGTAACTTAAAAAGTTTGAAATAAAAATAATATTCTATTTTCCGCCAAAACATACGCCACACCCACCCAAGTATTGTATAGTAAGAAAGTTATTACCGACATGCGATCCTACGCAACTTGACTCTTCGTTCTACAAACAAAGAATACTGTAAACTGGTTAGCTTCAAACATAAACAAACTGACATTTACTCGAAGCTCCGCTGACTACCCGGGAATTATATTATGTCATTTCTTGCTTACATTTAGTCAAATACCTAAACTGCAAAGGAGTATAGCGTCGCAACTATTGAACCGATTTGACAATTGCGGTGTTTATCGATTCGAATTTATTGTGCGATGATCATTATATAAAACTTCAGGACAACGACCGAAAGACCTAAACCCACTTAACTAGGCAATACAAAATGCTTTGGAGGAGTTTGTAGGCTCCCGTACATCTGACTTCTTCAAGAATGGGGTTGAAAAATTACCACTGCGCTGGCTGAGATGCATCCATAGCACGGGCGCATATTTTAATTGATAGAAATAAAAAGTGTTTAAAAAAAAATAGTTTTTGCCCGTGGCATTAAAAAGTTTTACCGGGATAAAAGTCTCGTTTTATATTATCCCGGGATAAAAGTAGCCTATGTGTTAATCCAGGACATGATCTACACGTGTGCCAAATTTCATCGAAATCCGTTGAGTAGTTTTTGTGTGAAAGAGTAAGAAACATACATCCATTCTTACATACTTTCGCGTTTGTAATATTAGTAGGATGACTAACTTTCTGTATATTAAATGGTAATTTCATAGTATGAGATCTAATGTTATTATAACATAAGTAGCCATAGTAAGGAACTCAATCTTTCTAAACAACGATGTCGCCAGAAAGAAATAACCACTGATCGTCAAATACATTGAAGCAGCGACAATCAATGAAGTAATCAACTATAAATGAAACATTTCTTTTATATAAATCACTTTCCTTTGATTGAAAAGCGTTCCGTATTCAAATCGCCATTTTGTTTTCGCGATAAAAGATGATGACTATTGCATTATTTATCCATTATTCTTATTGAAGAAATTATTCGCGTGTGTGTTTACAAGGGACAAGAAACTAGATGTCGGCTTTTTGCTGGGCCTCTAAATAGAAGAAGAAAGAAAGAAAGAAAAGATTTATTGTTGGGACAATAACAGTATAACATATACAATAAAATGTGAAAAAAATATATATAATATAACGGGAACCCTCATTCAGCTCCTTGCCGCAGTACCAGCCTAACTGATACTCCAGCGCTGTATGTAAATATAACCAGGCTCAAACTTTATGGATATTAAAAGGAGCAAAAATATGGATCTTGGAGGCACTAAAAAAATTACTTTAAACCCCTCCATTTATAACTAACTTTTTTAAATACATTCATTTTAGGTGTCATTTTAAAGCAAAATGAAAATTACATGAATCTAAAAATCGGAGGTCTATAAAATTATACGATTTATTGCCAAAGCCTAGTTTTTAGGAGTACTATCCAAATACGTATAAAATAGGTATCTTAGTTAGAATTTTAAGCACGCTTTTGAACATGTCCTTTACAGTATTTGAGTATCTAGCAATGGATAATCCACAATAAGTATTTTTTATCCTTTACTTTTGAAGAGAAATAATGGCTCATTAAGGCCGCGCTTCGCCCTACATCACTTTGTTTTTTTTTGTGTATTCAGGTGAATTCGAAAATGATTCAGATTTACAATTCGGTCCGGGAAAATTTATAGTTTATATACAGGGTCATTTTGTAATCGAATACATAAATTTAACTGCGATAAAATCAATTTGAAAGAAACACCATGCAGTTAATTAATTTAACCATAAGTGTAAAATAAAGAAGTACATTTTTCAAAAAAAATAAAGAACAAAAAAGGTCTTTTAATTTAAGACATCCTATTGCCACTACTAGTATACGAGAGATCGTCGGAGCGTCAACATCGCACTGAGGTCTGTGTGTTTCATTGATAATATGCTCACGCACACGCGAACAAGAGATGCACACACGGAGCGCAACGATAAGCTGTCACATCGCGCCATCGTAACCAAGAAGCTTTATTCCAAACCGAAAAGATGAGGTCGCTATTATTACCAATGCTTCTGTGTCAGGTCACATAGGTCAATCTAAACAACAGTCACTTACTAGATTCTGTCAGAGCCAGTTATGTCTCCTTTAGAAGACTGAAATCATTGAGGCATCTTCGATAATGGTCACAGTCCGTACACCGCACGTAGCTTATCAAAAAGCCTCACAACCCTAAGATTCTATCAACTATCACACGATACATCAGCAAGAATCGCACGCTCTAGCCGTCAAATTCGTCGATCGATTTCGTGAAACCGACTATGATGCTACCGTTATGATACGAGTGTCAACGAGGTTCTTGAAGATTGGAATTTTGAACATTTACTCAGTACCTAATCCCTAAAAGTACAAAAGACATTTCAACGACCTTCAAGGAAACATTAACACTTTATTCACGAGCTTTGTAAATGTAAATCATAGTTTACCACAACAGAAACTTAAAAATTAACACAATAGAATAATAATTACAGTTAGAGAACATTTGATCGTGTGCGCATAAAAGCCGACAAAGGACTACTAAACTAATAGGTTTTTACCTACACATACATGGCTCGCGTCTCCCGAAGCGATGTCAGAGGCAAGGTCACTCGGATCGATACAAAATGATTTAATAATAAAATTACAATATGTACCGGTAAGTACATAGGGAGCATCGGCCTAACATTCAGTACGTAAATCGACATACGCCACGTCGTGTTGCTGCCGGGCGACTGGCGGGCAACGCGCGCGCAGGCCCCCGCGCCCCACGGCGCATGCGCCTGGAGGAGCCAGTGCGGGGCCATATTTTAGGCCGCGCGGGATAGGCATAAAGTCCACGAATCCCGGACCGCGAATCTCGACGTATTTCGACACGTTACACATTTTGATAAATATCACTTGTACTTATTGCTATTACCTGGAATTGTCGTAATTTACTAGTAGGTTAAAAAACGTTTAATTTTTACCACTTCATAGAATACACGCACACTTTTGTCAAGAATAAGTAACATTTACGTACGTATTGGAAGCTTTAGTATTTAACTAAAGCTTCCAATAGTGAGTAATGACTGAACTTAATTTAAGATAACCAGGATATTAAATTGACTAATAATCAAAATTATTGTAAGTAGGTAAAACATAGGTATTTAGAAGGATTTTTGTGCACTTGGTCGAGTCACTTTATAAGTTGTTAGTAAATAACGCCAGTTTTAGGTATTATTACTCAGGCAGGAACTATTAAAAATTACGATTGTTATTGCGGTGCGGAGATACTGGGGTACTCTGTCAGAGATGTCCGGGAATAAACCCATATTTCGCCCAAATGTCCGGGATTCTTGCCGTGTTTGTCCGGCGTCGGCAATTTAGGTAATGGCAGCCCTATACAATGAACATGCCGACAAGTGCGCCGTGCGCCCGCTGGCGCGCGCGATCGTTGGCCCCGCCAGCTGATGTTCGTGTTACACGTGCTCCCACAGGGATACCAAGCTTTGGTACTATTACCTTATTCTGCAATATCTTGCAATTTTAGTTTTACATTGTTCTATGCTATTTTAACCGTACCACAATGCATATTGAAATTAAATGATGTTACAGCTCTGGTATGCTTTATTGCTTAAAGTAATGTTATTTTTACAATACAAAGATATTGCTGCGTATTCGTTTAAGTAGACTTTTCATTAGCATAATTGCCCTAGTTATTTTATTATTTAATACACTTACTTAAGTGTGTTAGAAATCCATGTGATAAATAAACTAATATCCGATTCTTTGAAAAGCTGTGTCATTTTAGCAAACTTGTCGGTTAAAATGTTTATACTGGCAACACAGCGTGTTTGAGTGCGTGTTTGTATTGAATGGCGTGCGAAAGAGACATAACATGTTGGTATCTGCACGTTAGTTTCAATGAGTTAGTAACAAGATCAACGACTCTGACGCGATACAAAATGTAGCTAGAGATTAGAAGGTACAGAAGGCATAATAAGGCGTTTGGTAGTATAAAGTACTAGCTTTTGCCCACGGCTTCGCCCGCGTTAATAAGTTTTTCCGGGCTAAAAGTACATACATAAAAACCTTCCCGTTGAATCACTCTATCCAACACATTTATTTGTATAAAGATTAATATTATGACGTTGATACAACTCTTAACAAATAATGCATTAATTTCGACCAAATTTGACTACCATAAAAACGGTTCTAGAGAGTTTATTTTAAAAGATAGACATATACTGTCGCGGACTTTTTTTTAGATCATTTCAAGAGGAATAATTCTTTCATACATATATTTTTGGTATCTTGAACCGTTTTCGCAGCGCGCGCAATGGAAGCCCTCAAGGATGAATAATTTTCCCCGCATTTTTCACATTTTCCATTATTTCTTCGCTCCTAATAGTTGCATCGTGATGTTATATAGCCTATAGCCTTCCTCGATAAATGGTCTATTCAACACAAAAATAATTTTTCAATTCGCACCAGTAGTTCCTGAGATTAGCGCGTTCAAACAAACAAACAAACAAACAAACAAACAAACAAACAAACAAACAAACAAACAAACAAACAAACTCTTCAGCTTTATAATATTAGTATAGATTTACGTAAACCTATTTTAGGCATGACGTCCAGAAATATTGATGTTAAAATTAAAATAAACGTTGAAATATCATACGGAATAAAAAAATATGATATCAATAGATTAAAATCCTGTAACTTTTTTAATAGTGACTGCGAGTTGTTAAGTACCTACCTATTTCGGTAGATAAACTTATTTATTAACGAAAACAAAGTTTATTATTAAAGAATTAATACTTTTCTTTACAGCATAACACTTAAAAAATAATTAGTTCCTTTTCATACAATAACATGACAACTTTTTATTTCATGTTGATATTTATAACGTATTAGTTAGGGAGTAGGGACTGCTCTAGTAGCAATTTAATTATTTTATTTCAAATTCCACGTCGCAAGCGGTACTGCTACAGCTATGTGAGTGAATGCATTGCAAGTAAATTTGTGAGTTGCCCTTCTTAATCCTATAGGTTTTGTAATAACATCGTCAGCTGTGACGTGATTCACTGAATAAAGTCAAGCGCGCTAAAACACAGCGTGATCAAAAAACTATAAAACTATAATCGGGATTATTGGCGAAAGTATGCGTTACCCATGGATAATATTTTGCACGATGTTAGCAGAGGTCACGCTGAATATGTGGTTTCATTTAGTAACGCAATGTTGAAATGACACTGTATAAAGTGACTTACAGAAGAAACCCTTTAATGCAGGCGAAGCCGTGGAAAAAAAGCTAATTAAGTATAACTACTTAATTAAATTGAAAATGGAACAATAAAAATGGACGCATGTTTTTTTTTATTATAAGCCGCTAGTTTTTTTTTACCCCCGACAGAAAAAGAGGGGTGTTTTAAGTTTAGGGTGTGTATCTGCCTATCTGTGTATCTATATGTCTGCATGTGCCATTGTAGCTTCCAAACGAATGGACGGTTTTTTTGTTTTTCTTTTTGGCTTCGCCTTATAACCCTGTAGTTGATTTCGAAATTGTGGATTTTTAATGGTCCGGCCATAGGCAATAGTGCCGGCTTATCTATATTAATATTATAAAGCTGAAGAGTTTGTTTGTTTGAACGCGCTAATCTCAGGAACTACTGAACCGATTTTGAAAATTCTTTCACTAATAGGAAGCTACATAACTCCTGAGTGCTATAGGCTACTTTTTATCCCGGGAAAATATTTTTGTCCGGAAAAACTTTTTCACGCGAGCGGAGTCGCGAGCACTACTAGTATATGATAATAATAGACATCAGGATCAGGATCTCTCTGGAAGGAGTTCGTGGGTTCCGGAAATCTAAGTGAACGAACCATTCGGAAAGGCTATATATAATAATAATAATCCTCCTAGCCAGTTTCGGCCACGGCGGCCAATCTCAACGGAGATCAGCCAGGTACGCAGGATATATTATAGTGCACAAGTGTGTGCGCAATACACAGGTGCACTCGCTGTTCCTTCACTCTCATAGTCCGGTGAGACGGCAATCCGACATGACCGGAGAGAGATCAGGCGCAGGACCAACGGCTTTACGTGCTTTCCGAGGCACGGGGGTATCACACCGCCAACTTCCTGACTCCGAGCTGCGACTGAGTAAATTTTAAGATGGAAAAACCCAGTCACAATGTTTTTGGCTCGTCTCGGGAATCGAACCCAGGACCTCAGCGCGCAATTCGTACTCGTAATGCGTACGCAATACAACTACGCCACCGAGGCAGTCGGAAAGGCTATATATATGCGATTGTTCATCCTCTAAGCGGTAAGTGTTCATATTCAACAAATGAAAACAAGTATCATACACGAAAAACCAAATTTTTCCAATAAATCCAACACAAAGGGCGACGTGTTTAGCTATTTGACCTTTGGCATAACACGTTAATTCCTTCGCCTCGGTTGCTTTTGTTTAGAAAAGCTTATTTTTATACGTTAAGTAATTTCCACCTTCCTATAATACATTACAGTCGAAATTTAAACGTTTCTCGTCTAGGGGATGAAAGTATACCGTTCATTGAACTTTGGACTTTATTATAATTCAAAAAAGTCTACTATCAATTACGTAAATTCTTATAAACATTTTCCTTGTGTTTTCTAATCGGATGTCACAAATTTAAATTAACTTCTTTCACTATGGTTTTAAGGTTCAATTTTAAGTATAGGCGATCGTAAAGATATGTTTCTTATTTTTTAATCGGCCTTGTTACGTGCGTGTTCGCCCTTTACTGTTAATTTGAATTTGGAATTCGGTGCCGACGCCAATCAGCCAGTGCTCTTTTTAAATATGCAAGAAAACAATCCTGAATAATTTGTTCTAATGACCGTTTTGTTCCTAGTTAATAAAAGAACAGTCTGGCTGAATGTTCATCGATTCTTTTGGCTATTACATTAAGGAAAATTTAAAGAAAACTTTTTGTTTATCGTATAATATAGGCATGCCTGGAGTTTTGGCGGGAACGTGGGAGTGTCACGAGTCGCTCTTGTTTTAATTCATTATTTTGGTGATACTTAGGGTTATATTGCATAATTATGGTGGTATATTGTCCAATATAGTTCTATTAAAGGGCTCAAATGAAGTGAATTGAAATAACAATGCTAATCAAGTGCTTTTTTTGTTGCCGCCAAAACTCCTCGACAAAGTTTTGGTAAGGTAACCACTGCTTTACTTCGACATAGTACTAAGTATAACAAAGAAACAATGCAACTGCAACTTAATTTAAAAAAAGTCTTACCTAAAAGTTTGACACTGGCAGAGGCGCAAACCGCGCCTTGCCCAAAAAAAAAAATATAGGCATGCCGCATGCAGTGTTGCCAATTTAACGGCTTTCCCGTCATTTGTAACGGATTTGGATACGTTTGAAACGGGAAAAAATACATCTAACGGCTGACGGGATATTTAAGTGAAAGGAGGTCTTCATGGGGCGGCAAGAATACACGCTTGCACCACCCCCATGCAAAAAACTATAGCTACACCCCTGTCAATTGTTGCTCTAAGGGATTTTTGACGGAAATATACGACTAGTTTGACGGATTTTTACAAATCTTGACAACACTGGCCGCATGGCCAATTAACTATTGACAAGCATGTTGACAAATAATGCTAACGTAGATATAAATTAGATTTATTAAAAAAGTATACCTAATAATAAACGTGTCTTTGACCTTTGTCGTTTAAGTACCTAGTAATATTTTGACCCAAACGTCGCGTCGTCGCGTCGGGGGACCGCTAACGAAATATTTTCATCTCCCTGGTCCGGAGTTCGGTCCAGCGACTTCTGAGGACGCTTGGGTCAAAATATTACTATTTACTAGGTACTTAAACGACATAGACACTTTTATTATTTTACTTTTTTGAGATTTTTTGTATTGCGGGCTATTTAATTTATCATTTCAATCTTTTCTAAATTACTTTATTTTTCATCATGGGGCCTTGATAATAAACTATCTAACACCTACTCATTGAGACCATCCTTATGAGCCCAAACACGCTATATCTGCTCTTAGATACTAAGGAGTTGGGTACCCCGCAGACTATATGATGCAGCAGCATGAGCTCATGTTTAAAAATATTGCTGAAATCACAGTACACACAATTTAAAATTAATCGGACTTTTTAAGTTGGAAATGAGCTGATAATCTTCAAACGCTTAAACAGATCGTCATAAGTTATAGCTAAGAACCATTTCGATCACATCAGCCCTTAAACAAAAAAAAAAAACGCGTCCAAATTGTTCCATTCTTTTGAGAGCTACGATGCCACAGACAGACATACAGATACACACTCTAAACTTATAACACCTAACTTTTTCTGTCGAGGGTTAAAAAATTGTATTTGGTGACTAGAGCTGTTCGTGTCAGTACAGTACCTATACAATGTGTTTATTGCCGCAAATATAAAGTTCCGCCACTTTCAATGTAACTAGTAAGTACTACGTAGAAACTGCAATACTCACTATAATGATTTGCATCGTTACGAACGCACACAGAAATAAATCTTATATACTTGTCTGTTTCACGCACACTACAACAGTTTTTATAAACTGTTCGTAAGCATTTGTTCTTATACTTTGAAATAGGGGAAAGATCAAACAAACTTCTTCCTTTATAATAGCTAAATTGACTAGGGTAATCCGATATATTTATCCAAGAAATCCAGACCAATAATTTCTTAGAAAGAAACCTAGATGTAGTCTCAGCTATATTTCAATAAATAATAACACAAATTTAACCTAAAATCTACAGGGCTTATTATTGGTACGTCGCACGAATCAAAATCACGCTACAAGATTTACCACATATCCTGTTTCTAACTCACAAATATGGAAATAAAAAATTCGTTAAAAAAATCACAACGCTTTTAGTAGCTTCATACGTATGTCATGTATGTACATAACGGAAACTTTGGACATGATTTTGACCCCCTTCAGAACGTCGGATTAAATCCAAATATGGCATCCTCATCAAGGACCAATGACAATTGAATATTTAAAATTAAGAAATGAAAAATAAATAACAGTTAAAGATACTAGAATACACGTTTTATAGAAAATTCTACGAAAAATTGACAATAAAATACATATATATACATACATATACACTCACGCCTGTTATCCCCGAAGGGGTAGGCAGAGGTGCAACTAGTGCACCCACTTTTCGCCAGCATTCCGTCCCATGATGTGATAGGGGGCGAGCCTATCGCCATATCGGGCACAAATTCCAGACTCCGGGCTGACACTGAATTGAAAAATATTTTATTGTAAAAAAAGCATGAAATTTTGCATGGGGGTTCCTTTTAGGACGTAGGTGCTCACTAAGACGGAATTTGACTAAATTCTACCCCTAAGGGGTAAAAGGGTTGTACGCGATAAACTCAAAGACTATGGAACGGATTTCTATGAAATTTGGTATGGAGAGTTTGAGACTCTGGGAATGGCATAGGCTACTTTTTATCCCACAAAAGCTCATTCACGTGGGAGACGCCGCAATGAAAAGCCAGTGCCGGATTAGCCCATAAGCAAATTAAGCAATTGCTTAGGGCATCACGTCTTGGGGGGCACCAGAAACAGCACAAAAAAAATGCTAGCACATAAAAGTAAAGCTGTTTGAAAATCCGCGCGATTAAAGACTGATGTTTGTTTACTTATGGTAGGGGGGCGCCACAGGCGTGAATTGCTTAAGGCATCAAGTTGTCTTAATCTGGCACTGTGAAAAGCTAATTCCTAATTTAATCATATTTGCATGCCGTTGAAACGGTAAAAGATGTTGCACATAACATGTATTTATAATAGATTTATATGTTTTTAAACATTTTTGTTACATACCATGTTATACCAAAATAAATTGATATGATTTGATAACTTTGATTGATTGCCTCGGTGGCGTGGTTGTATTATGGTACGACTGCAATGCTGAGGTCTCGGGTTCGATCCCCGGGTCGGGCGAACAGATATTGAGTTTTTCTATTCAGAATCAGCTCGGAGTCTGAAATTTGTGCCCGATATAGCAATAGGCTCGCCCCCATATCATATCATGCGACGGAATAACGGCGAAAAGTGGGTGCACTAGTTGCGCCTCTGCCTACCCCTTCGGGGATAAAAGGAGTGAGTGTGTGTATGTGAATTGACATGGATAGCCTAGTTGGGAGGAATGACCGCAGGTTCAACACGCAAGGGCACGCACCTTTGACTTTTGAAATGAAATGAAATAATTCATAAAATCTGTACACGGTAAACATTATTTAGATTTAGTCAAATACTGTACTGTCAGTTCAGAAAGCAATTTCCGCCAGAGAAGAACGGGCAAAAAACTCTAGTTTATTTTATTAGCATTGAATGACGAGACGAGCATGCCGTTCACCTGATGGTAAGCTATACGACCACCCATAAACACAATCAACACCATCCAGTTACCTTGAGTAACAAAGTAATGTGTGGCATTCCACTGCGCTCGTCATCCTGAGACATAAGGTGTTAAGAGCCTATGTCAGGAACTTTAAGGACTTTCAAATTCAAATTTCTCGTAAACTACTAAGATCAGAAGTTAGATTTTTGGATATGTGTAAATTGAACGTATAACTCAATAATATGTCAAAGCCAAAACACAATTGCTATAAATTTTCTCGATCGAAAAAAAATTCAAAGTTACCTCTGATATTTTTTTTAAACACGCTTTATCTCTAAATGGTGGAATATGTACATTCGTAACTTTATTTAAATACAAAACAACAATTTTTTCAAAGTTTTATCAATACACAATTAAAACGAATTAAATAGTATAATCACAATTAAAAGAAAATTGTTTTGGCGCTTACGATATTTCATTTCGGCATACGCGTGCGCCTTCCGTCACTTTCTCTCATCCGCGACGTCCAAATACGCCATCGCTGTTATGGGAGTGGCCCGTGCCGGCTTCAGTCGTCCGGAATCTTTACTGACGACGGACGTGCGCTCGAAATTTTCGGACGCCTTCAAAGTTCGAATTGGCCGTCTAGTGTAGGGATTGGTCCGCGCTACCGCGCGGCAAATTTGAAGGTGCCCTGGAAATTCTGTTTTATAGTGTATCCAGCTCACGTCCGTGTATCAATATAAAATTATAGGCTCTATTAGGTCTATAAGATAGGCAGCAAGCGTAATTATTACATCCTTTCACCTTTGTAAATTGTTTTTAGTCGGAGACCTGCTTTAGTTATATTTAGTGATCGGTACGCTGAGGGGCCGGGTTCGAATCCCTGATTGAAAAACAATAGTCACTGCTTTTTTTTTGTTATTTATTCTGCCTCAGTGGTGTAGTTGTATTACGTTATGACTGCAATGCTGAGGTCTCGGGTTCGATCCCCGAGTCGGGCAGAGTGATATTGGATTTTTTTCTTTTCAGCCCGAAGTCTGGATTTTGAGCCCGAAATGGTGATAGGCTCGCCCCCTATCACATCATAGGACGGAATACGCACGACGGAAAGTGAGTGCACTAGTTGCGCCTCTGCCTACCCCTTCGGGGATAAAAGACGTGAGAGTATATGTATGTATTATTTATATTGGGTAATTCATAGCTAGGGACGCCCTGGAATGCCGGCCCAATTTTGCGTAAATGACGCTTGCGTGCCGCTCATACATTTAAAAAATTCGTATTTTGCATGTAAAGGCTGTTCAAATTTTTACACCATAAAATTATTTTAGTATGATATTTTGTAGTACTCATTTATTTTTACATTATGAATCAATAATAACTAAAATGTTAAGAGCCAATGTTAGAATTGGTATACACGGCGGCCATTTTGAATTTCTTTGTTTTAAGGCCAATCGACCTCAAAATCGATATCTGGGCAGGCCTTTAGGTATAAAAGACGGATCCAATGTTAGACTTGAAAAAAGTGGCCGCCATTTTGAATTTCGTTGTTTTAAGGCTAATCGACCTCAAAATCTATATCTGGGCAAGCCTGTAGGTACAAAAGACGGATCCAATGTTAGAATTGAAAAAAGTGACCGCCATTTTGAATTTCTTTGTTTTAAGACCAATCGACCTCAAAATCTATATCTGGGCAAGCCTGTAGGTACAAAAGACGGATCCAATGTTAGAATTGAAAAAAATGACCGCCATTTTGAATTCCTTTGTTTTAAGGCCATTCGATCTCAAAATCGACATCTGGGCAGGCCTGTAGGTACAAAAGACGGATCCAATGTCAGATCTGAAAAAATTGGCCGCCATTTTGAATTTCTTTATTTTAAGGCCAATTGACCTCAAAATCGGTATCTGAGTACCACTTTAGTTACTAAAGGCAGATCCACCGTCAGAACTGAAAAAAATGGCCGCCATTTTGAATTTCTTTGTTTTAAGGTTAATCGACCGCAAAATCGATATCTGGGTGTAACATTATTAACAAAAGAGTGATCCAATGTCAGAATTGAAAAAAGTAGCCACCATTTTGAAGTTTTTTGTATTAAGGCCAATCGAACTCAAAATCGATATCTGGGCATTGTTTTGTGCACAAAAGGCTTCTTTAAAGGCTATTGGCTTTAAAATCAAAATCCGCTGGACATGACTGGCCACAAACTCTAATAGGTATAAAGGAGACGGCCTAAATTGGGCTTGACCTTACACTTTTGAAGCATGTATCAATATTCTTCTATTTTTATGTCTTCCATTTAAAAATATCCCACCAAAAACATAAATGTAAAAAAGGATAGCCAAGTTCAATACCAAAATTATGCTTAGCTGTGGGCTTCGCCGCAAAAAGAATGGAGATCTAAATGTGTGCCAAGTTTTATGCAAAATCTAAATATGTATTTATAGGAACAAAATAACATTATGAACAAGTATTAAATTCTATTTGTTTGCTTTATTGAATACCTATAATAGTTGCTGGTATTTACAAATGTGATATCTTTTACATTTATGTTTTTGGTGGGATATCATTACTTTTTGTAAAGAAAACTAGGTAGGTATTGAGTTGTGTGGTGCCGCGCGCCGCCGACGACACACCGTTGGCCGGCTGTTTAGCGCGTATTACAAGTGTTTTTTTATGGGGACACCACAAATGTTTTGGCTTAACTTTATCTT
Organism: Lapara coniferarum; assembly: GCA_949316025.1. Lineage (NCBI taxonomy): Eukaryota > Metazoa > Arthropoda > Insecta > Lepidoptera > Sphingidae > Lapara > Lapara coniferarum. The sequence goes on from OX438929.1 coordinate 25,821,524, forward strand.
TATATTTCTGTTATAAAGCAAATATAATAAAACATATATTGGGATTGTTTCAAATATTTGCTTGTAACGGTTCCAACGCTACCATTAAAAATATTTTTTTTTTATGTGGACCCCTGTATTTTTAACTTTTTTTATTTTTAGATTTTTTCTTACGCTTACACATAATTACCGAGCTGGATTCCAAATTTCATCCTTCTAGGTCATCTGGAAGTAGGTTAGGTTTAGATACTATAAGTCTGTCAGTCAGTACAAAAATTTACGATTTTGACCTTCATATCTTTATAACCGTTTGAGCTAGCTTCATGAAATTTGGGCTTCTAGATGTCCTTATAGATATAATTAAACTCACACAGTTTTATGTGTTTACTTTAAATAGGTTTTGAGTTATAGAAAGGTGAAAAGTGGCACCAAGTGGTTCGTGTAATATTACACACGGCGCTGGCACTAACTTAGAGCGTTGGTTACATACTCAAAGAATACCAAGCATGTATAACAAGAATAATATTGACATAATAGTATTAATAATTCTTTGGGGGAGACCTATGTTCAATAGTAGCCTTTTAAAGGCTGAAAAAGAATAAGAATTAAAAACTATAGGTATTTTAGAAATTAAACTAAAAAGACATTTTCACTTTTTGGGATATTTAATATTGGTCGATATTATTTAATTTTACTGGCAACTTTGTTCAGCGCTCCCGACGTAATGTCAAATTGAAATACATTATTGACTCACTAACACTCTAGCTTCACACCTCGCCTCGTGGCTCGTATTGTGTTCGGCGTACCACTCGCGCGAGAGTGTAAATGAGCCATTATATATTTATATCAGTCCTCGTCGATTCCATGTGATATGTTCAATTCTGGTTATTGTCTAAGCTAGCTCTGTTCACTATTCAATAGGGCAATCCAATGGGCAATGGTTAGGTACTGTGAACATCTTATGTCATCAGGTAAAAAAAAGTTATTCACCGAAAAATGATTTAGAAGCTCTACTCTACAGCGGTTCTTTCTTTACTCCCATTGGACAGACAGATTTTTCTTTCTCATTTGGAAATAGTTCTAATATAACTATAAAATAATGCATAAATTATCTCTGTAACACTAAGCCCAAAGTTCTATGAAGTTTTTCCCGTCTCCTTTTAAAATATGGCCATCATTATTTTTCATTCAGTTCAATAAGGATATCGGAGCTTTGTTATATTGCAAAACAAAAACAAATGCCTTAGAATTGAAGAAGTAGCTGTTGCAGTAAACATCAGTCTATTCTTCTGTACAAAATATCAAAAATATTTAAAAAATTGTAAGTAACTATAAGCATAAGTACCCGCGTAGTAAGAATGACCTTGCTATATTTTTCTTACCCCACATTACATACAGTTCAAATTAAAAATTATAAAAATTATCTAGATAGGTAGCGGCCGCCTTCAACATTTGTAACATTTATATCCTATATAGTGACTATTCAACCATAATAATGTAATCAATCTTCATATCAAGCTATGTAATTTTATTGCATTGCATAAATTTCGAACATCCTTTACATACAAAATTCGATTTTTAAATTGCATGGTGGCACTAGAGTGAAGCATCATTTACGTAAAATAGACCTGACATTCCAGGGAAGAAGTTTCATCGTGAATGACTTGTCGAAACTACCTTGATGTCGCAACTCGTAGTTGTATTACGTGCCCGGTACGGCCTCCACGCTCAGGTCTCGGGTTCGAATCCCGCGTCGGGCAAATACTATTTTTTTCTGTGCAAGTATCAGCTCGGTCTGTTGAATTGGGCCCGGTATGTGGCAATAAGCTCGTCTCCTATTTGATAAGACCTAAAATAGCTAACGAAATGTGAGGAGAAAAGGTGTGATGCTATGTTTGACTGCCTCCAAGGCGTAGTTGCACACACGATACGCCTATTGTGCTGAGGTCCCGGGTTCGAATCCCGAGTCGGGCCGAAAAATAGTGACGCCATTTATTGTATTATTATTTATTTTATGTCCACCAAAGTTAGGAAAGTCCACAAGAATAAATCAAAACAAAGCAAAATATAATTTAAAACACATTATAGAAGTTTCATACTGCTTTGCTTTTTACCTACATACAGACCTACGTAGGGGTAAGACTCGAACCTACCACCACACCAAATTTTATCTTGTCAACAAAAGTCAACTATAAGTGAATAATACTTTCAATGAGTTTAGATAACTTACAATGTCATTTTACATAATGTTCAAGTAATCTATATATATAAAAGAAAGTGGTGTTAGTTACACCACTTATAACTCAAGAACGGCTAAACGGATTTAGCTGAAAATTGGTGGAGAGGTACCTTAGAACCAGGAGACGGATATAGGATACTTTTTATTCCGGGAAAATATAAACCGGGACTTTTATCCCGGATAATCGTTTTCTGTCAGTGGAACCGCAAGAAAACAAGTATAGAGATATTTCGAGTTCCAGTTGAGGACATAATTACTCTTATCCCGGAAAAAGATAAACCGGGAATTATATCCCGGATTTTATTTTCCCGCGAGTGGAGCCGCCACGACTAAACCGCTGAACCGATGGCGATGCAATTTGGCAGGGAGATAGTTTAAAACTCTGGGAAGAATCTAGGCTACTTCATATCCCGGGAAAATATAAACCGGGACCTTAATCCCGGAAAATCGTTTTCTGCCAGTGGAACCGTATGAAAATAAGTATGGAGATAGTCTGTGATTCAAAGGAGGACGTAGGCTACTATTATCCCAGAAAACAGACACCGGGAATTTTATGCCGGAATTTTTTTTTTCGCGTTTTTTTTATTTTTAAGGATATGACCCTACATCTCTATTTATTTTAAAACAAAGGCCCCTATCGCTTCTGTCTCTTCGACGCGATAAACTCAAACACTGCTTAGCGGATTTTCATACGTTTTTCATCAATTGACGTTGTGATTCAAGAGGAATAATTGATAATATTTTGTACGACAGAAAAATAAATGTAGGTATACAGTATTATGCTTTGCTACCTGTGCTAAGCCAGGGCGGGCCGCTAGTCTATATATATAAAAGAAAGTGGTGTTAGTTACACCACTTATAACTCAAGAATGGCTGAACGGATTTACCTGAAAATTGGTGGAGAGGTAGCTTAGAACCAGGAGACGGACATAGGATACTTTTTATCCCGGGAAAATATAAACCGGGACTTTTATCCCGGATAATTGTTTTCTGCCAGTGGAACCGCAAGAAAACAAGTGTAGAGATATTTCGAGATCCAGTTGAGGACATAATTACTCTTATCCCGGAAAAAGATAAACCGGGAATTATATCCCGGATTTTAATTTCTCGCGAGTGGAGCCGCCACGACTAAACCACTGAACCGATAGCGATGCAATTTGGCAGGGAGATAGTTTTAAACCCTGGGAAGAATCTAGGCTACTTCATATCCCGGGAAAATATAAACCGGGACCTTAATCTCGGAAAATAGTTTTTTGCCAGTGGAACCGTATGAAAATAAGTATGGAGATAGTTTGTGATCCAAAGGAAATCAATCTCAAGTTTGAGTTACATCTCAAGTAGACATAATGTATGAACAGTTCAATACATTATGTCTACTTGAGATGTAACTCAAACTTGAGATTGACCTATTAATACCGCCCATAGGCTACTATTATCCCGGAAAACAGACACCGGGAATTTTATTCGGGATTTTTTTCCGGAAAAAAATATGGTTAGGTATTATTTACGGGGGGGTGGGGGTGTTTAGGGATTTTAAAATTTCGTTAAATAAGGACTCATTTGGTGGCAGGGAGGTTTTTTGCAAGAAAATTACGCGGAAAATTTGAAAATTTAAGAATACTTAACCGCCATATTAAACGTGTATGTCACTGAATTCCTCCTAAACGGCTGGACCGATTTTAATGATTTTTTTGTGTCCTCAGGTGGGTTTGAGAATAGTTTCGATTAACAATTAGATCCGGTAGGTGGCGCTGTACTCGGGTTCTAGGATTTCATTTCCTTTTTAGGGCAGGACAACGTCTGTCGGGGCCGCTAGTTAGGTAGATAATAGTGACATAATAATGGTTCTATAAACGAATTAAAATAAATTCTATGTTTTATAAGTTATAAATTTATTAGAAATTATAATAACTATAATATTTACAACACAGACATGCATTTGCAATGACGATCTTTTCGCGGGCTTGAGTGCAACGACCTGTCGCAACGACGCGATGCGACGAGGGCCGAGGCGCGCGATCTATCTCAGCGGGGCCGTGCGGCGCCTCGCATTTGAAATACGCTAAGTCACGCCCATCACGATTCCATATGTTATTCACATAGGCTCTTAAGTCTCATTATGTCCTGTAGTTACACTGGCTATAATGCTCTTCAAACCGAAACACAACAGTGCATGCACGCTGCTGCTTGACGGTACCCACCCAGACGGACTCTTACATATGAGAGACCAACCACCAGTAAAAGTAGTAGTGTTGCTTTTTTCAAAATCAGTTCAGTTTTCTAAAGTTAGGTTAGGATGGATGAAAGTCAAATCACAAAGGGTATTTATCGAGCGAATGTGGATGTTATGGCTGGAAGAGGACGCTAGAGGAGAACGATCTCTGACCAAATAGTTGGGTTCAGCTGAAAATCAGCGCTTCAGTTTACGCTGTAGCATAAAGCTGAGCTGGATCCATTTTGGTTTTGGTTTGTTTCTGTTTTCTCTAGTTTTCTATTTGTTTGTTTTTAATTTTATTTTTCCTTATTAGTTATTATTTTTTTTTATTTTGTTTTGTTTATGTTACTAAAATCAAATAAATTATTTCTTTCTTTTTTTCTTTCTTCTTTCAAATAAATGATCTACTCCGAAAAGGGCAGGTCAGGAGTACCCTTAACCGACGAAAATGTATGAAAAGAACTGTGAATGTGGAAGAGACGAAAGAGGTGTGTCAAGATCGTAGCATGTGGCGCTCAATAGTCTCTGCCTACCTCTAAGGTATAAGGCCGTGAGTGTGTATGTATGTATCATCATCATCATCATCAGCCTTTATCAGTCCACTACTGTACATAGGCCTCCCCTAATGAGCGCCATAGCGCCCTGTCTTCAGCTTGCCGCATCCAACATCTGCCTGCAGTCTTTCGCAGATCGTCATCCCACCTGGCCGGAGGGCGTCCTACACTACGTTTGCCCAGTCACGGTCTCCACTCAAGAACACGTTTACCCCAGCGGTTGTCGGTTCTTCGTGAGATATGGCCAGCCCACTGCCACTTCAGCATGCATGTATGTAGGTATGTGTGTATTTTTTGTGAATTACCGCTCGCTTTTCCGGTAAAGCAAAAACATCGTGAGAAAACCTGCATACCTGAAAAGTTCTATATTAGAATTTCGAAGGTATGGGAAATCTACCAAACTGCACTGGGCTGGTGGACTAAGGCCTAAACCCTCTTAGTAGAGGAGGCCCGTGCTCAGCAGTGGGCAGTATATAATACAGGGCTGGTAGGGTATGATTGGCATTGGACATAATAATTCATTTGTGTTGATAATCGTGTGACAAAACAAGGATACTTTTTTGGAGACATGACTTAACTGCTCTTTCCAGATGTTTGATTTTTCTTTTATTTTTTTTATTTCTTCTTCTTAAGAAAAAAAAATTTCTTCGTATGAAGTAAAGCAAATCTCTTTTATTTTATTTTTGTGAAGAGAAAAAAATATTACTAAGAACACAATTGAATTAAAGTGGACGATAGCCTAGTTGGGAATGGAACGGTCTACCGAGACATTGTCCGGAGGTTCAAACCCAAGGCACACACCTCTGACTTTTCAAAGTCATGTGTGTATTGATTATCAATTATCGTTCGCTTTAACGGTGAAGGAAAACATCGTGAGGAAACCTACATTCCTGAGAATTCTCTATAAGAATTTCTATGGTATGTGAAGTCTGCCCACACTAGGCCAGCGTGGTGGACTAAGGCCTAACCCCTCTCAGTAGTAGAGGAGGCCCGTGCTCAGCAGTGCGCAGTATATAATACAGGGCTGGTATTATTATTATAAGAACACAAAAGTATGTAAGCAATTTAAAATTTTGATTTTAATCAGCTACTTATGCTGGTGACTACATAAAAAAAAAAAAAAAACAAACACACGAATTGAGAGCCTCCTCCTTTATTGGAAGTCTGTTAAAAATAGAATAGTAAGAGAATAGTCATGTTTGATTTACTATTTTCATAAATCAGTTGACTAAAAAAGTTAACTAAATCTCTATGAACAAACATTGCATTTAAATTCAAGCCATCAAAAAACTATTAACTGTTTATTTAAATAATTTATACTTTGTATTAACATAAAATTGCCGAGTAGGTACCTAGTGCAGTCGAAATTGAATATTAAGATAGTCCCTAAGTGTAAAATGTAAATCTGAATTTTCCATTATATTGTACTTAGTTTATATGTCTGTTACACATCTATACTTAAGATTATAAAGCTGAAGAGTTTGTTTCTTTCAACGCGCTAATATTAGGAACTACTGAACTGATTTTGAAAATTCTTTCTCTAATAGGAAGCTACATTACTCCTGAGTGCTATAGGCTACTTTTTATCATGAGAAAATATTTTTATCCTGGAAAAACTTTTTTGCGCGGCGGAACCGCGACCAATATTAGTATTCTATGTAACCCCTAATTTAGCTACTTATTCGGAAAGCTTATTCAAACAGCTTATTCTGTTTGCAATTTTGTATTCGTGACTGTATCTCGTAGTCTTTGTCAGTGTCCTATCATTAATCTCTCTATTTTTATGTATTTATCAAATTCTTTTAGATATGCAAGACTTCCATGAACCGTACGGTATATTTTGTACCATGCAAGTGAAACAGCACGCAGAAGTAGGTGCATAATAATTGAATAAACTTTATGTTAAAAGAAGTAAATTATAAATCAATTTGGCGATGCTAATATTCTCATAACAATATTTTTATGAAATCCTCCTAGCCAGTTTCGGCCACGGTGGCCAATCTCAACGGAGATCAGCCAGGTACGCAGTGATATTATAGTGCACAAGTGTGTGCGCAATACACAGGTGCACTCGCTATTCCTTCTCTCTCATAGTCCGGTGAGACGGCAATCCGACATGACCGGAGAGAGATCAGGCGCAGGACCAACGGCTTTACGTCTCCTCGGCACGGGGGTATCACACCGACAACTTCCTGACTCCGAGCTGCGGCTGAGTAATTTTAAAGATGGAAAAACCCAGTCACAATATTTTTGGGTCGACCCGGGATTCGAACCCAGGACCGCAGCGCGCAAATCGTACTCGTAACGCATACGCAATACAACTACGCCACCGAGGCAGCATTGCCAATATTTTTATACAATTTATGTAAATCAATTCGGCGATCACATCTCAGATCTTCGATTCGCAGATGACATAGTCTTAATGGCGGAGTCACTGGAGGAGCTGAACCGGATGCTGGACGGCCTAGCTTCAGCCTCGCGTCACATCGGTCTTGGCATGAATTTGGATAAAACCAAAGTCATGATCAAAGGCCACATTGAGCCAGGACCGGTGGTCGTACATGACCACCTTCTTGAAATTGTTTCCGAGTATACTTACCTCGGGCAGATTCTGCAGTTGGGTAAAAACAATTTTGAGAAGGAGGCCAAGAGGAGGATCCAGCTGCGCTGGGCAGCGTTTGGAAAACTACGTCGAGTCTTTTCGTCATCCATACCGCAACGTTTGAAAACGAAAGTCTTCAATCAGTGCGTCCTACCCATCATGACCTACGGAGCCGAGACATGGACACTCACGGTAGGGTTGGTCCACCAGTTTAAAGTCGCCCAGCGGGCTATGGAGAGAGCTATGCTCGGAGTTTCTCTGAAGGATAGGATTCGCAACGAATACATCCGACAGAGAACCAAAGTTATCGACATAGCTCAAAGAATTAGCAAGCTGAAGTGGCAGTGGGCTGGCCATATCTCGCGAAGAACCGACAACCGCTGGGGTAAACGTGTTCTTGAGTGGAGACCGCGACTGGGCAAACGTAGTGTAGGACGCCCTCCGGCCAGGTGGGATGACGATCTGCGAAAGACTGCAGGCAGATGCTGGATGCGGCAAGCTGAAGACAGGGCGCTATGGCGCTCATTAGGGGAGGCCTATGTCCAGCAGTGGACTGATAAAGGCTGATGATGATGATGATGTAAATCCAGGCTCAGAAGTTTAAAATTAATGTTCATAAAAATCCATTTATAACTTAGCCAGAATAGTGATTTATTTGCCTTGATCTGATTGGAAAATGAAAAGGCAATTAAATTAGACTATTTTATTATTATAAATAAATAATTGTAATATCACGTTCATAATGAGTATAAATAAATTAAAGCGGTTGTCAGGATCGATGTGCTGGCCACGAGGGAGCCGGCTGAAGACACTGAAAAATAAAGGTTAAAGAGAAATTATTTGCTCGTTTTCTACCTTAAAAAGTGTAGTAAAATATTTTACTGGTTTAATTAAATTTAATTTAAGAAAACCAAATTAACATAAAATACAGAAAAATAATATTTTTATGGCGGTGTGAAAATCGTGTATATTTAATAATTCTTCCCTTTGCAGCAATTGCGTTATTTTAAGCATAAGATAAAAAAAGTGAATTATAAATATTCTACACCAAAAATGCTGTATGGTGATGGATTCCTTTGCAAAATCTTCAAGTAAAAGTTTGGCGGTAAATATGATAGCTATACAAAACTGTCGAAATTCTAAATTCAAATTTTGACTCGTGCTAAGGAATCAAGAAGTTTATAATATTATCTAATGGAGAGAGCGGTACACACATTTTTGTGAAGACAAAAAAATTACCTTTTGTGTTGTATTCTATCTCACTCACTCTTTAACCTATGTTGCCAAAGCTTACGGATTATTTCCCTACCCATAAAAAAATATCAATACCGTTATTGTTGTCTCAATCATGTATATATAAATATTTCCAACATATCTTATATAATGATATAAGTACTATTTTCATTTCAGAATTATTCTTGTTGAATAAGATATCCTTAAGGTTTTTTATCCTTATTAACATTTTAGTTAAACAAAATTTCCTCATTTAATTGGTAATTGCGAATACATACTTTGGCAACACTGTTATAAAACGTTAAGTTCGATGTCAATATAGTTGTCAAATAAATGTTCACTTCGAAATTTTCTCCGTAATTATCTACAATAATAAGTGTGTTTTAGTGATATTTTAATGTTAATTGTGTAGTTCACGGTTGCAGAAATATTTGGTATCCATCATTTAGTGTGAAATTCTACAGGTAAGTTCATTGTAATCAATATTGTGTAAATATTATAATTTTATCAATATTTATACGAATCGTAATAAAATACGTGAATATTTTATAAATGAACTGTAGAAAAACCTCGCTTAATGTGATTTGCTTTATATATGACTACTTTTTTCATATTAACGTAATGTTAAATGTGATTTTTTGTATTGTAAATAGTGTATATAAACAAGACGCTAGGGTGACCATGGTGTAAGCTTTGGTGGACCGGTTTGACAATGGTGCTAGAGTATTTGTAATACTAGCCGCCTTACGAATGAATATTATAAAGCTTATTAATCTTTAAATAATCATCGTAAATAAAAACTGAGGATCAACAGTTACAGTCGAGTTCTCAGTGTATCCAGCATTGATTTATTGAAACATTTATTTAAAATAAAATCGAGTTTGTATTTCTCTTTACAGATTTCTTAAAGATCTAGATAAGCAAAAACGTGGTTAAATATAAATACCATTAAAAGGTCAATTTGATGTCTGCAAGAATTACTAGTCAACATTTAAAGACAGAAGATTATGATTCTGAATGTGATAATGTGTCTTCTACTTCTGGGAATATGGCAGTAGATGTCAAAAATAATTATTTATTACCAGAAACTCATGCTGTAAGTATATTATTTTTTATCATTTCACTGGTATAATTATGATCCACTTAGACTTTATTATTTACTAGCTTTTGCCCGCGGCTCCGCCCGCGTGAATGTGTTTTTCCGGGATAAAAGTCACTGTTTATATTTTACTGGGATGAAATGTAGCCTATGTGCTAATCCAGGACATGATCTACCCGTGTGCCATATTTCATCGAAATCCGTTCAGTAGTTTTTGCATGAAAAAAACATCCATACATCCAGACATTCTTACAAACTTTCGCCTTTATAATATAATAAGATTAGTAGGATAGGGCATTAAGCTTGCAACCCACCAAATTTTATAACGGCGGTACATTGGGTGATATCTGAGTGTACTAAATGGCACCTCTGCCTCTGTCTAAAATGTATAGGTACTTAAATATATTATTATTGATTGATATTTACTTTTTAAATTACATGTCAGCGAAATGAATATGAACCACCATTGAAACGTCAAGACTTGAAAGATTTCAATATATCAGTTAATGTGAAGACATCCAGTGAAATAAGTTTAAAGAAATAAAAGAAAGTATTGCAGCAGAAGATGAAGAGATAAAAGAAGAAAATTAATTACAAGTTATTTCTTATTAAAGTTGTTCATGATTATACAGTCTGAAATTGAAAATATTTTGCAGTGAAATTTTGCTAATATTTGAGATTTTTTTTAAAAAGTATATTCCAAGTAGCAAGCAAAGAAAAATTACATATAGTGATGACATAAAGACTTTTGCTTTAACATTACACTTTTAGTCGCTGAAAACATTTTTGTTTTATAAATTCAAAGATATATTTGCCGAAAGAGAGCACATTATGGTGATCTTTAGCAAACTTTAATTGTTTTGTTGGCTTCTTCACAGAAGTTTTAGAATATTAAAAATAAATTTAAGGACGAAACCTCACCCGCAGAATGTAGCGTTAATTTTTGATTCCATGGCTCTCAAACAAGAATTTATTTGGTATTGTAATTTGTAAAACATCCACGTGTTTATTACTTTTGCTACAAATATCTACACAACTTTGTTTACAATCAACTTACCTATGGAATTTCACACTAGATGTTGGATTGCAAATAATTCTGCAACCATGAATTACACAACTCATAGTAGAATATCTCTAAAACACAATATGTATTATTATGGATAATTACAGAAAAAAAGTTCGCAGAATACTCGCAAAAATTGTAAAATCACACAAAATAGATATTCGTAATATTTCAAAATTACTTACTGAAAATTAGGTTATTAACTTCCTAAATGTGTATTATTTTTTTATGTATGATTGTTTACTTTTATGAGTATGTTTTTTATTTTTTTTTATTATATTTAAATTTAACAATAACTGTAGTTTTCATTTTTAAATATCCCAATGTTTTTCTGTCTAACCTTACAGTCTCCATATTTGGTTATAAAGGCCGGCAAACAACGTGAACATATCCAGTCGCGGGGGAAAGTAAAACATATACAATGTGAGGCTGTGTGCCGAGCAAAAAAAAAGCACGCGGGGCCCCGTGCGAAGCAAATAATTTTTTTTAACAGCTTTGTAAGTAAGGTGCCAAAAAACGGGCCCCCAAGGAGGTGCAAGATGTCCCTGTAACTGCGAGGCCCCAGGCGGTTGCCTGGTTCACCCCCCTCCTCCAAGGCCGCCACTGAATTCACCACCGCGTGGTGAGGTATTTTTTTTATGTAAGTGGAACTAGTAGTTCCGAACTACACATACCAAAAAAGTATGTAAATATGCCAATTTTGTTTGGAATAAACTTTCTAACTCAAATTATATTTTTTAAATATCAACTATTACTAGCCGCTGTAGTTGGTTTTCATAATTAATTTAAACCGCATTACTTTATAAAGATAAAAATAAATATTATGGTGCGATATCATATTATTACACACTCACACACTCACGCCTCTTATCCCCCGGGTAGACAGAGGTGCAATTAGTGCACCCACTTTTTGCCGTTATTCCGTTCCATGCTGTGATAGGGGGCGAGCCTATCGCCTTATCGTGTACAAATTCCAGACTCCGAGCTGATACTGAATGGAAAATAATCACTTTGCCCGACCCGACTAACCCGGGGATCGAACCCGAGATCTCAGCATTGCAGTCGTACCATAATACAACTACGCCACCGAGGCAGCCATATTATATCATATCATATTATTATGGACAGTTAATTATGTTACGTCCTGGTTTTGAAAATAAACCTTTGTCACTCTAAAGAGAGAGACAGCAGATAGCTGTGACGTCACATTTTATTCTTCAGTTTGTTAAACGGAATGAAAAATCCATATGGGTATAACATTCTTGTAAGGAATTCACAAAAAGAAACAACAAATTTCGCATCTGAGTTCTAACAATAGAGGGCGCTGTTTACAATCTACTTACTGCACGTATGTAGTTCCTCAGAATACGTGTAGTTGAAGTCGCACTGGCAAATGCTGTTCCTGCAAGTGACTCGCTCCGATTTGCCGGATAGATAGCACTGACTACGACGCGTGCAGGTTTCGAACAATCCTGCAAACGAGAGGATAAGCTAAAGTTAGTGGGTCATAGACAAATTAGATACAAAACAAACACGAAGCATTGGTGTTAACGGTGTCACCCAAGACAAGAACCCACGCCACTAAAATATATATCGTTAGGCCTCCTATGACCCCCCCCCCCCCTCCAAAACTATAGCTACGCCCGTGATTGTATAAACCACATGTTTGAAAAACAGAGGGCAATATGTCTATTATTCACCGGTCATAAGCCAGCAGCCTCCGTCTCGATGGTGAAAGGTTTCTAAACACCTGCAGCTCCCGTTGAAGCACTCGCTGTTCTGTCCCAGAGTCTCCGTGCATTGCGAGGACACGTTACATTCAGACTCGAAGCCGGACGCCACTAGAAAAAAAACAACTTAACTGTTCACTGTATTTTAAAGATGTCAGGTTTTTGTATGGGTGCTACACATCAAAATCTAGTTTAACCAGGCTCAAAATTTATAAATATAATATATGCATTTTAGATCGATTAAAAAATATTTCTAGACCCCTCCATTTATAACTATTTTTTCCTTAACGATCATTATAAGTGGTTTTTAGCAAAATAAAGTTACATAAATCTCAAATTCGAAGGATTTTAAATTGTACAATTTATTGCAAAGGCTTATTTTTTGGAAGTACCTACTATATGTGTATATAAATTATCTTGGTTAGCGGTTAGAATATTAGACCCGCTTTTGGACATGTCCTTTTAAGGGGTTATTTTTGTTTATTAAACCTAATCTCTGAAATTTATTACCTTTGAGCAGGTGAATTATAGGGCTCAAGGAGTGAAAAGAATTGAAATTTATGTGCAATTCCTTGATACAATAATAACCATTTATTGATAAATATCGTTTTTACCTTAGACAATATATAAAGGACGTGTCTCGTATTTTTTTGTCAAAGTATAAGAGAGCCTCATGCACACATTTATTAAAAGTGCTGTAGCATGCATCATACATGTGTAAACCTACTTTATTATCGCCAACCTAATTATAATTAAGGAATATATATAACGACGTAGCTATACCGTTGCATGGACTGACTAAATTATTCTGCGGATTTATTTTCCAATAATTAATTGTAGCAACACTAAATGTCTGCAATAATCTGACGTTTGTCTGACAGATGACCGATAAACGTCAAACTGAGTGCTATAAATAAGCTTGTTTCAACATGAGTAGATGCTTTCGGCATTGAGACGTCGGACTAATAAGTCATAATATAATAATAATAATATTGGATTTGTTTAAATCAGTGTAATCCTTGTTTAATTTCTGGGATAAGGGACTACTCCTTTACAAGTTGAATATTGATTTATGTGTGCGTTCGTTCGTTATACTCACCTGGCCAACAAGCTCCGTCCTCCTCTATAAACTGCTCTCTGCACTGACACGTGAGTGCGTCGGTGTTGTTCGCACACACGCTGTTCTCTACAACACAGTCCGAGTCCAACAGACATATGCCGCTTAGTACTGGAAAAGAATTAAGAAGGTATTGAAATTAATAAAAAATACGCCGATTAGGGTAGTTGACTACTTTTAGGGTTCCGTACCTCAAAAGGAAAAAAACGAATCCTTATAGGATCTATTTTCGTCCATCTGTCCGTCTGTTTGTCTTCCAAGACCCTTTATCTCACGAAGGCGTAGATATATTTAATTGAAATTTATATCGACTCATGTCCACGGTCTCTTTCAAATGTCAAAAATCAAACGCAAATCAACAACATATCACCGTTTATGTCGCATAGTTTGCGATTTGGAGGGGTTTCAAAACCTATAGGATACTTCCCGTTGATCTAGAATTTGAAATTTGGTAAAAAGCAATTTGGTATTTGTCTTACAGCACATGTAAAGGGAAAAATCCAAAACCGTACATATATATGCAGTTCTTGATTCCCTTGCGAAATTACAAAATATGCGACATGAGCGATTATGAACGGTTATATCTTATGATCGCGTTGACTCCCAAGTTCGATTTTTTTACACCTGAACGAGACTGTACACCCGAGTATTTGATATATATTTCGGACAGGTATGATACAGACGGACGGACAGACAGACGGACAGACGGACCAACGGATGGACAAAAAATGATCCTATAAGGATTTTTTTTGAGGTCCAGAACCCTAAAAATATGAGTGAGTACTCACGCGGCGCGCAGAAGTCGTCCACCTGCTGGTACGCGGCGTCGCACACGCAGCGCCCGCCCGCGCACACCGCGTGCTCCGTCGCGGTGCACTCGCGCGTCGCCTGGCACGACGCGTTCAGCCCTGCCGACCACCATCTCACTTATAGCGACCATATAGACTCTCACGGGCAACTATAGCCACATAGAGGGGGTCCAAGGATTCGAAAATGTACTTAGATCACGCACCACACCTCCCCCCCTCCCCCTCACCAAATTCATTGGTGCGTTGGATATTGTTGGGTCTCATCATCATCATCATCATCTTCCTCCTCTGGTCCCAAATTACTTGGGGTCGGCGCAACATGTTTTTCTCATCCATTCTCCTATATCTTTCGTCATCAAGTCATTCACGCCCTTTTCTTTCATATCATCTCTTACACAATCCATCCACCTTTTCCTTGGTCGTCCTCGTCCTCACCATCCTTTAATACTCAAATTCATCACTCGTTGGGTTACATGCCTTTCATCCCTTCTCCTCACATGTCCATACCAAGACAGACGATTTCCTTGCAACTTTTCTATCACTGGTGCCATTTTCAAACTCCCCCTAATATACTCATTCCTCACTTTATCCATTCTCGTCACTCCACACATCCATCTCAACATTCTTTGTTGGGTCTATTTATTCTTATTATAAATGCGCGTCGCCTGGCACGTCGCATTAAACGCTGCCGACCACAATAGGCTCACTTACAGCGACCATTATAGCCTCTCACGGGCGTAGCATTCACATAGAGGGGTTCGAGGATACCAACTCTTTTACTGGTAGGTCTCTCATATGTAAGAATCCGTCTGGGTGGGTACCACCGCAATGTCTACTTCTGCCGCCAACCAGCAGGGTGCATACGTGATCTAAGTACATTTTGTTTTTTTTTATGACATTGAATGAGACGAGAATGCCGTTCGCCGGATGGTAAGCGATACGACCACCCATAAACAGTAGCAACACCATACAGCACTGAGTTACAAAGTACTGTGTGGCATTCCACTACGCTCGTCATCCTGAGACATAAGATGTTAAGTCTCACTATGTCCCATAGTTACACTGGCTACGCTGTCCTTCAAACGAAAACACAATAGTACATGCACACTGTTGGCGGTAGAAATAGACATTGCGATGGTATATAGACGGCTCTCGCATACGAAAGACCTACCACCAGTAAACTTCCTAAGACCTAATGCATAATTTATTTATTTATTTATTTAAAACTTTATATACAGTAAATGTATACAGGTGGACTTAATGCCTGTGGCATTCTCTAACACTCAACCTTTGGGTGATGCAGAGATGAAACAAAGTGGGTGTATATAAAACATAAATAAGACAAAACATATATTATACATACATAAATACATAATATACATACTGAAATACATACATACCTACATAAGTAAATAAATATAAATATAACAATTCTGTAAAATATATGATATTAAAACAAAACTGAACTAGGAATCTGCTACACTATTGGCGAAAAGCATCCGAACTTTTAATTTGAAAGTGAACCTGTTTGTAGAAGCCCTGATATCTGAGGGGAGCGTATTCCAAAGTAGTATAGATTGGAAAGTCAAGGAGGAGTGGATGAAGTCTGTATTGTGAGAAGGACATTGGAGAAGAAGGTTATCGGCAGAGCGCAGGATTCTCTCGTAATAAATTGATTTAATACGATTTGATTATAATACTCACCCAGGCCAGTAGTAAGACACAGTCCGTCCACAGGCGTCAGTCCCTCAGGACACGCGCAAGTTCCTACACCCGCCGCGTTCCTCACACACAGGATCTCCATGTCACCGGCCAAGCAGTCGGAGTCCGCTTCACACTCCTCGCCAATACCTGGACAAAGTTGTTAATTTTAGACTATATTGTACAATATTCTTCAATTGAAAGACAGCTTTGAGAGTCGCATATGCAATAGAGTCAAAACGAGAAATAAAGAAGATATAGAGAAATAGAGAAGCACGTAAAGCCGTTGGTCCTGCGCCTGATCTCTCTCCGGTCACGTCTGCCGTCTCACCGGACTATGAGAGTGAAGGAATAGCGAGTGCACCTGTGTATTGCGCACACACTTGTGCACTATAATATCTCCTGCGTACCTGGCTGATCTCCGTTGAGATTGGCCGCCGTGGCCGAAACTGGCTAGGAGGATTTCATTTCAGAGTCAAAAATCCTTGATTTACCTATACGACGCTATCAAAGCTGTCTTTCGATTAGTACGCTCGTAATTGCAAGAAGACGGATTTGCCCCGGTAGACGGAATACGGTCCTCTGACTTTAATGTGAAGTGACATCTAGTATTTGTGAAAATGAGTGTGATATCTCGAGTGTGATGACTGCCTCGGTGGCGTAGTTGTATTTGGTACGACTGCAATGCTGCGGTCTCGGGTTCGATTTCGGGTCGGGTAAAGTGATATTTTTTTTATGGCATTGAATGACGAGACGAGCATGCCGTTCGCCTGATGGTAAGCGATACGACCACCCATAAACAGTAGCAACACCATCCAGCACCTTGAGTTACAAAGTACTGTGTGGCTTTCCACTGCGCTCGTCATCCTGAGACATAAGATATTAAGTCTCATTATGTCCCTTAGTTACACTGGCTACAATGTCCTTCAAACCGAAACACAACAGTGCATGCACACTGCTTGGCGGTAAAAATAGACATTGCGGTGGTACCCACCCAGACGAACTCTTACATATGAGAGACCTACCACCAGTAAAACTCTTGTTGTCTTCTTTAGTTGTAAGTTCCATGTCGCACTTGCAAGTGACTTGGTGGTCGAACATACCTTTTCTAACTATACATGCTCATAAACTTCTTACAAGCAAGTTTATTATGTTTTAAATACAATTTGTAATGAGACTGACATATCAGAAGAGACTCAGTTTCCTTATTAATAAAGAATTAAAATAAACTAATTCTAAATGAGAGTTAAAAAATGAGAGTTCGGCAATTACTCCTCGCCGAAATAGCAGATTCTCATCATTAGCTTATTAGATACGTATTTATTTGTGTATGTTTATATTTATTTATGTATGTAATTGTTTATGTATATATGTTATATAATTATATATGTACGCAGTTATATATGTAGCAAAATTAATGTAAGTATACATATATTATGCTTAATAGTTATCATTGTATTTTATTCTCATTTTCAATTTTCATTATTTATAATTTACACCTGCCTCCGTCTCTCTGCACCACCTTAAAGTCGACTGGGAGAAAATGCCTTCAGGCATTAAGTCCGCCTGTACTATACCATTGTACAAAGTGTCAAATAAATAAAAATAAATAAATAAAATAAATGTCGAGGTATTAGATAAAGCTTTGATATAGCTCATGACGCATACCCGCAGGTGGCAGATATGTTATCATGCCGAGCTGTGTCTACTATGCTATCTATGAATGAATTGTATATTGTATTGATCGATCTTGTAAAACTGTGATTCCGCAGAACGCGGCACATGGCAGACGGCAACAGCATGTGTTGCGACGGCAGACGGCACTACTATGCAGTATTAAATTGTATGAGACAGATTCCGCACACGACGGCATATGACGCCGTCTGCCGCGTCCTGCGGAATCACAGCTTTACAGAAATGTAAACTCTGTATTATATATTGCCCACTGCTGAGCACGGGCCTCCTCTGCTGAGAGGGTTTAGGCCTTAGTCCACCACGCTGGCCTAATGCGGGTTGGCAGACTTCACATACCCTCGGAACTCTTATAGAGAACCTCTCAAGTATGCAGGTTTCCTCACAGTATTTTCCTTTACCGTTAAAGTCAGCGATAATTCACAAAGAATACACACAGCACAACTTAAATATTGTTCCGTTACATTATCTTGTAAATACGTGTTCTGTGTGTTAATATCTGCCATACCAATGTTATTTGTTATCTTGTGTGTTTACTGTTTCCAAAATACTATTTCTATTCATTTGTTGTTATACTTCACCTGGCCGCACATTTGTAAAGATTGTTGTGCTATGTAATAGTAGGGTACAGCTGAAAATCAGTGCTGTTTAACAGCGTATACTGAGCTGGTAACCCTCTACCACACATATTGCAACAATAATTATAATAGTTAACTATGTTTTTTCTTTATTTTATGTCTTTGTTGTTTTTGTGTGTGAGTAGAAAAATAAATGGTTTAAATGGTTTAAACTTCAGAAAAGTCAGAGGTGCGTGTAATTGGGTTTTGAAACTGTGGATATTCGTGTTATAGATGAGTTAATTTGATTGGGTTTTCCTCACCAGTGATCCACAGTTAGAGATTGTGAATCAGATTGAGCTGTATATCGTCGGAAATAGAGACTGATTCACATTGTTGGAACTGGACGCATTCGAGTAATGCGTTATTAGGGAAAGGTATTACACGAGTTACTAACGTTTTATCTTCTGCTAGTCATCCCACCTGAATGAGATTATTTTTGGAATTTATTGACAAAGTGTATGAGTCATTGATTTATCGCGTAATAATTGATAAACCTTTCATGACACTGTAACAAAATACTTTGAGATGGCAAAAAAACTTATTTTTATTATTGCATTGAATGACGAGACGAGCATGCCGTTCGCCTGATGGTAAGCGATGCGACCACACATAAACAGTAGTAACACCATCCAGCACCTCGAGTTATAAAGTACTGTGTGACATTCCATTGCACTCGTCATCCAGAGACATAAGATGTTAAGTCTCATTATGTCCAGTAGTTAAACTGGCTACAATGTCCTTCAAAACGAAACACAACAGTGCATGCACACTGCTGCTTGGCGGTAGAAATAGACATTACGGTGGTAACCACTCAGACGGACTCTTACATATGAGAGACCTACCACCAGTAATCAAAATAATTCCTCCTAGCCATTCAGGGTTTCAGCCACTACGACTAATCTTAACGGAGGTCAGCCAACGTAGGAGATATAGTGTATAAGTGTGCGGAATACACAGTTATTGTAGCCAATATACTTTCTACAAGCATTAATGCCAATAGAATAGAAAATTTATGGGAAAGACATATCTAATCGACAAGTCTAGGGCAAGGATACGTCATTCCCATGCATTCGTTTCTGTTCTATTAGCGTTATAGTTTGTAGATCATCTTGACTACGCTCGTAGGTTCACTCTCTATTCCTCTCATAGTCCGATGAGACAGCAGACATTACCGGAGAGAAATCAGGCGCTGGACCAACGGCGTTACGTGCTTTCAGAGAAACTGCCAATTTCCCCACTCCGAGCTGTGACTGAGTAATTTTGGGTTCCGTACACTCAAAAAGGACCCTAACGTGATCACATTGTTGTTCGTCTGTCCGTCTGTTTGTTAAACCGTTTTTTTTAATTTACGTCTATTATGGAATACACATTACACATGCGTTTAAAATTAGTGTAATATTTCAGACACTGGCCTTAGCCACAGACCTTAACCAATATGAGTGTTTGGCACGGGCGTAGCTATAGCTTTCACATGGGGGGCCCTCCGGTTCGTAAGTTCCTTTATATACGCTCAAGGTTTTTGGGCAGGCATTTGCGATTCCTTTTTACCCACCAAAAGGGTAATGTTTATCCTTTACGCCTCTGCTAAGTACGTGACAGATTACAACATCATCTGCACCAACTCACCCACGAACAGGCGGCACATGTTCCTCTGCGCGTCCCACACGGCGCGCGCGGGCTCGCACTCGCACCTGCGCAGCGACCACTCGCGCGGGGCGCCGCACACGCTCGCACCGCCGAACGTCCAGCAGTTAGCGTCCTCCACACACGAGTCCGTGATGCGACGGGTGGCTGCGGGGATTGAAAATGACGGTGGATAAACACACACACTCATGCCTGTTATCCCCGAAGGGGTAGGCAGAGGCGCAACTAATGCACCCACTTTTCGCCGTTATTCCGTCCCATGATGTGATGGGGGCGAGCCTATTGCCATATCGGGCACAAATTCCAGACTCCGGGCTGATACTGAATAGAAAAACTCAATATCACTTTGCCCGACCCGGGGATCGAACCCGAGACCTCAGCATTGCAGTCGTACTGTAATACAACTACGCCACCGAGGCAGTCCGGGTGGATAAAATATGAAGAATAAAAAGTTATCAGGAAACTATGAGGTTCGAAAGGTCATGGATGAGAGAAAAATATTAGGTTTGGTAAAAAAATTAAAAACCAAGAATTACTGTTGGTGGAAAATGGAAGTTAAAGAAAGAAAGGAACAGAAAATGTTTAAAACGATAATATAGCAAATTTACAGCATGATAACATTTGGAAATTCAACACAAAATCATAAAAAGAACACTAGATTATGTCGAAGCGCGAAGCCAAAAAATCTTCAATCAATTTACCTTTAACACAATCCCTCATGTTCTCTTCGAAGAAGAAGTTCGCCATGCAGGTGCAGATACCATCTCTCACTTCTGCGAAGAGACCTACGCACTGCTCCGGCCTAGAGGGGGAGCCCAGCTCTGGAAAAAAGTTATTTCATATTAGGTGAAATTCCAACTAATACTATACTTATGTTAGTGCCATTACAATAAACTGCAAAGAGCGATCCCATTTAAATTTCATTGGTATGTACAGGATCCAAAGCAAAAATAAATATTTGAGTGGGCAATTTAGTAAAGAATAGTCGCTGTTCATCAAAATATTACGAATTGAGTAACCTATATAAGTTGGAAAACACTTTGAAACTAATTGAGATTTATGTCTTTTGTAATGGATACGACCTAGCCGTGAAACGCGCAAAACGACACGAACGCGCTAGCAATTCCTCATCATCCAGGGCGAACGTTAATGTCTGTATGTCGTGTGGCCGTTTTTGTCTTTCTCGGGTTGGTCTCTACAGCCATCAGAGAAAGTGTCTCAGAGGAACCGCCCGCAGTTGACGCTGTTTAAATAATCTACAATAGATGTATTAGGCCAATGATGATGTAATGGATACCTTACGAATTGAACACTCAGCATTCTTTTTGGTATTTTCTTGATAAAAAAGTAAAAACATAATAAAACACTCGAAAGACATCTATAACTTACCAGCATAACAGGCAGTTCCATTAGGGCTAGCGTAGTACCCCACGGGACATACGCAAGCGCCAGCGTTACACATGAAAGGCTCTGGGCAAGGATTCGGTCCTGAGCACGCCGCGCCGTGCTGCCGTGATGAAGAATCGAAGTCTGTCAGAAGCCTGAGGGATGGTTCTGTTGCTGATTCTGGGGGTGCTGGAATGGATTACAGGGATTTGAATGACAGAATAACCCAATAAAACCTAATTTGTAAGCATGTCAAACTTTATTCTGATTGGTCTATTTTTACTACGAATTCAACGTTAGCGAATTGAACGAATAAAAAGCGTCGAGATTTTTTTTTTGCCATAATGCAATGCTTCTAACTACATTTATATTCTTTACATAAAACTTGGCGGTATGGTGTTTGAACTTAGCCGATTGAAACCTATAGAAAATTGTCTATGGTCCTAAAGTTGAAATACTTACGAGCAGTCGTATCGTAGCACCTAAACGTGCTGATGTTGCATGCCGCATTGGGGAACTGGCAGTCTTGGTCCAGAACGCAGCCATCGCCAACAGCTGGAACACATTATAAATACCGTTACTCTCTTTCTTCATGACTATTCATCCCACATGATGGTCGGGTTAGCTCTCTTCGCCTTTCTTTGCTACATAAATAATATTATAAGTACATCTACCTACCCAGACGGCCCCTCGCATATTCGCATTTTAAAACAAATATTTACCGAATCCAATCTTCCTGCACTCTCCTCGCTGCCTCAAGTAGAACCCGTCAGCACACACGCACGTGCCGTTGCAGACGAGGCTGTGAGGGTTTCGGAGCACCGACATGCACTCCTCACTCCTCGAGCACGTCTCTCCGAAGTCAATGGACTTCCAGCATCTACCGAGGTAATAGTGGAACCCTTGCTGACAGGTGCAGTTGCCTCCTAGAATTATAAGAGAATCATCATCATCAGCCATAGATTCTTCTTTCTAGAGAGTTTAGCGACTCGTTTCGGTAACTTACTCCTGTAAAGGAGTAGTGCTGAGTTAGTAATTGTAATAATTGCTAACAGATGTCGCTGGTCATCTCCTTTAAGAAAATTAAATACGGATCTTGAAATTAGCAATCGAAGGCAGGGTCGAGGTGGCTCAATTGGAAGAGCACCGGCACGGTACGCCGGAGGTCGTGGGTTCGAGTCTCGCCTTCGACTGTTTCTTTTTCAAGATTCCATAAAAATATAAAATCATTATCCAGGCACTACATGGCCATTAACATGTATAAAAAATCATAATATAAAAATTACAATACTTATGTCAACAAATGAAATGAATTTTCATTTTATTTGCTTTTCATTTACAATTGCTACAACAAATTCAGTAAACTTTTATTTGCATAGTAGCGTAGTGTTTTTGGCAACAAATTGTCAGATTTTCCTGGTTTCTATGGTCTACTGTACCCCTAGCACGAATGTATAGGTACATTATCGTATGATTAACGTAATAGTTTCGTTTAAGTTAATTGTTTATGGAAATTTGATCAGCGCCCCGGTGAGCGTATTTGGAACTATAATACGGCAGCGTGAACATTGCACGTGTGTAAACTTCGAATACCTAATAAATCAAGTAACCATAGACAAGCGAGTCAAAATGTATGGAAAACGGCATCACGTGTCTCTTTTAATGTATGCTATCGTCTAACGAATACTAAATACATTAAATACGAATACTAAACGATAATACGTAACCTGCTAGGGTACTGAACGTATTCCCAAACTTACCTTCAGAACTGCCTCGTCTGCACTCGAACGATGTGACCAGTCTCGAACACTGATGATCTTCCACGCAAAACGACGTGTGGTATGGGGCCACTGTAAAATAAAACTTTATTAACAATGGGTTTTGTCCTCCGCCCGCGAGAAAAAAAAATCCAGGACAAAATTCCCGCTATATATTTTTCCGGGACAAAAAGTAGCCTAAACACTCCGGGCCTGTAGCCAAGATTCTTATCTAAGTTTTATTTAAAGCGGATATTTTGATTATTAAAACTCCAGACTGCCTCGGTGGCGTAGTTGTATTACAGTACGACTGCAAAGCTGAGGTCTCGGGTTCGATCCCCGGGTCGTACAAAGTGATATTGAGTTTTTCTATTCAGTATCAGCTCGGAGTCTGGAATTTGTGCCCGATATGGCGATAAGCTCGCCCCCTATCACATCATGGGACGGAATAATGGCGAAAAGTGGGTGCACTAGTTGCACCTCTGCCTACCCTTCGGGGATAACAGGCGTGAGTGTATATGTATATGTAAAACTCCAGTTTTAAGTTGAACGAACGCTGAGTTCTACTATGAAATTTCTAACTAAAATTAAAAGTATATAGGTATCTTCTGAATTTTATGGGTAATTTTTTTTATAAAATAAGCCCTATGTTACACTCAATACAGCCTCATATTTTCCAATAATTAGATTATATGAATCCAACGAGTGGATTTCGTGAGATAATTCAATAGACATTATAACAATCAAAATTTTCTAAAATGTTCACATTACTTTCTACTTATCCTTGCGTCTCTCAGTCCTTTTTCTTTAAACTGAATTTTATACTTAGTTAGTGTACATACACAAGTTTACGATTTAATGCATATGTCTTTATTTGCTTTAGGTTATCTGCAATCTACTTAAAAATAAACGTTCTACTACAAATTCTTTACAAGAGTGAAGATTTCGATTACATTACATTGCAATCAGCGTTGTATTATATACTGCCCACTGCTGAGCACGGGCGGTGTGGCATTCCACTGCGCTCGTCATCCTGAGACATAAGATGTTAAGTCTCATTATGTCCAGTAGTGAGTAGTGACACTGGCTACAATGCCCTTCAAACCGAAACACAACAGTGCATGCACACTGCTGCTTGGCTGTAGAATAGATATCGCGGTGGTACCCACCCAAATGGACTCTTACATATGGGACTCGTACCACCAATATATGGCCCAAAGTGGATACACAAGTTGCGCCTCTGTCCACCCCTTCGAGAATGAAGGTCGAGTGTGTTTAGTCACATTACAAAATACAATAATCACGCTATCAATAACTAGCATGATTAAATGAAATGTTTCATCGCGTTTATGAAACAATTTTAAAAATCTTCCGATACGAACTATCTTATCGATTAGGTGAGGGATTAGGAGTAGCCGAAAAACGATTAAAAAGGTCAGTGGACTTTGAGGCGGGATCTTTCAAGTCAGTAAATAGTCTTTGAAAAAATTGTTTTTTTCTCGTGCATACATACTTACATATACACTCACGCCTTTTATCCCCGAAGGGGTAGGCAGAGGCACAACTAGTGAACCCACTTTTCACCATTATTCCGTCCCATGATGTTATAGGGGGCGAGCCTATCGACATATCGGGCACAAATTCCAGACTCCGATCTGATACTGAATAGAAAAACTCAATATCACTTTGCCCGACCCGGGGATCGAACCCGAGACCTCAGCTTTGCAGTCGTACTGTAATACAACTACGCCACCGAGGCAGTCAGGCAGTGTGTATGTATGTATGTAAAACACCTACCTTCAGCACACAAGGTGCCTCCAAGGACAGATTCAGTGCCTGGTGGGCAGAGACAATTGCCATCACTGCAAATGCTGCCAGTAAGGCTTGAGCAGTCCGCGTCTTGTGAGCAAGACCATAGAGCTGATACAGAGTTTGTGTGCAGAAGACATCCTGGAAAAAAGAAAAAGTTAAATATTGAATTTTGTGAAAATGTTTGGAAGTTTGTTAGAAGACGCAGAAAAAACTAAACGGATTTGGATATTAAGCACACGGGAAGGTCATGTCCTGGATTAACACATGGGGTACTGTTATCCCATTAATTTGCTCCCGTGGGTAATGATTGATATTTTAAAACGCTTTTATTAGCTTCAGACGTATGTATGTAACTTGCACTTTCAACATGATTTTGACCCCCTTCAAAACGTCGGATTAAATCGAAATTTGGCATACTTATCAAGGACCGATGGCAATACAATATTTTAAGCTAAAAATAAGTTTTTATAGATATCAAACTAAATAAATAATACTTAAGTTTTCGTCGAGCTTTAATAGATGGCGCCAGCATAGAATTAGATCGCCCTATGGCTTACAAGCAAGCGAAGCTATAATTATAGGTACGCACATTGTCCCATGTTTTCTTCATTTCATTCATTATTATATGAAAATTCTACTTGATTTATAATTAACCAAAAATTGAAATAAATAATAGTTTAAAAAAACAAAAAAACACGCTTTTTAGAAAATTCTACTTAAAAAATTGAAAATAATTTTAATAAAATTGAATTGAGAATGGTGTAAATAAGAAAAACGTTTCAGTTACAGCTGATCGTGTGCATTGCTTAAGAGGAGACAAATATTTTATGAGTACCTAAGACTGTGCAATGCAATGCAAACATTCCTGTATTATATATTGCCCACTGCTGAGCACGGGCCTCCTCTATTACTGAGAGGGTTCAGGCTTAGACTACTACGCTGGCCTAATGTGGGTTGGCAGACTTCACATACCCTCGAAATTCTTATAGAGTATTTTCAGGTATGTAGGTTTCCTCACGATGTTTTCCTTCGCCGTTAAAGCGAACGATAATTGATAAACAATACATACAAAACTTAGAACAGACAGAGGTGTGTGCCTTGAGTTTGAACCTCCGGAGATTGTCTCGGCAGACCGTTCCATTCCCAACTTGGCTATCGTCGCTTTTACTAAGACTGTAACTATGGTAGGATGCAGTGATTTCGAGTGTGAAAACCGCAAAACGCTTCATCGTTCTGTCTCACCTATGAGCACGCGATGGCATAGAATGACGAGACAAACATGCCGTTCGCCTGATGGTAAGCGATACGACCACACATAAACAATAGAAACACTATCCACACCTTGAGTTACAAAATACTGTGTGGCATTCCACTGCGCTCGTCATCCTGAGAAATGTAGTTATACTGGCTACAATGTCTTTCAAACCGAAACACAACAGTGCATGCACACTGATGCTTAGCGGTAGAAATAGACGTTGCGGTGTTAGCCACCGAGACGGACTCTTACATATAAGAGATCTACCACCACATGTAAGTTGAAGTAAAACTAAGTTGACGTGCGACTGCGAATAACAATTGTCATAAAATTTCCTCCTGACACCACTGCACTACAATCACATCAATTTTCTACAGGATCATTCGTTGAATAACACCACTATTTCACTATTCCATTACACAGATTCGACTGACGTCCGATACTCACCTAAAATTACAACGAATAACATTTTACACAAGCGGTCCGTCGCACACATAAATAATAAAGAACTGAATGATAATGAGATTTTTTTCATATACGATTTCATATCTAAAGATAATGCGGAAATATCGATTATACTAGTAATACTACTTCTATCGACGTTTTTATTTTTTTACGAAATTAACAAAATATATTTATCATACTGGTGGTAGGACTCTCATATGTAAGAGTCCGTCTGGGTTGATACCACCGCTATGTCTATTTCTACAGCCAAGCAGCAGTGTGCATACACTGTTGTGGTCCGGTTTGAAGGACATTGTAGCCAGTGTAACTACTGGACATAATGAGGCTTAACATCTTATGTCTCGGGATGACGAGCGCAGTGGAATGCCACACAGTAGGTACTTTGTAACTCAAGGTGCTGGATGTTGCTACTGTTTATGGGTGGTCGTATCGCTTACCATCAGGCGAACGGCATGCCCGTCTCGTCATTCGATTCCATAAAAATCACATACTAGGTGATGCTCAAAAGTTGGTCAAAACCCAAGGCACACACCACTGACTTTTTTGAAGTTACGTGTGTATTGTTTATCAATATCGTTCGCTTTAACGGTGAAGGAAAATATCGTGAGGAAACCTACATACCTGAGAATTCTCGATAAGAATTTCGAGGGTATGTGAAGTCTGCCAATCCGCACTAGGCCAGCGTGGTGGACTAAGGCCTAAACCCTCTCAGTAGTAGATGAGGCCCGTGTTCAGCAGTGGGCAGTAAGTAATATAAGCCTGGTAAATAAATAAATAAATAAGCCATTTATTTCTTGCTTTTACATTTTTTTTTTATATCTAAACAGTAAATGTAAATAAAATAAAATAAAATAAAATAAAATAAAATAAAAACCTAATTGTAACTAAGATTAGTCAGCAAGAACCCCGGATCGGGTATAGGCCTCCTCCAAAGATGCCCATGCGTCGTCATAAGCCTGGTATTATTATATTAATGGGCAGGGCACATAGTTCGAAGACCTGACGGCAGATGGGGCAAAAAGTTCTCGAGTGGAGACCACTACTGGCAAGCGTAGCGTCGGCCGTCCATCCGCAAGGTGGACCGATGACTTGGTAAAGGCCGCAGGAACGCGCTGGATGCAGGCCGCTTTTGCCAGGTCCATCTGGAGATCTTTGGGGGAAGCCTATGTGCAGCAGTGGACGTCATGCGGCTGATGATGATGATGATTATTATATTAGACTAGCTTTTGCCCACGGCTTCGCCCGCGTTAATAAGATTTTCCGGGCTAAAAGTACATAAAAACATTCCCGTTGAATCACTCTATCCAACACATTTATTTGGATAAAGATTAATATAATGACATTGATACAACTCTTAACAAATAATGCATTAATTTCGACCAAATTTGATTACCATAAAACGGTTCTAGTGAGTTAATCTTAAAAGATAGACATATACTGTCACGGACATTTTTTTAGATCACTTCAAGAGGAATAATTCTTTCATACATATATTTTTGGTATGTTGAACCGTTTTCGCAGCGCACGCAATGGAAGCCCTCAAGGATGAATAATTTTCCCCGTTTTTTTCACATTTTCCATTATTTCTTCGCTCCTAATAGTTGCATCGTGATGTTATATAGCCTAAAGCCTTCCTCGATAAATGGTCTATTCAACACAAAAAGAATTTTTCAATTCGAACCAGTAGTTCCTGAGATTAGCGCGTTCAAACAAACAAACAAACAAACAAACAAACTCTTCAGCTTTATAATATTAGTATAGATGTTGCTCGTGGCTTCGTCTGCATTAAAAGGCTTTCCCTTTACAAAAAAATCTAAAAACACCATTCGACGCTAGCGTCATCTACATAAAGAATCAAATTAAAATTATCGATTACTTCCCATGGAAGCAATTTACTATGTCATCATCAGCCCCATAAAGTCAACTGCTGGACATAGACCTTTCCTAAAGATTTCCAGACGGACCTACTGAAAGCGGCCTACATCCAGCTTGTCTCTGCAACCTTCATTAAGTCATCCGTCCACCTTTTTTCCATTGAATCACGAGACGAGCATGCCGTTCGCCTGTAACACCACACAGCACCTTGAGTTACAATGTACTGTGTGGCATTCCACTGCGCTCGTCATCCTGAGACATAAGATGTTAAGTCTCATTATTTTCAGTAGTTACACTGGCTACAGTGTCCTTCAAACCGAAACACAACAGTGCATGCACACTGCTGCTTGGCGGTAGAAATAGACATTGCGGAACACCCAGACGGACTCTTACATATGCGAGACCTACAACCAGTAAGCCACCTTGCAAGTGTCTTGCATATTTTCCCCTAATTTTGTGAAACAGTTCTTTCTATGGTAATGAGCGGTAAAGGTAAGCTCTAATATATGTTATCTATTGGTTATCTATGCAGGTGTTTCGCTTAGATACCGATATTTGTCTCTGATATCGATAACGTGTCGTAAATGACTAACGAATTCCCTCTATATACGCATTAACACGTGTTTCGTTTTATGATCTACTAGCTTTTGCCCGCGGCTCCACCCGCGTTAATAAGTTTTTCCGGGCTAAAAGTACATAAAAACCTGTTAAATCATTCTATCTATTAAAAAAAAACCGCATCAAAATCTGTTGCGTTGTTTTAAAGATCTAAGCATAATATATAGGGACAGACAACAGGAAGCGATTTTGTTTTATACTATGTTAAGATACTAATATTATAAAGAGGAAAGATTTGTTGTTTGTTTGTAATGGATAAACTCGAAAACTACTGGACCTATTTTGAAAATTCTTTCACTAATAGGAAGGTACATTACTCCCGAGTGCTATAGGCTACTTTTTATCCCGGAAAAATATTATGATCCCGGAAAAAGTATTCACGCGGGCGGGGCCACGAGCATTGGTCATAAAAATCTAAAATTATCGCTTTGTGCGGAAAATATTTTAAGTTAATTGAAGTTCTGGAAATCTCATTTTATTAGATACGTGTTGCTCGCAGCTTCGCCGCCGTGGAAAGGATCGCCTAAACGCCATCTACAAAATAATTAGATCAATTAAAATTAAATAAATTTAAAATACCTAGCCCCCGACTCAAATAACCTCTAAAAATAAAATAATAAGTGTCTTTAATAATAATAAAATGTTTATTGTAATTCCGAAATTTACAAATTCGAACCTTGGCTTCTGAACTAGGATACCTATTCTGTGTCTCAGATGCTAAGATTTTACAATACAATAAAGTATGATATTAAAAAGTTCCTAAAACACAGTTCGACGCCAGCGCCATCTACAGATAAAAATATCGATTATTTATTTATTTAAACTCTTTATTGTGCATCAAAAAAATATAGAAACATAATATACAATAAAGACTACATTTAAACAAGAAGTACAAATGGCGGTCTTGGTGCTACTCACCAAGCGCTACATGTATTATGTATTCAACATTAAGCCATTAAACAATTGTGAAAAACAAAAAAAATAAAGAAAAGAACACACACACACACACACACTCACACACACTCACACACACTCACACACACACACACGCACATACATACATACATACACTCGAAAATATAACCCTCCTTCTGTCGCAGTCGGGTAAAACAACAACGTGTAAAAACTCGGAAGCCCAGAGTTTTGGCGGGAATGTGGAAGTGTCATGAGGTGCTCTTGTTTTAATTCATTATTTTGGTGACACTTAGTGTTATATTGCATAATTATGGTGGTATATTATCCAATATAGTTCTATTAAAGTGCTCAAATAAAGTGAATTGAAATAACTGTGCCAATCAAGTGTTTTTTCGTTGCCGCCAAAACTCTTTGATAAAGTCTTGGTAAGGTAGCCACTGCTACGACATAGTACGTAGGAAAAAAAGACAACCAAAAATACCACTTAAGACTAGGTTGTATGGGCTTGAACCCTTTGCCTTCCCTATAAGGGAAAATTATTAAAAAAAAACAAATCGGAAGCCCAATTGCCAAGTGGGGAGCTTCTCTCCAAATTTGGAGAGGTCTCAACACTAATGAGGGAAAAGGGAGCAAATGATTGGAGGGATTTTGAGAGAAAAAAATTTGCCAACCCTGAACGGAAACAATTGTGTAAAGTACTCTTTTAGTTCTCTTTTTAAATTATATAATATTTTTTAGCGTTTCCTAATTTTGCAGAGAGTTGTCTGAGTCGTCTCAAAAACTCTATGCTTTGGGGTTTTTGTTCACTCAGCTATGGGTATTACAGAGCAGACATCTGGCAACACTGCTCAAAAGTCAAAACTGACTGAAATTTATTTACTCTGTTATTTACTGCGAACTGTAAAATGCAATTTGCTTGTTTATTTCCATATTTATGAATGTAAATACGAATGAAAACCTAATATACGAATCTATATCCACTACTAATTTATAAGTAAAGTGTGTAGTTGTGTTAATAATGCCAAATATGAAGAAAAAATGTAAATCAAATAAGACTGTTAAAGTAAGTGTTTATTTGTTTATTATTCTGTACAATAAGACGAATTTCTCGAATTATAGAGCGCATTAACAATCCATTATATTACAACTCTACCTTTAGCAGTTTGTGGATATAAAATCTCAAATCATTTAATATTTTAACAGTGCAATTAACACACGAAAATTGCTACTACTGTATTTAGTTTTTTTTAAAGGCTTGCAGAATTTGTTTGGCAATGGACAGAAAAATGTACAGCATGAAGAAATACAATTTATCTGCATATTATGAGGACATTATTGGCATTAATGTAAGTAAATATTTACATAACTAACTTAGCTTTATTCTGCCAGCATGAAAGTATTTTCTCGTAAGAAAAGTATATGAACTAACTATTCATAAAATAATTTTGATAATTAGAGCAGTAGTTTCAAATATTATGTTTCACATAAAGAAACTTAAACTTACTGAAAATATAGGTTTTATTATCAGAATATTCTTCAATACAAGTGTATGTATCCATATGTTGTGTGATAAACGAATGTATTAAGTCAAATAAAAATAGCAAAATACAATAGAAAATCGTAATAATATTTTGTATAAACTTTTTCTTTATGTACACTTATTTTCAGAAATTCATTAGTAGAAAGTTGTTATACAAAGTAATAAACTCAAATGAAATTTATGACATATTATAATACCACAAAAATATTTACCCACTTTTGTAAAAAATAATTCAAGCAATTAATTTAAGAAAAGCGACATCTTCCCTTTAAATTTTTACTAATGAGTCATTGTTCGTGAAATGACTAAATATATTTTTTATAAATACAGATGAAGAACCACAGAGATCTTCCACAGAGAATATGCTGGGAGTGTATGCACAGACTGTTAGCTTGCAATAAGTTTAAATTGAAAGCTCTACAAAGCCACACCCTAATGATGGAGCTTCTTGAAGCTGCTCAGTATGTGAGTATGTTATTGGTAAATTTTAGGAAAGAGGGTTACTGGTGGTAGGTGTCTAATATGTAAGAGTCTGCCTGGGTGGGTACCACCACAATGTCTATTTTTACCGCCAAGCAGCAGTGTGCATGCACTGTTGTGTTTCGGTTTGAAGGACATTTTAGCCAGTGTAACTACAGGACATCATGTTCATGTTGTGGGGCTCCTTTTTCCGCACTTAGCCCGTAAAAAGTTGGGCCGTTGTGCGTGATGTGCCAGCTAGAAGTCTAGCCAGCCCAACTCCTTCCAGAAGCGCAGGATCTTCCTGGTTCCTTCACAGGCTTCTCGGAGTGACCCCGGTATGCTGAGGATTTCAGCCTGTTGTGCAGCTACTCCTTCGCATTCCAGGGTAACGTGGGAGGTTGTTTCGTCAGCCAACAGGCATCCCCTGCAGGGGGGGCTGTCGGTGATACCTAAAACATATAAATGTTTGTTTAATGAGCAGTGTGCGGTGATCGTACCCAACATTGTGCGTAGAGAGGCCCTGTCCTGTAACTACAGGACATAATGAGACTTAACATCTTATGTTTCACGATGACCAGCGCAGTGGAATGCCACACAGTACTTTGTAACTCAAGGTGCTGGATGGTGTTGCTACTGTTTATGGGCGATTGTATTGCTTACTATCAGGTGAACGGCATGCTCATCTCGTCATTCAACACAATAAAACAAAGACCATCTTAACTATATTGAATGCTAGGTGCTTAAATGTAACTAAAATATATGTTTCCTTTTTCTACTATGTTCAGGTAAAAAAATTTGGGTGTTGCTTGGCCATTGGCCCTATTTTGGGTTGCGATCCCTTGGTATAGACAACCCTAATTTTAAAGTAACTGCATAAAGATATACCATAAATGCTCCACTTCAGTATTGGTGGTAGTGGATTCTTTGGACTTGTATAGTTTAGGTCCTGCTATCAATTAAATACAAACACAAATTAATATCTTTATTGATACATACATGACGCCTTTTCAGGGGGAGATAGAAGTGTATCACCCCCATATTTCGCCAGTTAAGGTAGGTGTAGGTCCCATGTAGTAGGGGGTGGTTCTTTTGTCATGTACCTATTTCCAGACTCTTGGCTGATACTGAATAGAAAAATCCAATATCACTGCCCCACCTGGGATCGAAACCAAGACCTCAGCGCTATCTTCTTCTTCTTCTAGTGCCTCTTCAATGTTGAAGGTTGGCCGTCAGATTCCCGTACTCGTCCCTGTCACTGGCCAGGCGGAACAGGTCTTCAACGGAGTTGATACTGGTCCACTCCCGGATGTTTCTTAGCCACGATTTTCTCCTTCGCCCAGCGCGTCTCTTCCCCTCTACCTTGCCCATCATTATTAGTTGCAGCAGCATATATCTTTCGTGCCTAAGCACGTGGCCGAGATATCCTGTCTTGCGCTGTTTGATGGTTTGCATCATTTTTCGGGACATATTGACACGCTGGAGCACGGTATCGTTCCTGACTTTTTGCGTCCAACTGATGCGCAACATGCGACGGTAACACCTCAGCGCTATAGTTGTCCGTAATACAACTATGCCACCGAGGCAGTCATAGATTGATAGAGTTATCAATTAGGGGGTTTGCAAGCGACTACTGCTATCTGATGTGCTTAATATTGTAGGAATTCATATTGGTAAAATAAAAGCCACAATACATGTGTGTGAGTTATATGTGTGACTGCCTCGGTGGCGTAGTTGTATTACGGTACGACTGCAATGATGAGGTCTCGGGTTCGATTCGGGTTGGGCAAAGTGCTATTGAGTTTTTCTATTCAGTATGAGCCCGGAGTCTGGAATTTGTGCCCGATATGGCGATAGGCTCGCCCCCTGTTACATCATGGGACGGAATACTCACGGCGAAAAGTAGTTGCACTTCTGCCGTCCCCTTCTGAGATAAAGGCATGAAGAGTATTTATTTTGTCTGTTTTTTGTATTTTAGATATATCAATTTTCAGATTACATCTCAAAATATATTATCTATAGACCGTGAAGCCAACTCGCTAACAACAAATCTAACCCCAAAAATAATCGAATCAGAATCAGATATAATCATAGATCATTCAACCATAGATATAGAGCTTACTCGCATAGACATACCAGAGATAAAAGACGAGGACGATATAAAAAGAGAATCTGAGCATGACTATTCGTCTAGTGACGAAGTTTTATCGAAAAAAATCGATAATTATTCCTCTAGTGAGGAGATATCGAAAAACAAAGAAAAAGTCGATAAAAGAAGGCGTCCTGCCAAAGAGATTTTAAGTCAAGATATATTTACAATAACAGATTTGAGTTATGATGAGCAAATATTGGAGATTAACAAAAGAATGGAGTCGACGAATTATAAAAATTCTGAATTTAAATGTAATGAGTGTTATAAAGGATTTCTGGATTCAGAAGCGTTTAAAGGACATATGGCGAGGCATTCTGAAGTGAGTATCTATATATTACTGTAATACCAGCCCTGTATACTACAGTGTCATTTTGACATTGCGCCGATAAATGAAACCACGTACAATGCGATTCAAATAAGAGAACGTCAATAACCTTGTATGTGTCAAATGTCACTTCAAAAGTAAAAAAATTTCAAAGAAAACTTATTAGCATATCAATAACGGCTTATTTAACACGCTTATATTAGCTTCAGACGCATGTATGTATCTATGTAGCAGAAACTTTGAGCATGATTTTGACCCTCTTCACGTCAGATTAAATCGAAATTTGCCACACTTATGAAGGAATGATAACAATTCAATGTTTTAAATTTAAAACACGCTTTTATAGAATATCCAACTAAGAAATGAATATTTTCGTAATAAATACATAAGAGTCGTGTCACTATGGACACTACAATATAGCTCTACAGCTTAACACAGGGCGCAGTCGAAGTGTGCTCTCCCTACGGTATAGCCACAGTTTACTTCAGGGCGCACTCGAAGTGTGCTCTCCCTACGGTATAGCCACAGGTTACCACATAGCGCAGTCGTAGTGCGCTCTCTTTCGCACGTAGTTTATTTTATAGTGACCATTTGTTGAACTAAAGTAGAACAGAACTAAAAAATGAAAAATAAAACACGCTTCATAGAAAATCATTTTTAATAAATTTTAATTAACAATAATGTAAACAAGAAAAAGATATATTTTATCGTAAAAAAAAGCGTGAATGATATAGAATTATGTTACTCTCAACCAATTCTAATAAAACGCAACTCGTGAGACGATGTCGTTGATTTTGATGTTAGTGATTGATCGAGAGACCAATACGTCAGTCACGTGTTAGTCTCTCAACCAATCCCAATATGATTCAAGTATATTGAGTCTGTTCCATAAAATGATGAAACCTAGACCAAGATACATTGAAATGGGACCATTTCGAGGCCCTAATTTACTTAATAAGCAAGAAATCAAGCAAATAGGCTCACAATTTTCAGGGGAATTATTGTACATACATTAAAAAAATACAACCACGAATTGAAAACCTCCTTTGGAAGTCGTTTAAAAACGAAACGGAAGCGCATCGTGTCACATTCTAAGCTCACTGTTCCTTTTTCAGGTGAGCGGTGTGTACCAATGTAAAGTTTGTAAAATAAGGTTCAAGAAGCAGCACGCCCTCCGGAACCATAACACGTCTCATATGCAGAAGTTTATATGTAAACAGTGTCCGTACGTCACAACGAGGCGGTAAGTTTTTCTAGGTGGCAGGTTTTCTGTATTGGGCAACATAAGTGACACCATTGCTCTGTGGGGTTAGAATGTGAAAAAAAAACACGATGCGTCTCCGGTTCGTTTTATTGTGATTGGTTGAGAGACTGACGTATCGGTCTCTCGATCAATCACAAACATCAAAATACCGATACGTCAGTCACTCAACCAATGACAATACAACGAACCGGAGACGCATCGTGTTTTTTTTTTCACATTCTAAACCCACTGATCTGCCAATCGTTCGTTTGATGGGTCAAGTTGTTTGGCGACAGATATAGTCA
This sequence comes from Lapara coniferarum, assembly GCA_949316025.1. Classification (NCBI taxonomy): domain Eukaryota; kingdom Metazoa; phylum Arthropoda; class Insecta; order Lepidoptera; family Sphingidae; genus Lapara; species Lapara coniferarum. The sequence goes on from OX438929.1 coordinate 25,857,928, forward strand.
AGACAATTTATTTGTAGTGTAAATAATCATTTCAATTTCCAGACACGCAGCTAAGTTACACGAAGAATACCATAATGGGACGAGATACCAATGTCCTCATTGTCAGGAGAATTTTAGGTGAGTATTTGAGGTAAACGTAATCGTCCATTACATGGGCTTTAGTTAGTGATATGGTGTTATATCTCTGCCTGCTACTGAAAAAGCGTAATTTTTTTAATTACATCGAATGACGAGATGAGCTTGCCGTTCGCCTGATGGTAAGCAATACGACCACCCATAAACAGTAGCAACACCATCCTGCACCTTAACTTACAAACTACTGTGTGGCATTCCACTGCGTTCGTCATGAGACATAAGTTGGTAAGTCTCATTATGTCCAGTAGTTACACTGGCTATAATGCCCTTCAAACCGAAAGACAACAGTACATGCACACTGCTGCTTGGCGGTAGAAATAGGCATTACGGTGGTACGCATCCAGACGGACTCTTACATATGAGCGTCCTACAAAATTATTTCACCCGGGCGGAGCCCCAAGGTATACGTATATTATCCACCAGCAAATCAATATTAATGATTTTTATTACTTACAGTTAGTTAGTTTTTTGACCAATTCGTCTATTATTTTCACTCCATTTGGCCATTCCGTTTTTCAACATAATTATTTATAATTTTCAGCAAAATATCTACATACATGAGTCACATAAGGATAAAACACCCGTCCGACTTTGTGTGTGAGCTGTGCGGTCATTCTTTCGTGAGTGCTAAAGGTTTAGGACTCCATAAGAAGCTGAAACATCGGTTTGACGAACGCATAGTGAGTATTGTATTGTTCACCTCAAATATTTTCATAAAAACTTTTAACAAAAAATAAACCGACTTCAAAACCACTACAAACCAAAATAAAAACCTTTTTAACAAAAATTTAAACCGCCTTCAAAAACGACAAAAAAAAACTAAAAACCAAAAAATAATTTAATCTATATATATAAAAATCAATTGCTGTTCGTTGAGACAACTAAAACTCAAGAATGGCTGGACTGGTTTGGCTAATTTTGCTTTTGAATTATTTGTGGAAGTCCAGGGAAGGTTTAAAAGGTGACTTTATATGAAAAAAATGCTTGGAATATAGTAAAAAGGCGTTTTTCAAAAAAAGTTGACTGTTAAAGAACTGGAATGTTATTATTTTGTATTAGTTTTACGTTACTTTAAGTTGACCGTTACAGAACCGGAATGCTATTTTTTTGTATTAGTTTTACGTTACATACCTGACGTTACGAAAGTACATTTTATGATTTCACAGACCGTCATTTTGAATTTTTTTCTTTTAAGGCCAATCGACCTCAAAGTCGATATCTGAGCATAACTATAGTTACAAAAGACGGATCCAATGTCGGAATTGAAAAAACTTGCCACCATTTTGAATTTCTTTGATTTAAGGCCAATCGATTTCAAAATCTATATCTGGGCATGGCTTTAGGTACAAAGGGCAGATCTAATGTGGGAATTGAAAATAGTTACCGCCATTTTGAATTTCTTTGTTTTAAGGCCAGTCGACTTCAAAATCGATATCTGGGCATTTGTATTACCGATATGTAGCGTAGCCTCTAGATCTTTTCTAGATCCGAAATTAAGAACATAACAATTAACATTAACATAAAATTTACTGTTAACAATATTACAAAAGCTTTGACATTAATAAGACAAAAAGATATCTGATATGCTATAACAATGATTACTTATCGATATCATCATTAATTTTGCTTAATTACTGGGCATCCCTAATTTGTCCTAATCAAAATATTAATATTTATACTGTGTCAAAGCGCACCGCGCTCTTTGAGCCGGCCGGCGGCTACATGATACATCTATTGCTTTCCTTTTCCTGCGTTTTTTTTTTGTATGGGAGTAAGTAGGAAGTCTGCGAAAAGTTGTATCTTATGCATTCGATAATTTAAGAATGGCAACGTCGCGCGTTCTGTTTCATGGAGTGGGAACAGCAACGGAAGGCTTTGACCTCTGATATCAGCTGTTTCAGATCGGCGCGTATTTACATCATGTATCAAACTTATGAAAATGAAAAATCGATCCTGTGACTAAACTATTGCACCTATTGGTTTCATTTTTGGCACAACGCTTTAAAACATTATTAGGTATACCTGGTGAGACGAAAACACGCTATGGCAGCAACACTCTGTATATTTAAAAAAAAGATAAAAGAATTACGCTGAGTTTCTTGGTGCTTCTTCTCAGGTCACTGGGCTTTTCCGAAGCACTGGTAGAATCTTTTAGTAAAACAACATTGTGAAAAATGACGTGTAAAAGTGCCCTTAGGGGCCTAATTACTGAATAAATGATTTGAATTTGAATTTGAATAAATTTTAATTAACAATAGTGTAGATAAGAAAAAAAAATATTTTATATTGTAAGCATGTTTTTTTGTTTTTTTTTTTAATTATAGAAAATTTTATCGAACATTCTTTAGACGTCTTACTTCAACAGATTCTGACACGATACTAAGGCCGAGATTGTGCTAATTAGCTCAATTTTTGTGTGCCATTTGGAGACTGTTTATAACTATATATTGCTATAGCTTTGACTGGGGGGGGGGGGGGTACGTTGAGACGGATCCATAGGTGGCGTATACACCCCCAAATTCAAGTGTTGTTGGGTCTACAATTGGGTTGACAATGTTTGGATGTTTGTAAGAAATAAATGCAGAAACAGCTGAACGGATTTGCATGAAATTTGACATTTAAGACCATGTCCTGGACTAACACCTTTTTTATCCCGGTAATTTGCTACAATGAGAAATTACGGATGTTTTTAAAAGATGGCGCTGGCGTCGTCCTGTGCTTTAGACTTTTGTAGCGGGAAAGACTTTTTATGCGGGCGAAGCCGCGAGCATCACTTAGTTTGATATAAATTTGTCACCTTCTGAAAAGGGTTTTGACAAACAGAAAGACAACAATTATTGATCAAACAAGGTTTTTTTGACGTACGAAACCCTAAAAATAACGATGTTGTGCTTGTGGCAAGTCATGACTTTTACTTTAGCCGTTACTCTGACAGTTGATAAGTGAACCTGCTTGTCTAGTGTGTAAAGTCACCAGCATAAGTAGATGAACAAATTCAAAATTTCAAATTGCCTACATACTTTTGTCCTTTTACTAATTTTTTTTTCCACAAAAATAAATTAAAAGAGATTTACTTTAATTCAAATGAAGAAAAAACATTTTTCAGTTTAACTCAACGCTTATATAGGTGAATTGAAATTTTGATTTTGTACAAATTATACTTTTTTTTTTTGTTTACGCGGGTACAAATTATACTGCTGATTGTACTAGAAATTAGTTCGGTAAATATGTTTTCAGCTTCCAGACGACGGGCCGAGTTGTACAGAATGCGCTGTTAGCTTTATAGGTACAGAGGCGCTGGAGAATCATCTCCGAGTATCGTCAAGACACAATGATCAGTAAGTGTTCTCTGTCCACTTTACTGTCTATAATTTTTTCTTGACATCTTATTGTTTGTTCAAGTACAGATCTTATTGTGAAATTAGCATACCATTCCATATCAGTCCTGTATCAGTCTGCCCGCACTAGGCCAGCGTGGTGGACTAAGGCCTAACCCCTCTCAGTAGTAGAGGAGGCCCGTGCCCAGTGCAATAGTGGGCTGGTAGTAAAATATTAATCAAAGCCTATTGTTCCAGTTCGAATCCACGCAAGAGACGCAAGACGCACGGCACTCAAGACTCTGAAGATAAAATAGAAAGCGAGAAGAAACGACGAGGGAATTGCAAGCCAGAGGGGCCCATAGCGTGTGAACAGGTTGGTACTTTTGTGTGAGTTATAGCGATTGTACAGTCCGCCACAAAAATAACTGAACAAAACTGGTGGTAGGTCTCTCATATCGTCGGCTAAGAATGCTGATCTACTAACTCCATAGTGAACACTATGGAGTTAGCAGATCAGCATTCTTAGCCGACGATATGTAAGAGTCCGTCTGGGTGGGTACCACCGCAGTGTCTATTTCTATAAGCAGCAGTATGCTGTACTGTTGTGTTTCGGTTTGAAGGACGTTGTGGCCAGTGTAACTACTGGACATAATGAGACTTAACATCTTATGTATCAGGATGACGAGCGCAGTGGAATGCCACACAGTACTTTGTAACTCAAGGTGCTGGATGGTGTTGCTACTGTTTATGGGTGGTCGTATCGCTTACCATCAGGCGAACAGCATGCTCGTCTCGTCATTCAATTCAATAAAAAAAAAAACATACAATTTGAAACCACCTGTACTCGTTAACGCTTCGGGGATAAAAGTCTTATGTATGTTGTATTTAGTTATACAAGACATGTGTGTATGTGAGACTGCCTTGGTGACGTAGTTGTATTACGGTACGACTGCAATGCTGAGGTCTCGGGTTCGAGCCCCGGGTCGGGCAAAGTGATATTGAGTTTTTCTATTCAGTATCAGCCCGGAGTCTGGCATTGTGCCCGATATGGCGATAAGCTCGCCCCCTATCACATCATGGGACGGAATAACGGCAAAAAATGGGTGCACTAATTACGCCACTGCCTACCCCTTCGGGGATAAAAGGCGTGAGTGTGTGTGTATGCCTTTATGTATGTAAGAGATGTGTGTGTGTGTGTGTGTGTACAAAGGTACAATTCTAACAAAATTATTGTTACATTCAGTGCGACTTACAACTACCAGACTCGCTGTCGTACTACAGACACTTCAGGAGGTCGCATCCGGACAAGAATCGAACCAACTACCCATCGATGAAGAGCAAGAGCATGTGCGAAGTGTGTGGAAAGATGTTCCAGGTGTGTAATATAATACGATAGTTGACTACATTTTTTACAATTATGAAAAATGTATGCTATCGAAAATCTATTGGAAAAAGAATTTTCAAAATTAACGCAATAGTAAGTAAGTTATGAAGCTTTGAAATTTGTGTTATAAATTTACATAAATATTTATTTCTCATGGATTTTTGGCATAGTGTTAGTAGAGGCAAAGACGAATATGTGGTTTCATTTATTAACGCAGTGAGAAAATAACCCTGTATAATTTCATTTAAATTATAATCTTCTTCTTCTTCTTTTAAATTATGGCTTCCACCGATACATTTTTAAATTCGAATGAGTAATTTGACAGATGAAGTGTTGCCAGAGGTATGAAATTTGTGGGTTTGAACTTAATCATACATAGATTAAAATAAAAGTTTTGCAGTATAACCAAATCCTCCACAGAGTCTCGCCCTCCTTCAAGACCACAGCTGGACACACACCAACTCCAAACAGTTCAGATGCTTGATCTGCGACAAGCGTTTCCAGCGTCAGTACCGACTGATCGCTCATCGGCGCCTGCACGCCGCCGCGAGACACACGCACGCGTGCCGCGTATGTGATAAGCGGTTCAGCACAGCGAGTAACATGCACAGACATATGTTTGTAAGTTTACCGTCTGCGTAAGTTTTTTCAAGTTTACCGGTTGCGTAAGTTTTTGCAAGTTTACTGGTTGCGTAAGTTTTTGCAAGTTTAATGTTTGCGTAAGTTTTTGTGGATTGTCTCAGGTTGGAAGCCCGAGTCGCGCAAAGTGATGTTAGGCTTTTGCTTAGTATGTAATCTGTGGTCGATATAGCCATGGCTTACCCTTTATCACATGGTGATGACATGCGACGCAATACACACCGCGAAAGGTTGCAATAGTTGAGGGACAATTTGTGTGTAAATTTACTGATTGCATCGATTTTGTAAAATTTTTGTAAGTTAGTATGAATCTTGATTTCGACGTATAGCTATAAGATTTTCATGCTAAGGTGACGAACGACGGTGTCGTGTATTGTGACGTCAGCAAGTTTACGATACATACTTTACTTTCAGAGTCACACCGGCCTCAAGCCGTTCAAATGCGAAATGTGTGGCAAAGGGTTCAAACACGCGAGCGAGAAGCGCGTACACATCACATACGTGCATCTGAAGAAGCCCTGGCCGAAGCGGACCAAGGGGAAACAGCGGGGCGAGAGTAGACAGGTGAATGATAAATTGTTTTTTTATTGCATGGAATGACGAGACGAGCATGCCGTTCGCCTGATGGTAATTGCATGCACTGTTATGTTTCGGTTTGAAGGACATTGTAGCCAGTGTAACTACAGGATATGAGACTTAACATCTTATGTCTCAGGATGACGAGCGCAGTGGAATGCCACACAGTACTTTGTAACTCAAGGTGCTGGATGGTGTTGCTACTGTTTATGGGTGGTCGTATCGCTTACCATCAGGCGAACGACATGCTCGTCTCGTCATTCAATGCAATAAAAAAAAATCGTTGATTATTTTGGCAGGATGGCTAGGATTAGTGGTAAAATCGAATCTATGGTTTCCATTTAGTATTGGCAATGTAAAAATTACGCTGTATCTTAGAACTCTAAATATTTTATTTATTTCCAGGGTCCTTCATCACCAATGCCGTCTAATCACGACACAGACCTCGTGCAGCCCCTCTGGCCGGCGTGCAACGACCCCAAACTAAATGCAGCTGACAAATCTATGTATTATAACCTCAAAATGTAGTTGTATTAAACATTGATATAGATTATGAGACCAAGACCCTTATTTCCTATGCCTTTATTAGACATACATATACACTGACGCCTTTTATCCCCGAAGGGGTAGGCAGAGGCGCGACTAGTGCACCCACTTTTCGCCACTTTTAGCCTATCGCCATATCGGGCACAAATTCCAGACTCCGAGCTGATACTGACTAGAAAAACTCAATATCACTGCCCGACCTGGGGATCGAACCTGAGACCTCAGCATTGCAGTCTTACCGTAATACTATTATACGCAAATAAAACAAAATTCATCACTCCATTGCATTTTATATAAAAACACAAATTCATATTAAATACACAATTCCACACTTTATTCTAATATAATTGAGATCTTTATAAATTAAGAATATAATATAAATAATTTATAATCTTACAGTAATTAAGGGCTAAATATCAATATGAGAATATAGAAAATTGTATACATTTTTAATAAATTATAAAACGGGCAACTAACATTTCAAGGGAATTTAAACTGTCAAGTACAAACCGCTATTTTAGATTCGTTTCTGCATATTTTATAAAATAAAAATTATTCCATGGTGATATGAACTAAAATCCTTATTTCTTCCTCTGTACAAGCAAAATCAATTCAATATTTAAATGGAAAATGAAAAATTTGTTTGCCGCACCCGGAAATCGAACCCTATCAATTCACAATACAAGTGGCGACATCTGTGATGAATTGTACAAAATTTCGCACCTTAAGGACGACAACGACACAATTCAAAAAATAGAACATTAAGTTGACATTTGTAAATGACTAAAAATTAGTCCCTTTTTTATAAAAATATTATAAAAAAGGGACTGATATAGTTTTGTCCTTTTCCTGTTTGAATATGGCTGTGTTTGAACTATTGTTGTATTGAGTACTTCGTTTTAAGTAATTTTATGACGATAACCCAATTTTCTATCTTTTTGAATTGTGTCGTTTTCATCCTAAACTTGCGATTTTTTCTAAACAAGTTTAATGTTATACTACACTATATTCTACATTTCAAAGTCTACATCGTTCATTAAAAGCCTCTGAGTATTATATAAACATACAATTTCTTGATAATTTCAATTTTGGGAAAGACGAGAGGCGCGTACTGTCAGCCACGCTTGGTGTATGCAAACCTTGTTATTGAAGCCAACTAGTGGTTTTCAAGGTCATCATAGCAAAATAATATGGTAGATAACATTTCTTTAAATACATTTATCAGAAATTTATGTCATCCTAAATGTAACAGAAAAAGAATTTTCAAAATCGACGCAATAATAATAATTGTAATTTGGTGGAAAGGGTAGCTGTCAAATAACAGCAATACTAGGCTGTGACGTCACCAAGCGTCGTCGGGCATAACGCTGCCTGCGTGCGAAAGAGATAGCGCGATATGCCCACCACGCCCCCATTTTTGCTCATAATATTTCAAAATTGAATAACGTGATTTATTTTTCAATCGATTTTGATGCTAATTTCACAGAAGAATTTCTTTTTCGTATTATTTTTTGTTACATCTAAAATAATGTACAAAACCAAACATAGGGAACTCCCCTTTTCCCAACTGCTCAACGACTCGACTCTCGTCTAATTCCATTACACTTTGTCACGTGTTATCAAGACTTGGGCCCGTAAGCAGTGCCGGATTAGCCCATAAGCAAATTAAGCAATTGCTTAGGGCATCACGTCTTGGGGGGCACCAGAAACAGCACAAAAAAAAGTCTAGCACATAAAAGTAAAGCTGTTTGAAAATCCGCGCGATTAAAGACTGATGTTAGTTTACTTGTGGTAGAGGGGCCCCACAGGCGTGAGTTGCTTAGGGCATCAAGTTGTCTTAATCCGGCACTGGCCGTAAGCCAAGATACCTTAATTCAATCGTTAATTTGATTGAAACGTATAGGGAATGCCACACAGTACTTTATAACTCAAATGACCGTATGGTGTTTCTACTGTTTATGGGTGGTCGTATCGCTTACCATCAGGCGAACGGCTTGCTCGTCTCGTCATTTAATGCCATAAAAAAAACAGTGCATGCACACTGCTGGCGGTAGAAATAGACATTGCGGTGGTACCTACCCAGACGGACTCTTACATAGAGTCCTACCATCAGTCTATAAACTGTCTTAGTATTTCAGACCCGTTGGACATCTCATCAACTTGTTCAAGGGTGGAAGTCGTCATAAATAGCCAAGGCAAGGCAAGCGACGCATCTAACTAGGGGATGCTGCCTGGGGGTGGGAGAGTATGTGGGCAGTCCATTTTATTGTAGGTGAACCCTGCAGGGGAGAGATCTGCTATCGGTATACAGTGAATCCCGCGGCTTAGCGACTGCAGGGGCCTAGGAAGGAAGCGGAAGAGGAAGGTGGGGGAAGGGAGGAAGGTTCCCAGGATGAGCGGATAGAGAAGGTGCCAGGAAATGTTCGCGGAATCCTCAAAGGCCTCGAATATGTTACGCAACCAAGAGGTATACACACTGAACTGTGTGCCACAGCCCGTGACAAGTCACCCCCCCATGCATTGGGTGTGAAGACCCAGCGCACAAGAATTGCCTGAGAGGGCATATGGGAAGACTGGGCCTGGCAGCTTGTGCGTTCTTCTACGTACTGGCTGAGGGCTGCCCCCTGTTGGCTCCTGCCGCAATGATCAATCAAGGTCAAAGTGGCGGGACCCTCAGTGCAGGGCGGCGCTGGGCGGAGATCGGCTAACTGAAAGGTGCAAACCTAGAAGGAAGCCTCAATGCCTCCTAGGACCTAGCTGAGCTACAGCCGAAACTCCCCATGGTGTGTGGCCCTTGATGATGCCGGTGAAGCGGGCCGACCCAAGGTGAAACTGGCGGTGCCACCCAAACTGGGATTAAGGGTTTTTTTTTGTTAATGTCCCTACTGCCAGTAGCCTGACGCGAGTCGGTTTTTCTGGCCACACCGGTCTTTAGGGTGAACGCAGATGGCGCTCGCAACACTTTGAATTAAGTGACCATGCTGAGGGCAACCCACTAACGGGTTACGAACCTCGGCTCAGGACGGTCACTGAGAGAGGATGAGACATCAACGATTAGGGAAAGATTGGTTTTTAGGCCTAATCCTATTCATATGTTCGTAGTCTTCGGCACGCGGGCCGGAACTGCTAAGAGAGGTCAGGGTGACGGGGAACGCGACGAGGTCCTCGACGGCGAGGACGGTACAGCGGTCTTGTGGAGTGTAAGAGCTTTTGATGCTCGATCTTTTCGCGAATGGCCAGAGTGATTTCGTTTCTGCGCGCCCCGCAGAGAGCTTTAGCGCAGCGGGCGGTCAGGGCGTACCGCACGGTCTCTTTCGAGGCGGCTTGCCTATTGGCCGGATTTCTGCCCTGGGACCTGGACGCCAAATCCCTTTCCGATGTATTCCATTGGCGGGAGGAGGCGTTCAGTCGTGGGGAGCGTCCGGCCCTGAAGGAGGTGGAGGCCAAGAGGGCCGCCTTACGGCGAGCCGCCGTGGAGGAGTGGCGTCTCAGGCTGGAGGCCCCGTCGTGGGGGCACCGGGTCGTAGAGGCAGTGCGTCCTGTCTTTGCCGAATGGCTGGACAGGCGCCACGGAGCGGCAACATACCGCCTGACGCAGGTGCTCACCGGGCATGGCTGCTTCGGTGAGTTCCTGTTTCGGGTGGTACGGATAGAGGAGGCGGCCGTGTGTCACTATTGTGACAACTGCCCAATGGACACGGCCCAACATACGTTGGAGTGTTGTCCAGCCTGGGATGAGGAGCGCAGCGCTCTCAGAACAGTCGTCGGAGAAGACCTGTCGCTGCCGGCCGTGGTCGCTTCCATGGTCGGCAGTCGGGAGGCCTGGCAGGCGGTGGCCCACTTCTGCGAGGTGGTCCTCTCGCGGAAGGAGAGTGCCGAGAGGGATCGCCAGCGCAGTGGTGATCCCTCCCGCCGCCAGACGAGACGTAGGAGGCGTCGGGTGGACGACTGACTGACGTCTCCCGCCCTGTGGATTGGGGGCGTTTGGAGAATTCCACCACGGTATCCCCTGCCTGTCGTAAAAGGCGACTAATAGGGGCCTCCGGGACGTCCCGCCCACCCATTAGTCTAGCCAACTTCTGTGACCCCCGTGATGGACATGTCCGAGGCAGCGTGTCTCACGCTTCCTCGGACACCAAAAGGTGGACACGGTACGGTGTTTCGGGGGCTTCTGAGCCTCCGCAACAGGGAAAAGGACCGCAACAGCGGTACGCGCAGGGGCGGTTGCGGACGACAACTTAGACGTGAGTCAGAGGAAGCCCGCAGCCGTCCCTAATGAGCCGAAGATGGCCGTATAAAAAAAAAAAAAAAAAAAAAAAAAAAAAAAGAGTGATTTCGTCCTCTGGATCTGTCAGTACTGAACGCGGTCGTCTCCATTTGGCGCGATCAAAAGGAGTATATATAGACGCTTTACGGATAAGCGTGTTTGGGTGGTTTACCGCCCGATCGAAGTAGCGTCTGCTGGCCATATGCATAAAGTGCCTGATGGTCGGCATGTTAGTGTCCATGTGGAGGTTGCGGTTGCGAACGTACCACGGGGCACCAAGAGCACATCTGAGCATTTTATTTTGTAAGGCCTGCATACGCTGAAAACGAGCAGGCGGTAAATGGGCGAATACGGGCGATGCGTACGTCATGATAGGTTCAAATACTCTTTTTATATTATAGAACTTTTTTGAGGAGATAATGTTTAATTATGACAGGCTAGGAGAATGTCTTTTGAATTGTGACATTCATAATTACATTCTTTTTTTTTTTTTTTTTTTTTTTTTATAAATGGCAACTGGTTCCTCTAAATTGAGGAATATTACTGCCAGTGTCAAGTCAACTGTCAGCTGTCAAGTGATTGTGACGCATTCATGTGTACCAATTTTACTCTTTCAGTAAAGAAAAAAAATTTTTTTTAGTTGAGAAAATTTAAGACAGATAACCAATGATCAAAATAATTTATAGACATTACGGTAGATAACAAATAAAGGTGTTACTAATACGAAGGACATTATATAATGCATGCAAACACATAAGGTTAATTTCAGTTATAATTTTATATTATATATTGTTAAGAATGAAACAAGTGCTTTCAAAGATGGTTTGTTACCTAGGCTTAGGAGAGATGAAACATTAACAGGGAGAGGGGCCCCCCGATCTACCAAAATGTCAAAGAGAGAAGGAGATGAGAAACGAGGGCACTTAAATAGTATATGGGTCACGGATCCTTCGTCAAGGCCACACTCACATAAAGAAGAGTCTCTAACATGTAATTTACATAAGTGAACGGGTGAAGAGCAATGACCAATCCTCAACCGAGAAATTGTGGCCGAAATATGTTTACTGAGGCGCAATTTGGAGAACCATGGTCTAAAAGTAATGTGCGATTGTATATTGTATAACCATCCCCCTTTTTGGGAACTAGAGTTCCTCCAAGATGTATTCCAAGCCATTTCCAGATCATGTTTGGCCAGGGCAATCAGATCACAAGCATAAACTGAAAAGTAGTCTTCTTTACCGTGATCAATAGCGTGTTTAGCTAATTGATCAACCTGCTCATTACCAATTATACCTATATGGCTTGGGATCCAAGCCACTGTAACTTGAAGATGTTGCTCATTACACAATTTAATTAAATCTATTATTTCCAAAGAAATAGGGTGAACACAGTTTTTGGCAAATGGATTACTGATGAGAGCCTGGACACAACTTTTTGAGTCTGAAAAGATAACAGAACAAGCAATATTGTTCTGTTTAATGTATTTGATACATTCCCGAATAGCTAAACATTCACCTGAAAAAACTGAAGAATAATGTGGTAGTTTATAAGAGAAAGATAAATTAGAATTCATATGTAAAAAAGCAACACCAACAGAACCTTGTTTGCTTAATTTAGATGCATCCGTAAAGAAAATATCAGCCAAAGGCCAGCGTCTTTTTATAATTTCATTCAATTTAGTTTCAGCATCAGAGGATTGTTTAGTAATTTTAAGTGATAACTCCACTAAAGGTAGTGTAATTTTTGAGCTATACTGAACTGCAAAAGCTGGATGAATTTGGTATTTTTTAATAGGACAGTGTATACTCTCTAGCCTCCTCAGACTTACAATTAAACAAGGTAAAATTTTGTGGGACCAGTATGGTTTAGAAGCAATATATGAATTTAATATTCTAAGTTTGGAAAAAAGAGGATGAGAAGAATAATGACAAATTTTATAAATATATCTGTCAGAGAGATATTGTCGCCTAAGATTAAGAGGGGGATCAGAACACTCAACCTGTAAGGCATTAGTTGGTGAGCTTTTCATAGCGCCAACAACTATCCTTAGAGCTTTATTTTGAGTCAACTCTAACTTCCTTAATGCTGTTTTATTGCAAGGAGACAGTAAATGGGAGGCAAAATCCAAGTGACTCCTTACAATTGCATTGTATATTAATCTAAGAGAGTATGGATGAGCTCCCCACCAGACACCTCTTAAACATCTCATAATATTTATACTGCTCTCACACTTTTTAACAATATGGTCTATGTGGGCTACACCATTCATTCTACTGTCAAATATTTTACCTAAAAATTTTACCTCTTTCCTTACAGGAATTGGAGTCCCATTGCACTGAATATTTATATGGGGGATCTGGCGTTTTCGAGAGAAGACAACCACTACACTCTTAGAGGCTGATAGGTCCAAATAGTTGTCACTAAGCCAAGAGGATAGAACAGTCATACCACTTTCAATATTATCCCTTGCTAAGCTGATAGAATAACTAGCAGAGTAAATAAGTAGGTCATCAGCATACTGTAAGACATTACACACATCCGGTATGTTATGATCCATATCGGCAGTGTAAACATCATACAGCAGAGGGCTGAGTACAGAACCTTGGGGTAAACCCTTCCATACTGTTCTAGTGGCAAGCTGAACTCCCGGATATCTCAGTGATATAGTCCTACCTGATAAAAGGTTAAAAATAAAATCTGTTATCTTGTTAGGAAACCTTAGCTGAACTAATTTGTTCCTAAGGACCCAAAGATTAACATTATCGTATGCCGCTGAGACATCCAGAAAGCCAGCCACCACTGACTTGTTTTGACTGAATGACAGATGGATATCAGTGGTGAAAATAGCATGATTATCAGAAATACTACGGCCCCTCCTGAAACCATATTGAGTATTAGCTAGTAGAGAATGGTGCTCCAGGAACCATTCCAATCTATTTTTTATTAGGTGTTCCACTATTTTTGGAATGGTAGATGAAAGAGCAATAGGGCGATAAGATTCAGAAAAACTAGGGTCCTTCCCTGGTTTTGGAATAGGAATAATTAATTGGTGTTTCCAGTTCTCAGGAATAACACCACTATCAATAATCAAATTTATTAATTTTAAGAAATAATTTAGAAAACTATCCTTGGACTTTGAGAGAAAGGAATAGGGTATACCATCAGGTCCAGGGGAGGAGTCCTTGATATGACTCAGTACTGATTTTAACTCGAGAAACGTAAAAGGCGAATCTAAAGTAGAAGAATTAGCCTGGTATGAATATAAATAGGGGATTTGGGACAAATTAGGAACTGAAGGGGGAGCTAACCGGTCTAAAAAATCATCTACCCAGTTTGTTGAGTAGTAAGACGGAGTATGAACTTTACGAGACAATCTGTAATGCTTAATTCTTTTCCAAACCAGAGACGAGGGGGTGTCAGGCGATAGAGATGAGCAAAATGAACGCCAGCCTTGTCGTTTTTTGTTGTTTAAAGTTCTCTTTGTAGCGGCACACACATTACGATAGTTTAGAAAAGAATCAAGGTTGATGTCAGTCGTACAGATTGACTCTGCCTCGTATCGCCTTTTAATAGCTTTAGTACAATCTGAGTCCCACCAGGGGGGGGAAGGAATTCTGCCTAAGACAATATTCTTTTTATTGAATATAGTCTCTGCAGACGTAAGTATGGAGTCTTTTATTCCCTCACAACACTCTTTAATGTTAATTAGGTTAGGTACAGGAAGTAGATCAATTTTCTCTTCAAGTAGAGCAGCATAAAGACCCCATTTAGTGGGATCAATAATAAAAGGTAAAAGTGGAGGAAGGATAGGAACATTAATATTTTGAGAAGGAAATGAAATTAGGATAGGAAAATGGTCTGAACCATGAGAGAAAGGAAGACAAGACCACGATAATAAGCTGGCTAAACAGGGAGAACAAAAAGAGATGTCAACAAAACTAGGTTGAATGTTGGGAGGAGTGCGGCGAGTAGGGGATCCATCATTTAGTACACATAAATCAAATTCGTCCAAAATATCTAAAAGTTTTATACCAAAAGAGTCATTATTGGGAGCTCCCCAGATCTGGTTGTGGCAATTAAAATCTCCCATTAAAATAATAGGAGGGGGAATAGAAGACAAAAAGCTACGTAATATGGGGACAACCGAATTATCCCGTCGTGAAATATAGACTGAGATAAAAGAAATGTTATTAAAGCGTAGAGATACAAATTGAATAAGGTTGCTATTATTTACAACAGAATGTTGATTAAAACTAAGGTTATTTTTAATAAAAAGGGCTGCACCGCCCCACCCATCACTTCTATCATCCCGGAGAAGTGTATACCCAGGAATCCTATAAGTAGAATGTGGTTTTAACCACGTTTCGGAAATAGCGCAAATAAAAGGTTTGTGTTTATTTAAAAGAAAATAGAGGTCGGTTTTATTTTTATTTAAACTTCTACAATTCCACTGAAGAATTTGATCCATTTTTTAAAAGATTAAAGATTGATAGAGTTATGGTCTGAATAATATTACACGCTACGTGGTTCGGTATATTAGAGTCAGTAATTACTTTAATTAAAGAGGATATTAAATTTTGAATTGAATCAGACGATAAAACTTCCTTCGATACATGTTCATTTGATGGGTTAGGATTTTCTTGATTATTAACAAGAGCACAGCCATTACTAGGTGTGGGGATTTCATAAGATTTTAACAATTCTCGGTGTGCCATTTGATCGTATGATTTAGGAAAAGAAGGTCTTGAAGAGGGTTTAAGAAAAACAGTTTTACGATAGGACTTAGTAGGAAAAGATTGACTGTCAGATATGGAATAGGAAGTAACTTTAGGAGGGGGTGGATTTGGTGAGGATGACAATACATTCGCGTAAGACTTATGAATAACAGGAAACTTGGACATTGCTTCTTGATAAGAAACGTTGTGAGAAGACATAAATTTTTTAATATTTGCTTGTCTACTATGCTCCAAGCAAATTTTATTGGTGGAAAAATGATGTCCTACACAAAAAACGCAAACAGCATCAGACTCTTCCACCGTGCAAGATTCCCCAGCATGATTTTCTGTGCATTTGTAACACCTGGGTTTAGACCTGCACTGTGCACGAGTATGCCCAAACCTACAGCAATTGTAGCATTGAATTGTTGGGTAGACATATTGTTCGACATGTAACAGTGTGTAGCAGCAATAAATTTCTTTGGGCAGCACTTGACCGTCAAACGTAAACACAACAGTCTGGGTTGGTAGCCAACTAGGACCCTCAGGAGAAGAAATTTTTCTACTAAGCCTACGAGTTTTGATTATCTTACCTGATTCTGGTGGAAGTTGAACTAATTCAACTATTTCGTCATGTGTCCACTCAACCGGTATTCCTCTTACTAATCCAATGCGGGATATGTTATGAGAGGGGATATAAACTTTATATTTATTTTGGGGCAAGATAGGATTATCTATAAAATTGTTGGCATCCTTTGCAGATTTAAAAGATATAGAAAGTCTATTGCGACCAATTTTTTTAATTCCATCCTGCAAAATACAAGACAGTTTATTTTTATAAAGGAAAGCTCCAAATTTGATCGGGTGTAAGGTGGACCCATTAGTTGGAGAGGCCTCAGCTAGCTCCACATATACGATAAATGGCCCACAGTCACCACTGGCGTATAGTGACCTTGTGAGCGGATGACCCTGGCCAACCCTCTGAGATGGGGAAGTTTCCATATTGGAAGAACCTAAAGATGAAGCAGTAGAAGATTTATCTGGATTTATAATTACTGTATCTATATTCAAATTGGAATTTGATAAAGCCTTTTGTAACTGAGATGATGAATTATTAGATACTATTTTTTTCTTTGAAATTGGACTGTTTTTTTTAATTATTTTTATAGAGTTTAATTTTTTTGAACTAGTATAAGGTATACTAGGGGCTGCTGAAGTAATATATGAGGCTACATATGATGCTGTGGAGGGAGAAGGGGACGGGGAAGGTGTGAAAACATTCTGGTTACTTATGTTCCCAATAGTCACATTATGTGCAGCCAGTACAAAATTTCTATCACTATCCGGTGGAGGGTCGGGTTCTGGTCTACGATCAGTTATATCAAACTCCATCCTTTAAGCACAATTAGCACAAAACAATTAACAGAAGGTGACAAACACACGACAATACACTCGACGAGACACAAACAAAACTTACCACCATACAAAACAAAAAACGATGAATATATAGTTTTGTCTTTTAATATATTAAACTTATATACACATATACAACACTCAATAAACTAATCCAGTAGAAGTAACACTTAATAGCACTTAAATTTTTAAATTTATTTAATTATCTCACAACATAACCTCAAAGACATGAATGTCGCACGGTAGTTAGACAGAGACTAATTACATTCTTGTATCAATAGCAATGTAGTATGGCTGATATTCCTTTTGTATTTTGTAATTGTGGAAAAGGTACGACGGTCGAAGCGACGTGTGAGGACATATAATTTGTTAACGTATGGTGACCGGCAGTTAATTTTTTTTTTTTATTAATGGCAACTGGTTCCTCTAAATTGAGGAATATTACTGCCAGTGTCAAGTCAACTGTCAGCTGTCAAGTAATTGTGACACATTCATGTGTACCCATTTTACTCTTTCAGTAAAGAACTGACAACAAATTTAATTGAGAAAATTTAAGACAGATAACCAAAGATCAAAATTATACATATTACGGTAAATAACAAATAAAGGTGTTACTAACACGAAGGGGCAGTTAATTCTGTGTCTTCTTTAATGATTTCCTACCACTTCTGAATTTTAATTCTAACTATACATACAACTTGTTCAGCTTATGGAGCCGTGTAGTTGCTAGTCTTCCGCATGGTGCATGCACTTGTGCCAGGAGTGAGGCTCATCTCGCGTGTCTAGTCCTCGGCGTGGTGCATGCACTTGTGCCAGGAGTGAGGCTCATCTCGCGTGTCTAGTCCTCGGCGTGGTGCATGCACTTGTGCCAGGCGTGAGGGTCGTCTCTTGTGTGCCTCGCCCTCTTGGGCCAGGGCTTCTTGAGATGTACGTGAGAGACGTGGGCGCGCTGCTCTCCCGCCGTAGTGAAACACTTGCCGCACGTGTCGCACTTGAACGGCTTGAGGCCCGTGTGGATCTGTGGGTGTATTATTTTTTGTTAAAAACATATATACGGCTCAGCCTGCGTTAAGAAATTTTTCCGGGATAAAAGTCCCGCTTTATGTTTCCTTTGTGTAGCCTATGTGTGAATGCAGGGCATGATCTACCCGTGTGCCAAATTGCATCGAAATTGGTTCATTAGAAAGAGGAACAAACATCCAGACATCCATACATACAAACTTTCGCTTTTATAATATTAGTAGGATTAGAGAACACTCACAAACATATGCCTGCGCCGGTTGTTGTAGAAGGCGAAGTGTTTCCCACAGAGGGGACACTCGTATGTGGGCCGAGTGGCGGAGTGCACGCGCATGTGGAACACCAGGTTCGTCTTCTGCGTGAAGCTCTTGGTGCAGCGGTCGCATTTGAACCGCTTCTCACCGGTGTGCACCCACATGTGGTCCTTGAGGAGGGCCATGCTCTGTGAAAGGAAGTCAGTTTAGATTTATTAGTAAAAAAAAAATAATACAATCTATTTTCTCATGTTGTGTCCCACTGAGCATTTTTTCGATATCCATTGTAGTTTCTGAGCTCCTCTGTATGCTTTCTAAGTATCACTGCGTACTTTTTCAACTCCCACTGTGTACTTTTTAGCCGTTCTGTGTAGTTTTTCAACTCCCAGTGTGTACTTTTTTTAAGTTTCACTGTGTACTTTTAGCCGTTCTGTGTACTTTTCAACTCCCAGTGTGCACTTTTTCAACTCCCACTGTGTACTTTTTAGCCATTCTGTGTAGTTTTCCAACTCCCAGTGTGTACTTTTTTAAGTCTCATTGTTACTTTTTAGCCGTTCTGTGTAGTTTTTCAACTCCCAGTGTGTACTTTTTTAAGCTGCTTTCTAGATGATCATGCTCCATACTAAATTTATATAAAAACTTTCGCATTCACAATATTAAAGATTTGACTTTACCCACAGGTTGCTTAAAATGAATACTCACTTGGAATATCTTGCCGCACTGTTCGCACATACACGGTGTCTTCATCGCGGGGTATTTGGTTCGATTCTTGTCCGGGTGCGCTCTTCTGAAGTGCTGCGCGTACAGTCTCAAGTCTCGAAGTTGCATACCACACTGGGGACAAAATGGAACATTATGACTATATATATATATACATATTGAATGACGAGAAGAGTATGCCGTTCGCCTGATGGTAAGCAATACGACCACCCATAAACAGTAGCAACACCATCCAGCACCTTGAGTTACAAAGTACTGTGTGGCATTCCACTGCGCTCGTCATCCTGAGACATAAGATGTTAAGTCTCATTATGTCCTGTAGTTATACTGGCTACAATGTCCTTCAAACCGAAACACAACAGTGCATGCACACTGCTACTTGGCGGTAGAAACAGACATTGCGGTGGTACATATGAGAGTCCTACCACCAGTACATATGAGAGTCCTACCACCAGTACATATGAGAGTCCTACCACCAGTACATATGAGAGTCCTACCACCAGTACATATGAGAGTCCTACCACCAGTTCATAAAGTGAACGATAATTGATAAACAATACACACGTAACTTCGAAAAGAGGTGCCTTGGTTTTGAACCTCCAGACGTTCCACTTTACCCATGGACCAAAAGTTAAGATGCTAACCTGCTCGCAGGTGATGGGTCCCGCCGGCTCCGGGTTCCTGTTGGCGGGGTCCCGCGGGTGTATCACCGGCCGCCGCTCGATCTTCCTTATTATCCTACCGTTCTTCTCGGTGTTCATGCTTTGGGAGTCGTTCCTTATGCGGTTACTGCAAAAAAGGGTCAACTCAGTAGCATTATAACAGTAATTGTAATAATTGGTAACAGATGTCGCTGGTCATCTCCTTAAGAGATCAAATAGGGAACTTGAAATTAGACAGCCGAGGGTGGGGTCGAAATAGCTCATTGGCAGAGCACCGGCACGGTACGCTGGAGGTCGCGGGTTCAAATCCTACTTTCGACTGTTTCTTTTTCAATGTTTCCATAAAAATATAAAAACATTTTATAATCGTTCAGAAAAATAAAATACCTAGTCCCCGAAGGGGTAGGCGGAGGCGCAACTAGTGCACCAACTTTTCGCCGTTATTCCGTCCTATGATGTGATAGGGGGAATAATTTACCGTGATAAAATATAGCCTATAGCACTCAGGAACAATGCAGCTTCCTATTAGTGGAAGAATTTTCGAAATCTTTCCAGTAGTTTTTGAGTTTATCCATTACAAACAAACGATCAAATCTTTTCTCTTTACAATCTAATGTATAAAATTCTCGTGTCGCGGTGTCTGATGCCAAACTCCTGCGAAACGGCTGAACCGATTTTGATGAAATTTTATATTCACACTTGGTAGGTCTGAGAATAGGTTCTTATCTATTTTTCATCCCCCTAAGTGACAAGGGTGGCTCACCCCAAAAAAATAAATTATAACTACTGAACGGATTCCGATGAAATTTGACATGAACATAGATCATGTCCCGGATTAACCGGAAAAATATAAAACGGGACTTTTAGCCGGGAAAAACTTTTTAACGCGGGCGGAGCCGCGGGCAAAAGCTAATATTAGTATAGATTTCACATAAAAATATGTATAAAAACAAAACTATCCCAATACAAATTCAGATGTACTCACGGGTCATTGTCGCTGCTGTGTCGAGAGGACAGCTTGAGATGTCTCGCGTGAGCCTCCTCCGAGACGAATCTGACGTCACACACTTCACAATATGGACCTTCCACGGGTACCTGTGAAATTTAGAAAAAAAAACTAATTTAACATAAAATCTTAGACGCGGTACTTTCTTTGTAAAAAAAGTACGCGGTACTTTCTTTACAAAGAAAGTACCGCGTACCAACAGAGAGAGGGGTGTATACAAAATACAAATATGTGTTTACGAGATCCATAAAAAAAAAATTTTGGAAAAGAAAATATATAAAGTTCCAAAATTCTTTTCCAGATTCAAAATTTTCAAATTCTTTTCTAGTTTCGTAAGTTCGTCTGATTGACAACGAAAAAAAATGGCATTTACAATTTTTTTTTATTCCAATCAATAATGAGAATAAAAAAATGACAGGAAAAATAATTAAATAAGTAAAAATCCTCCATGTATAAAGTGCAAAAAATGTATAAAAGGACATCCTGTTTTTATTTTGTATTAATATAAACCTTACCAACAAAATAATAGTGAAATAAAGTACATAACAATCAAATAAAATTCATGAAATTAAAAACATCTTGTATAAATATACATACGTACATACATACACACGTACATACATACATACATACATACACGCTCACGCCTTTATCTCATAGAGGTAGGCAGAGACTATTAAGCGCCACATACTACGACCTTGACACATTTCGCCTCTTCCACATTCATAGTTCTCAAACATTTTCGCCGAATAAGAGTACTCATAACCTAAAGTATCTATCGAGCGAATGTGGACTGTACGGCTGGAAGGGGATGGCCGAGGAGAACGTTATCTGATCAATACACTCACGCCTGTTATCCCCGAAGGGGTAGGCAGAGGCGCAACTAGTGCACCCACTTTTCGCCATTATTCCGTCCCATGATGTGATAGGGGGCGAGCCTATCGCCATATCGGGCACAAATTCCAGACTCCGAGCTGATACTGAATAGAAAAACTCAATATCACTTTGCCCGACCCGGGGATCGAACCCGAGACCTCAGCTTTGCAGTCGTACTGTAATACAACTACGCCACCGAGGCAGTCATCTGATCAAATAAATGATTAAAACCTGGAACCACCGCAGTTGCGTCGACATATAACCACACTCAGTGTATTCTATGGTCTGTATCATGGGGAGTGCTCTGAAGAACTGTTTAACCTCATCCCATCCTCACCTTTCCTCAGCAGCACCACACGTGCTGGCTTACGGAACCATAGCTTCGTGGTCTCATCCATCCCGGCCCGTACCAAACGGTTCGGAAATTCCTACTTTTGCCGTACCATTAAGCTGTGGAACAGTTTGCCGGCACGCGTGTTCCCTCCGTCTTACAACATGGGGTCCTTCAAGCGGAGCGTGAAGAAGCAATTCGCAGGCCGGCATAGTTGTGCCGACCGTTAAGGGATCAGCTTGTCCGTTGACGGTTGACATTTTTTTGGACTTCACTTCGCTTAACATCAGGTGCAGTGAAGTCACTTTGCCGAGCTAAGTATAAAAAAATAAAAAAGATCTCCAAAAATGGAAGGTCGGGAGTACCTTTAACCCAGTATAATGTTAAAGTTAAAATCAATGTTGCCCACTCACCGATTTCTCCGACAATCTATGTTTTTTCTTCTTGTGCACTTCAATGCCTTTTTTACTCACAAAAGTGTACCCACATAATTCGCAAACGAAATCTGACACGTGCTTTATTCGTATATGGCCCATGTATGTGGTCAATTTACTGCAACAAACAAATATTATTGCAGGCAAGAGGGGGGGCAGGGAGGGGCGGCTTGAGTCCTGTGACATCTGTTAAACTAACGTGTCAAGGATTTGAGATAAATTAACATACATACATACTAATGACTGCCTCGGTGGCGTAGTTGTATTACAGTACGACTGCAAAGCTGAGGTCTCGGGTTCGATCCCCGGGTCGGGCAGAGT
The DNA here is from genome assembly GCA_949316025.1 of Lapara coniferarum. Classification (NCBI taxonomy): domain Eukaryota; kingdom Metazoa; phylum Arthropoda; class Insecta; order Lepidoptera; family Sphingidae; genus Lapara; species Lapara coniferarum. Next base: position 25,880,547 of record OX438929.1, read on the forward strand.
GATATTGAGTTTTTCTATTCAGTATCAGCTCGGAGTCTGGAATTTGTGCCCGATATGGCGATAGGCTCGCCCCCTATCACATCATGGGACGGAATGTCGGCGAAAAGTGGGTGCACTAGTTGCGCCTCTGCCTACTCCTTCGGGGATAATAGACGTGAGTGTATATGTATGTATGTACATACTAATGCACCCACTTTTCGCCATGCGTACTCCGTCCCATGATGTGATAGGGGGCGAGCCTATCGCCATTTGGGGCACTAATTCCAGACTGCGGGCTATAAAGTTTGAGCCTGGTTAGATTTTGAGGCTCAGCACCCATACAAAAAGCGTACATCTTTACAAGGCTACAGGACCGGACGATTTATGCTACTACTACCTTTTGCCCGCGGCTCCGCCCGCTTTAAAAAGTTTTCCCGGGATAAAAAGTAGCCTATGTGTTAATCCAGGACACGATCTACCCGTGTGCCAAATTTCATCGAAATCCGTTCAGTAGTTTTTGCGTGAAAGAGGAACAAACATCCATACATTCTTACAAACTTTCGCCTTTATAATATTAGTAGGATTGTACCAACAAGGCCATAATTTCGACTGAGAGTAACAAGTCTTCGGTAGTATAGTGGTCAGTATCCCCGCCTGTCACGCGGGAGACCGGGGTTCGATTCCCCGCCGGAGAGTACCTTTTTGATTTTTTTTTTGTTTCCCCCGTGTAAATTATTTAATCTTTTTCATTAACCATTTTTTTTTATTTCTTCCTGTAGACAGAATTTTAGTGTCCACAGAATTTTACAAATGACAATACTCTGAAATCGATTCTTCGGAGGAACTTTTGGTATTTACACTATTGATTTATGTAAATAAGTTTTATATAAGTCATTCTTACAATGAAAGAAAACATTGCTAGCTAGATAAATACGTGAATAAACATGCAAAACACAATGTTTAACATATTATTTAGGCACAGACTCAAAAATTTATCACTAATATTAATGTTATCGTATATTTATTCATGTATTTAGCTTAGCTAATAATTTAAATTAGTCACGGAATATAGGTAATCCTACTAATATTATAAAGGCGAAAGTTTGTAAGAATGTATGGATGTTTGGATGTATGGATGTTTGTTCCTCTTTCACGCAAAAACTACTGAACGGATTTCGATGAAATTTGGCACACGGGTACATCATGTCCTGGATTAACACATAAGCTACTTTTTATCCCGGGAAAACATAAAGCGGGACTTTTATCCCGGAAAAACTTTTTAACGCGGGCGGAGCCGCGGGCAAAAGCTAGTATTAAATAATTTTTTGGTTCTTAATGGTTTTTGAAAGCGGTTTAATATTTTTTATTTCTGCGTACATCTTTATGAGTAACATAAAGCATGAAGTAATTTCTGCGTCCGTCACACGCAAACATGAACTGACGTGTGTTTAAATAAGTCTCTCGAATTAAAATACTGAATGTATACAAGGCTAGGACTACTATATTACGGTTTTACTCACTCAAATTCACTGGAACAATGCGGACACTGGTATTTTGTTCCTGCGTGCCATTTCTCATGCTCCCTTGCGACACCACTGAAAGAAAGTTAATATTTCAATGCACAACATTTGTGTTTGGTAACGAATCGATGTTTTAATAAAAAAAAACCGGCCACTTGCGATTTGGACTCGCGTATTCGAGTTACGTACAAACTTGTAGGTAAAGTATATAAGTACAGTCAGCAGCATAAGTTAGTGAACAAACAATCTCATTTGTCTCAAACAATCTCTATACCAAATTTCATCGAAATCCGTTTAGTAATTTTGGATGGGCAGTAACAAACCAACAGACAGACAGTTCTTTTTCCCTGACATGCTGAGAGCACTGAGAACAGACGTATTAACCTTTGATTAATTATATACCTAGATAGACACTGAACGTTTCCAACGCGTCGAAAAAAATAGAGGGGAACTGTTCCCCCACTAAATGAGCCCGAGTGATTTTTTTTTTCAATGATATAATTTTCTCCCCGTTTTAAATAGAAACCATTTAATAACTGGTATCATTACGCGCGCACACAATGATACGCAGAATGATGCAGCGATAGCGTATGACACAGCTGTCGCGCGTACTAGCTTCAGAAAAGTGGACCTGTTTTGTTTTAGTTTGTTTGCAGGGCGTCACTCTATCTAGGTATATTATAATTAATCAAAGTTATTATCATAGATTTACACAAGTCGAGCCACGAGTAGCACCTAAACAAACAAATCATTATTGACACGTTTCCGCAGCACTTGATATAAACAGACTGCCTCGGTGGCGTAGCTGTACTACAGTATGACTGTAAAGCTGAGGTCTCGGCTTCGATCCCCGGGTCGGGCAAAGTGATATTGAGTTTCTCTATTCAGTATCAGCCCGGAGTCTGGAATTTGTGCCCGATATGGCGATAGGCTCGCCCCCTATCACATCATGGGACGGAATAACGGCGAAAAGTGGGTGCACTAGTTGCGCCTCTGCCTACCCCTTCGGGGATAACAGGCGTGAGTGTATATGTATTGATACAAACTCACCGATTCCTAGTGACGAACGGACACCCCTTACAGCTGAACTTCTCTGTGTGCTGAGCGGTGAGATGCTTCCGAAGTGCGCGACCAGTCTTCAGTCTAGTTTTGCATATGAAACACTCGTATGCGCCGCATTGCTACAAACATGTTTACATACTGCCCGTTTTACAATTGTACCATTCTGTAGACATTTGTCTACAGGAAATTAGATTTTTTTAAATAACCTGTGAAATCCTCCTAGCCGGTTTTTCGGCCACGGCGGCCAATCCCAACGGAGATTAGCCAGGTACGCAGGAGATATTATAGTGCACAAGTGTGTGCGCAATACACAGGTGCACTCGCTATTCCTTCACTCTCATAGTCCGGTGAGACGGCAATCCGACATGACCGGAGAGAGATCAGGCGCAGGACCAACGGCTTTACGTGCTTTCCGAGGCACGGGGGTATCACACCGCCAACTTCCTGACTCCGAGCTGCGACTGAGTAATTTTTTAAGATGGAAAAACCCAGTCACAAAGTTGTTTTTGTCCCGACCCGGGATTCGAACCCAGAACCTCAGCGCACAAATCGTACTCGTAACGCGTACGCAATACAACTACGCCACCGAGGCAGTCAATCTACATATAATGACAGGTCGAACGTCATACGAAGCAGTTATCGAAAAAAAAAATACACTTTAATTTTTTGTTAGGTATTACAAATAGTTTCTCCATTTCCGAGTCTGTATATGTATGTTTTTTTTGTATTACATCGAACGACGCGACGAACATGGAGTTCACCTGATGGTAAGCGATACGACCACTCATAAACAGTAGCAACACCATCCAGCACCTTGACTTACAAAGTACTGTGTGGCATTCCACTGCGCTCGTCATCCTGAGACATAAGATGTTAAGTCTCATTATGTCCGGTAGTTACACTGGCTACAATGTCCTTCAAACCGAAACACAACAGTGCATGCACACTGCACAATGTAGTGGTACCTACCCAGACAGCCCCTCTTCTCTTATGGAAACTGCTTTCCGAACTTGGAGTAGAATAACAATTTACGAAATCTAAGTAAAACATTTTTCAATTATAATTATTTTCTCACTAGACTTCTGCTCGCTGCTCCCCCCGCGTGAAACAGTTTTTCCGGGATAAAAATATTTTCCCGGGATAAAAAGTAGCCTATAGCACTCAGGAGTAAAGTAGCTTCCTATTAATGAAAGAATTTTCAAAAAATCGTTTCAGTAGTTCCTGAGATTTGCGCGTTCAAACAAACAAACAAAACAAATAAACAAACTCTTCAGCTTTATAATATTAGTATAGATAGTATAGGTTTGATTTATTATCGGACGCCCCCCTCCCCACCTTTCAACTACTTCAAAATCTGTTAACTCACCTCACTGTGACGTACTATATGAGCATCGTATCTGTCCTTGATCTGGAAGCCTCTATAACAGACAGTGCACTTGTACACCGCGTTGCGATACGACGACATCTCCTGTCGCTTCTGTATCTCAGCAATCTGTTCCTCGTAGGACAGACTTGTTATCGTGAAGAGTGATTCGTCCAGACGATCTTGTGTTTTGCGACGTTTCACGTCTGTTGTTTTGTATCTGTGGACAATATCGGATTAAGAAACTATCTATACATCCTACTAATATTATAAAGACGAAAGTTTGTAAGAATGTATGGATGTTTGGATGTTTGGATGTATGGATGTAAGGATGTTTGTTCCTCTTTCACGCAAAAACTACTGAACGGATTTCGATGAAATTTGGCACACGGGTAGATCATGTCCTGGATTAACACATAGGCTACTTTTTATCCCGGGAAAATATAAACCGGGACTTTCATCCCGGAAAAACTTTTTAATGCGGGCGGAGCCGCGGGCAAAAGCTAGTATTATTATATACCAAGCAGAGAAGTGGACGATAGCCTAGTTGGGAATGGAACGGTCTGCCGGGACAATGTCCGGAGGTTCGAAACCCAAGGCACACACCTCTGACTTTTCAAAGTTACGTGTGTATTGTTTATCAATTATCGTTCGCTTTAACGGTGAAGGAAAACGTGAGGAAACCTGCATACCTGAGAAGTTCCTTGTAAGAATTTCGAAGGTATGTGAAGTCTACCAACCCGCACTAGGCCAACATGGTGGACTAAGGCCTAAACCCTCTCAGTAGTAGAGGAGGCCCGTGCCCAGCAGTGGGACAGTATATAATATAGGGCTGGTATTATTATTATTATAAGCAGAGAAGTGTAATTACTTGCACAAGGATTTACGCAGTTGCATTTGTTATAGCCCACTATATTTTTGGTCAGCGCCTCTATTTAAATATTTTAAATCTTTAGCACTTTTGAATGTAATGTGAACAACTTTTTGTGTACATACATCAGCCGGATAGCGGACAAACGTGAGCCCATTTAGTATCTATACTAATATTATAAAGCTGAAGAGTTTGTTTGTTTGTTTGTTTGTTTGTTTGTTTGTTTGTTTGAACGCGCTAATCTCAGGAACTACTGGTTCGAATTGAAAAATTCTTTTTGTGTTGAATAGACCATTTATCGAGGAAGGCTATAGGCTATATAACATCACGATGCAACTATTAGGAGCGAAGAAATAATGGAAAATGTGAAAAATGCGGGGAAAATTATTCATCCTTGAGGGCTTCCATTGCGTGCGCTGCGAAAACGGTTCAAGATACCAAAAATATATGTATGAAAGAATTATTCCTCTTGAAATGATCTAAAAAAAAGTCCGCGACAGTATATGTCTATCTTTTAAGATTAACTCTCTAGAACCGTTTTTATGGTAATCAAATTTGGTCGAAATTAATGCATTATTTGTTAAGAGTTGTATCAACGTCATAATATTAAACTTTATCCAAATAAATGTGTTGGATAGAGTGATGCAACGGGAAGGTTTTTATGTATGTACTTTTAGCCCGGAAAAACTTATTAACGCGGGCGAAGCCGTGGGCAAAAGCTAGTTAAAAATAAAATATAGTTGCCACCACTATTTACAGCTAACTTGAAGTGGCTGGACAGGCGAAACGGCGAGAAAGTGACCAACGTTAAGCCACCTATAAAAAATGCGTTTGCAATTATGTATTTGCAAATATTTTCTTTTGGTTTCTTTAACCCGTCAAGCCCCGCTTATCTATACTATCTATATATAATCTCAGCAACTACTGGTTCGAATTGAAAAATTCTTTTTGTGTTGAATAGACCATTTATCGAGGAAGGCTTTAGGCTATATAACATCACGATGCAACTATTAGGAGCGAAGAAATAATGGAAAATGTGAAAAAAGCGGGGAAAACTATTCATCATTGAGGGCTTCCATTGCGCGCGCTATGAAAACGGTTCAAGATACCAAAAATATATATATGAAAGAATTATTCCTCTTGAAATTATTTAAAAAAATGTCCGCGGCAGTATATATCTATCTTTTAAGATTAACTCACTCGAACCGTTTATATGGTGATCAAATTTGGTCGAAATTAATGCATTATTTGATAAGAGTTGTATAAACGTCATAATATGAATCTTTATCCAAATAAATGTGTTGGATAGAGTGATGCAACGCGAAGGTTTTTATGTACTTTTAGCCCGGAAAAACTTATTAACGCGGGCGAAGCCGTGGGCAAAAGCTAGTATTATAATAAAATTGTAACAGGCCGATGTCTGTACATTATAGATATTAAAGAAAAACGTATTAGGGGGTCTTTGTTAGAGCAACAGAATCCGAAACAACAGTTTTTAGAACTTTTGTCTGTGCGTCTGTACGTTTGTACACGTATCACGTAAAAACTACTGCATATAATTGAATGAATTTTTTACCAATGTATTGCTAATGGTCTAATTTAAAATAAAGGGTTTAATTTATTTTATCTAACTAATATTATAAACGCGAAAGTCTGAAAATGTATCTTTGTTAGGACTAAACGCAAAAACCGAATTCATCCTACTTTAGCACACGGGTAGATCATATCCTAGATTAATACATAGGCTACTTTTCATCCCGGTAATTTGCATCCATAAGAAATTACGGATGTGTGCCAAAGGAGATGTTCAAAAACGGGCCTAAAATTCTAACAAAGACAATTTATATATATTTGGATAAAACTCCTAAAAACTAGCCTTTTACAATAAATTGTTAAATTTTAAACACCTTCGATTTTGAGATTTATGTAGTTTTGTTTTGCTTAAAAAAACTACACTTAATATAAACTTTTTTTAAAAATGTAGCTGTGAATGAAGGAGTCTAAAAATATTTTTTTAATGGATCCAAGTTCCATATGTTGCCCCTTTAATATCCCTTAAGTTTGAGCATGTTTAGGTTTTGAGGCCCAGCACCCATACAAAAAGACATCTCCTTTCATCCAAATCTGTTCAGTAGTCTCTGAGTTTACTTCTAACAAACATCCAAACATTTTCACAAAATTTCGCATTTATAATATTTGTAAGAAGTAAGATAGGAAAGGTATTTCATGGCAAGCGAAGACTAGCGACTAGTAATTTCAAATACCTGTCCATAGTACTAGTGGGGCTGTCGTCCTCACACTTTTTCACCGGCTTCGGTTTCTTCTCCACTTTCAACTTCTTCTTCTTCACCTTCTTCGGTTTCACGAACACTTCGCTCAATTTCTTATCATCTTCGTTGTATTCGTTGAAGAATATCTCATTAGTTTCATCCTTCACTTCCACTTCAGCTATGGGTATGTCATCAATCTCATTTTGATCACCTATATCAAAATCCATTGCATCATCAGAATCATTTTCCGGCTTTATTGGGATGACTATTTCGTTGTCTTTGATATACATGTCGCTGTCGTTCGGTTCAAAAATTTTGGTCATTAGGGTCGACTTTATTTGGTTGTGTAGTCGGTTTATTGATTTAACGTCTCTTATTGTTATCTGTGGACATTTACACATGTTGATGAAAAAACTCAGTTATTTAATGGTCTACAGAAATCATTTTGGTAAAAAGTTTGGACTAAATTAAAAAGGACTGTTTATAATTTGAGGAGTAACAGATCAAAGTGTATTAACTCCACCCACTGTAATAATAATAGTACGAACGGATTTTTTATCTATTTCAAACTTTGTTACTCATGTCAAATAATGGCGCATCAAACTTTATTACTTTTTATTATAAAAAAGAGCCAAAAGTGCACATCGTTTCAAACAATGTTAAATCCAGGTTCGTTGCCAAATCAAAGTGTATTAAATTTTGTCGCTAGAACAAAGTGTGTTACATCCATAGACATCCCAGCAGTCATATTTCGGAACGCAACAAACTGTATTGTTTGTGGTCACTCGTTGTCAAAATGATAAGAATGATAAGAGATAATGATAATAATGTTATGATAATGATAAAAGATAGGAGAGATCATCACACGAGAAGAATATACGCAAGTTTACTCTGAAAAAGGAAAGATCCATGAATTGGGAAAAGAAGGGAACACGTTGGATATCAAAAGTCTATCAGAATTCATGAAAAAGATGGATGGTATTAGAGATGCAAAAAGGATTTATATAAAAAAGACAATGATAAGAAATAAAGCAACAAGGCAACTCAAGCCAAGAATTGATGTCAAAATGGAAAATATTTACAATGCTCATACAGGAAAAGACTATGGTCCAATTATGAAAGGGGGGTTTTCAAATTGAAAATGTACGAGAGCCTGCAATCATCAACAATAATAATCTACTAAATCAGGCAAAGAAAAATGATGTATGACTGCCTCGGTGGCGTAGTTGTATTACAGTACGACTGCAAAACTGAGGTCTCGGGTTCGATCCCCGGGTCGGGCAAAGTGATATTGAGTTTTTCTGTTCAGTATCAGTCCGGAGTCTGGAATTTGTGCCCGATATGGCGATAGGCTCGCCCCCTATCACATCATGGGACGGAATGTCGGCGAAAAGTGGGTGCACTAGTTGCGCCTCTGCCTACCCCTTCGGGGATAATAGGCGTGAGTGTATATGTATATATATATGTAAAAATGATGTAAACATGTTACTGAAGAAACTTTTTGGAGAGGAATGGCAAGATATGAGGAGTTAGAATATTATAAAAAAATTATAAGCGGTGATGGTGATGATGTCTCTGATTCAGATCAAGAACAGCAGGAAATGTGTGACTGTTTGGAAGAGGAGGATGAAATATCTAAATTTTAGTTTAGTGAGTAATAGTCTTCATACCCATATCAAACTGTATTAAATGACAAATGTGCCAAATCAAACAGTATTATTTTGTGGTTATTGCATCAATATGTATTAAATCCAAAAAATATGTAATATTTTATTGATAATTAATAATAAGAATGTATTTAGATTACTGTTTTATTTGCTGATTTAACTGCTAATAAACCCTATTATATAAAAAAAATGATTTTATGTGTGCTCTCTTTAACATATTATGGATTATGCCTTTATTTCAAAAGTTACATTGACGGAGTTAATACACTTTGATCTGTTACTGCTCATTTATGAGGCCTAAAGAAGTAGATTTAAAAAAATACACACACACTCACGCTTTTTATGCCCGAAGGGGTAGGTAGAGGCGCAACTAATGCACTCACTTTTTGCCGTGCGTATTCCATCCCATGATGTAATAGGTGGCGAGCCTATCACCATATCGGGCACAAATTCTAGACTTCGGGCTGATACTGAATAGAAAAATTCAATACCACTGTGACAGACCCGGGAATCGAACCCGAGACCCCAGCATTGCAGTCGTACCGTAATACAATTACGCCACCGAGACAGTCAAAAAAATACTATGTAAAAAAACATTGATAGACATTTGTCTACAGAACGGTCTGGCTTGGCCGAAGTACCACTGACCTAACAGAAAATATCATGTTTATTTACGTTATATATTCAATGAAATTTCTGTAGAACGAAATCTGCCTCGGTGGCGTAGTTGTACTATGGTACGACTGTAATGCTGAGGTCTCGGGTTCGATCCCCGGGTCGGGCAAAGTGACATTGAGTTTTTCTATTCAGTATCAGCCCAGAGTCTGGAATTTGTGCTCGATATGGCGATAGGCTCGCCCCCTATCACATCATGGGACGGAATAACGGCGAAAAGTGGGTGCACTAGTTGCGCCTCTGCCTACCCCTTCGGCGATAAAAGGCGTGAGTATGTGTGTGCACGTTCATGACGACACCAAAATTAATGTGTTGGTGATATGTATAACACTCAGGCGCTATAAGAAATGGTGTCTTACTTTGAGCGGTTACACAACGAACGTCTTCTGAGTAATAAATTAGTATTCAGATCGAACGGTTGTTTTAATTACGCGAATACACTTCAGTTGCACTTTCCATGTAATAGTTATTGAAAGTGACAGAATATTTTTTCGGGCCAATAGGCAAATTGTGCGTTTTTATTGAATGTTCCAAAGGAAAATTCTACAGGAAAGAAGCCCGTCTACAGACTATGACTATTAAAAAAGTACTATACTCACATATCTCTCTGGTTGGAGGAGGTTCATCAACAAAGCTTGGCTTCTAAGAGCTTTGTTCCTAAAACCATTCGTACTCAGCAGCCTGTGAGCACACTCCCAGCATAGTTTCTGCGGTAGTTTGTCATCTTCGCTTAACTATGAAATAATATTATACTCCTTTACGTATACAATTTTTTGAGTTGCTAATGATTATTAACCCCCGACCAAAAAGAAGGGAGTTATAAGTTTGGGGTGTATATCTGTGTATTTGTATGTCTGTGGCATCGTAGCTCTCAAACGAATGCGCCGATTTGGATGCGGTTTTTTGTTTTGTTTGAAAGCTGATGTGATCTAGAAGGTTCTTAGCTATAATTTGTAAAGATCTGTTTAGGGGTTTGAAGATTATCAGCTCATTTCCAACTTAAAAAGTCCGAATGATTTTAAATTTGGTGTACTCACAGTACACTTTGGCAATATTTTTAAACAATAAAAATATAACAATGCGGGATACCCAACTCCTTAGCAACTTATAGCAGATATACCTAGAGTTAGAGCGTTTGGGCTCATAAGGATGGTCTCAACGAGTGGGTGATAGATAGTTGATTATCAAGGCCCCATGATGGAGAATAAAGTAGTTTAAAAAGTTTGAAATAAAAATTAAATTAATTTATGTATACAATTTTTTGAGTTCTTAATGATTATATTAGGAAAATTTAGTATAATCCATGCGCGATCAGAATAGGGTGGCTTTCGGAACCAAGACCGCTCGGTAGGGTCTGCAAACTCAAGCTCATGTTCCAGAGATACTAGTTAAATAATCAAGAAAAGATTTTGTAAATTTTTATGATTTTGTAAATTCAGGTAATATAAATATACTTATTTTGTACACATGTAAGTAGTATAGGTGGAGAACATCTGTTAAATATAATGACCTCTTTTTGGTTCTACAAAGCAACTAGCTTGTGCCCGCGGCTTCGCCCGCACGAATAGTTTTATCCTGGTTAAAAGCCCCACTATAAATTTCCCGGACCGAATTGTAAATCCAAAGTTTAGATTTACAATTACACCTGAAGATACAAAAAAAAAAAACATTAAAATCGGTCCAGCCGTTTAGGAGAAGTTCAGTGACATTCACACGCACAGAACAATCGTATTTTTTTTTTTATGGCCTTGAATGACGAGATGAGCATGCTGTTCGCCTGATGGTAAGCGATACGACCACCCATAAACAGTAGCAACACCATCCAGCACCTTGAGTTACAAAGTTCTGTGTGGCATTCCACTGCGCTCGTCATCTTGAGACATAAGATGTTAAGTCTCATTATGTTCAGTAGTTACACTGGCTACAATGTCCTTCAAATGAAACCGAAAATATATAAAGACTTTTAAAAAATTACATATCGCTGACATAGTCATAGGTGAGAGCCCGCCCTTTGAACGGCCCTAATTCGCAAATATTTTTTATACTTAAATGCTCTCCAACCGCGTGAAGCTGGAGCATGTCGTACTTACATAAATCCCAGTGACGTTTTCATAAATTTCGTCCAATTTATGATCCCGTATGTGATACATCTGTCCTTCCATCGTAAGGCAAATTCTGCAAACCTAAAACATACTATTCATTTGCAGATTAAGACAGTTAAAAAAATGGGCAATTTATGCACAATATTTTTTAGATTGAACTCGATCATATTGCTTATAAGGATCAAAAGATTATTAGAAGTTTGAGTAGCATTAAGGCCAGCAATTCCAAAAAACTTTCTCCTTACATTTCATAGGAAATGCGACTCCAACGCGAAACCTTCACCATCACAAAAATCTACGCTATGTAAAAATAAGATCAATTACAATGAATCCTCATGCATATTAATAAAAACTGTTGTATTTAGCAAATTAGTGTGTGTAAAAGAGACAAATGTTTAAGATTTATTGATGTGTGCGTTCATAACGACACAAAACGGTAAAAGTGTGGCACTTTCTATGTAGTCACATTGAAAGTGACAGATTTTTTTATTTGCGGCATTAAGCACATGGCGCGTCCTTTTTAGAATCTATAAGTATTCTATCCAATATTTATACAATAAATTGAAATGTTTATATATTACTAGCTATTTCCCGCGGCTCCGCCCTCATAAAAAAGTTTTCCCGGGATAAAAGTCCCGGTTTATATTTACCCGGGATAAAAAGTAGCCTATGTGTTAATCCAGGATATGATCTACCCGCGTGCTAAATTTCATCGAAATCCGTTCAGTAGTTTTTGCGTGAAAGAGGAACAAACATCCAGACATCCATACATTCTTACAAACTTTCGCCTTTATAATATTAGTAGGATAGGCTTTGAAGAGACGAGCAAACCTCACGGCTGAGAGTAAGCGACACGATCGACCGTAACTCATGTTTTTTCGCCTGGTCCGAGTCTCAAACCCATAACCTGCTGGTGGTAGGATGTATTTTGTATCCACATAGATCAACTTGCCATAGTGGCCTACATAGGGGCGGTTGCGGACGACAACTTAGACGTGTGTCGGAGGAAGCCCGCAGCCGTCCCTAATGCGCCGAAGATGGCTACCGCGGAGTTTTAGTTGGTATGCCGTGCGGTGTACATAGGTTAGGGACTCGGCCCGGCGGTCGCCCGACGTTTTCCATCTCTCCGGGCGGCTCAACGTCGGGTCGTAAGGCACGGTGAACCCAACATAACCGCTCAGTTGTTCCCCTTGAACACTGGGCGGTAGTAATAAGTCACTTTCTCCGCGTCAACAAAAAAAAATAACCTGCTGGTGGTAGGATGTATTCTATCCACACATATCAGCTTGCCATAGTGGCCTACATAAGTGTGTCGCATTCCGTGTTCAGCCTGTGTTTATCCTCAAGCAGGCCGGCATAATTGTATCAACTGACGAGAGATAAACATCTCTCGCCAGCCTCTGGACCTCTCTGCTTACCATCAAGCGCAGTGCGTAGCTACAGCTGTCAAATTTTAGAGGCGTGGGTTCTTGCATGACACCGTATACCCCTCCCCCCTCCCCCCGTTACGTAATATAATACTACTAACAGACGATTAGATTTGGTATCATGCGACCAATTCGTCACGCGGTACAGTCTTCACTCCACACGATCGAACCGTACCATGCGATGTCCAGTTGTATCCAACCAAGTTTGATGGACAAGCCATCGAACCAGCCGTACCAACAATAATAATAATAATGTCCATCGAACCGTGCCCCACACGATGCGATGTGGTTCGATGGCATACCATTTTAATGGTTCGGCTGTACCAAATCGCATCGTATGTGCCCACTTTAAACTCCAAAGTTCATAGGGCATTAGAGTGTGAACATATTTTGTAGCCCGATCATTTTAGAAGCTAAGGGGGGTCCGGATCCTCAAAATGTCAGCGGTCAGTGACGTAGCGTGGTTTATTGTAAGATAAGGGACGTCCGGACCCCTAAACCCCCCCTTATATACCATGCTTTGCAATAACCATATAAAAAAATCAAAAAGAACCCTACGGTTCCAACTTAAATAGTATACTATTTTAAATGTAAAGGGTTGGAGCGCCTAAAGCGTTCGCCTGGAAATCCGGTGTGGTCAGAAAAGCCGACTCGCGTCAGGCTACTGACAGCAAAGCCATGCAAAAAAAACTACACTATTAAATTAAGCATACTGAAGAAATACAATATTATTACCCTTAAAGCTGCGGGAGCATCTAGGTCTTCAGAGGAATCCTGAAACAACAATCTAGTGATAATTTATAGTTTTGCAACAATGCTACTTATAATCCACGCGCGATCAAAATAGGATGGAACTTATCGAGATAAATAAAAAATGACAATTCCTGAGCGAAGTAGCGTGCGTAATTTTTTATAAAATTTACTTTCGCTCTCTAAAAATGTTCTAATAATTTTTTATTGTTTTGTAAAACCAAAAAATTGTGATTACAGTAGATTTTTTCTTCCTATACTATTTACATGTGTATAAAATACACATATTAATATTTTATTATCGTAACTGGGCAGCCGGACTGACATAACGTCCGTACGTCACTTAGGGTGACCACTGGAAACCAGCGTTGCGTTTTAGGATTGCACCTAATCACAACATTATGCTGAGTGGTCACTTACCTGTCACAGCCTCGACCAGCTAGGGATACATTTAATAAGCAATCCAATTTATTATTAGTTTTGTTTTTATTCTTTATTTTTTGGTAAGTACTCTTTAGTTTTGGTTTGTTTTTAATATTATTTGTAATGTTATTTCATGCTAATTGTTTTGTTGTGTTGTGAGTTGTGACTAATGAATCGTTTGTCTTTGTTCCTTATTATATAAAAGTCCACAAAATCTTTATACGTGAAGTAAATTTAACCGGCGCGGCGCGTTGCGTCGATTAGTAAATGTTCATGGCGTAAAAGCAACGCGTCTATAATTTCAACCAAGTGTCACAAGTCTTCGGTAGTATAGTGGTCAGTATCCCCGCCTGTCACGCGGGAGACCGGGGTTCGATTCCCCGCCGAAGAGAATGTTTTGGATTTTATTTTTTATATCACATCATTCCTATTGTTTTTTATTGAAGATTTTTTTTATGCTGTAGACAGAATTGTCTACAGAATTTCCACAGAAGCTTTATCAAAAGACACAATACACTCAACATATAAAACCTGAGATAAATTACAGTAATCCAACAATATAACCACCTGCATACATTTTTAATTAAGATTTCTGTAGACATATAAAAAAAAAACTGTCCAGAACTCTTTTATCAGCTGTTATGGCCCAGAAACTTATATATTTTGGTACTGTATGTGTTAGTATGCAGCGGCATATGAGATGACAACATTATACAACACACTAGCTTGTTTACCAAATAATGCTACAAAAAAACCATCAAAATCTCTGAAGTGTAGAAGCAAAAAAAAAAATTATACAATAGTTGGGTCTTCCATTTTAAGAAACCTTAACAAATGTTCACATTCATAATACATTTTTTTAATCCACTCACATAAGTGATCACAGGAACGGCGCCATCTTTGATCTTCCGTAGACCACCTTTTGTCACATAAAAATCGTCCTTCCTAAAGTGTTCGGAGCATATTGTGCTTCTGTCTTTTGGCTCCCAGTCTGTCATGCCCAGCGCCTCCACCCACGCCGCACGAAGGTTCGGGTCTTTGGGGAACCTGAAAGGAATATAAAGCATGACACAAAAAAATCTTTAGATCTATTGTTTCCAGAATCGCAAATAATTGCCTTTATAGTATGATTTTGGTGAGTCCTTTTTATTTATTTTTTTATTGCCTCGAAGGCAGACGAGCTAACAGCCCACCTGATGGTAAGTGCCCATGGACGTCAACAATGCCAAGGGCACATCTAAGCCGCTGCCTACCGTAAAAAACTTTTTTAAACCTCGTTTGAAGAAGGAAAAGTCATAGCGCTGAGGAAACAACATCTATTTATATCCTCATGTATTATAACACAAAGTTCTCTACCACATCCCTTGGTTTGAACGTGATAAACTCAAAAACTACCAAATGAATTTCAAACAAATTTGGTATGGATGGAGGCAGTTCGAGACCCTCGGACGGTCATAGGCAACTTTATATCCCTGAAGGATACATAGCGAGACTTTTGTGGGAAAACAGAGCAAAAGCTAGTAATAGATTTTTTCTAGCATTACAATATACTGAACCTAATGTAAAGTGTAGTGAAGCCCAAGATACAGTCAGGAGCATAAGTAGCTGAACAAAATCAAAAATTTATTTTTTCTTTTTCTTCGTTTGAAGTAAAGTAAACCTCTTTAAAATAAAACTATTTTTACGGATTTTATCGCGGTTTTTTAATTTATATTTTCTCCCGACGTTTCGAAGGCTTTTCAGCACTTCGTGGTCACGGGGCGGACTGAGGTGTTGGTGGTCCGAAAAGTTAATGTTACAATATCTACCTTAATTTTTTAATTATACAATTTTTTTAAAAATTGTTTGTTATTGACGGTCTGATCTCTTTAATTTCATTTTTGTGAAGAGAAAAAAAAAGATTAGTAAGAACACTTAAGTATGAAGGTAATTAGAAATTTTGAATTTGTTCAGCTCCTTATCTGCTGAATGTACATGATGACCAGCAAGAGTGTAACACCTTGATGATCACTATAATACCATACCTTTCTTTAACAAATTAATAATGAAACAAGCATTTCACATGCTGATGTTGACACAAGTGCACACCAGCAGCACCTCCATTCATACTTTCAATTAATACATTTAATATTATTCAAACTATTAATAACAAATATTTTGAATAATATTAAACGCTTCTTATTTACACACATGCAAAAATATTTATAATATTGAATATTATAACTGTTTAAGCTTTCTTTAATATCCTTTTATATTACATCATATATTACATCAACATGTGAAAGCGACATTTTTATACGACATTAAGTTATATCATACATACATACAGGGTCATTTTTACATTGCGTTACTAAATGGAACCACATATTCGTCTATACCTCTGCTAACATCGTACTAAAAATTATCAATGAATAACGAATACTTTCGCCAAATATCCCGGTTGTAGTGTTCCATTTTTTTTAGCATTTTGCAGTTTAGTGCGAATATGGTGTGTGCATAAGTGTATTTCTGATTGAAAGTGTAATATTGCTGCAGCGAAAAATTCTCCCAGAGCCGTCATAGTGGTATTACGGTGTGTAAACTTAAAGTAACTTTTTGTTGATATTTATTTTGTTCGAAACTTACTCTTTTTTATTTTACATCCTTGCTTAAAATAACGTAATAGAAAGTGTTATTTTCAACGAGATAAGTATTTGGTTTCATTAATTAACGCAATGTCAAAATGACCCTGTATACACTCACGCCTTTTATCCCCGAGGGGGTAGGCAGAGGCGCAACTAGTTCACCTACTTTTCGCCGTTATTCCGTCCCATGATATGATAGGTGGCGAGCCTATCGCCATATTGGGCATAAATTCTAGACTTCAGGCTGATACTGAATAGAAAATCCAAAATCACTTTGCCCGACACGGGAATCGAACCCAGCATTGCATTCGTACCGTAATACAACTATAAAATGTGGTATAAAAGTAGTTGAAGACCCCGAAAAAAACATACGCTTTATGTTACGCAAAATATATAGCGGGACTTTAATTCCGGAACAACTCTTTCATGCGGGTGAAGCCCCAGCAAAAGCTGGTAAAGGTAATAGTAGTGATACATGTATTGACTGCCTCGGTGGCATGGTTGTATTGCCTACTATTGAGTTGAAGTCCTGGATTCCAATCGTGAGTCGTTCAGGCCGAATACTTTGAACGGATTAATAAAATATAATGTTTAACTATTGTATATTAGTAATTTTGAGATAATTTATAGAACTTTAATAATTACTTGATTATCTTTGGAATGCCCCACTGGAATTAGGGTGTGTAGAATTAAAATTACTTTTTGTGATTATTGTGTTAATTATAATTTTTTTTACACCCATGGTTAAAGTAACTTATTGTAGGAAGAATTCTTTTAAAGGAGACAACTATGTGGTTTAATTTAGTACTGCAATATCAAAGTAACCAGCCAGGCACCAGGTGGTAATAAAAGGTGGGTGTGGTTCATGTTTTTTTTTTATTGCATTGTACAATGAGACGAGCATGCTGTTCACCTGATGGTAAGCGATATGACCACCCATAAACAGTAGCAACACCATCCAGCGCCTTGAGTTACAAAGTACTGTGTGGCATTCCACTGCGCTCGTCATCCTGAGACATAAGATGTTAAGTCTCATTATGTCCAGTAGTTACACTGGCTACAATGTCCTTCAAGCTGAAACACAACAGTGCATGAACACTGCTACTTGGCGGTAGAAATAGACATTGCGGTGGTATCCATCCAGACGGAATCTTACATATGAGAGACCTACCACCAGTAATCTGTATTTAACTTCTAGATTGCCACATTTATCAAAGCAGCAATGAAGTAATCAACAAATTAATTTGAAGATGTTATGGCCATGAGGATGATATAAAGTACTATTGTCCTAGAAAAATCATTGTTCCTGGAGTTGACATAGAAAGGCGAATATTGTTGCAATAAAATCCTGAATGAATGCAGGATGTAGATATAAAGACGTGTGAGTTCTTATAAAATTTTGCAGCATTATAAGCGTATCTAATCTCCGGGGCGTCGGCGTGACTTGTTACGCCGACGATACGTTAGTCACAGCGACTGCTGGGACCTTCCGGGACGCCGCAACTCTGGCGGCGGCGGGCACCGGCCAAGTGGTTGGTAGAATCCAACGTTTAGGGTTAAAGGTGGCCCTCGAGAAAACCGAGGCCGTGTGTTTTCACGGACCTCGGAGAGGGCCACCGGCCGGTGCCGGCATCGTCGTTGGGGGGGTGCGGATCCCCATCGGCTCTAGCATGAGGTATCTAGGTTTAGTCCTAGATAGCCGATGGCGATTCCGCACCCACTTTAAGGAGTTGAGGACAAAATTGTCCCGGGCAGCGGGCGCTCTTTCCCGCCTGCTGCCCAACCTGGAAGGTCCTGGCTTCCCTTGCCGGAGGCTGTATCACGGAGTCGTGCGGTCCATAGCCCTTTATGGCAGCCCCGTTTGGGCTGACTCCCTGGGCCGCCCCTGCGTCGCCCTTCTGCGCGCCCCGCAGAGAGCTTTAGCGCAGCGGGCGGTCAGGGCGTACCGCACGGTCTCTTTCGAGGCGGCTTGCCTATTGGCCGGATTTCTGCCCTGGGACCTGGACGCCAAATCCCTTGCCGATGTATTCCATTGGCGGGAGGAGGCGTTCAGTCGCGGGGAGCGTCCGGCCCTGAAGGAGGTGGAGGCCAAGAGGGCCGCCTTACGGCGAGCCGCCGTGGAGGAGTGGCGTCTCAGGCTGGAGGCCCCGTCGTGGGGGCACCGGGTCGTAGAGGCAGTGCGTCCTGTCTTTGCCGAATGGCTGGACAGGCGCCACGGAGCGGCAACATACCGCCTGACGCAGGTGCTCACCGGGCATGGCTGCTTCGGTGAGTTCCTGTTTCGGGTGGTAGGTGTAGAGGAGTCGGCCGTGTGTCACTATTGTGACAACTGCCCAATGGACACGGCCCAACATACGTTGGAGTGTTGTCCAGCCTGGGATGAGGAGCGCAGCGCTCTCAGAACAGTCGTCGGAGAAGACCTCTCACTGCCGGCCGTGGTCGCTTCCATGGTCGGCGGTCGGGAGGCCTGGCAGGCGGTGGCCCACTTCTGCGAGTCGGTCCTCTCGCGGAAGGAGAGTGCCGAGAGGGATCGCCAGCGCAGTGGTGATCCCTCCCGCCGCCAGACGAGACGTAGGAGGCGTCGGGTGGACGACTGACCGACGTCTCCCGCCCTGTGGATTGGGGGCGTTTGGAGAATTCCACCACGGTATCCCCTGCCTGTCGTAAAAGGCGACTAATAGGGGCCTCCGGGGGTCACGGGTGGGCGGGACGTGCCGCCCACCCATCAGTCTAGCCAACTTCTGTGACCCCCGTGATGGACATGTCCGAGGCAGCGTGTCTCACGCTGCCTCGGACACCAACAGGCGGACACGATGCGGTGTTTCGGGGGCTTCTGAGTCCCCGCAACAGGAAAAAGGACCGCAAAAACGCGGTACGCGCAGGGGCGGTTGCGGACGACAACTTAGACGTGAGTCGGAGGAAGCCCGCAGCCGTCCCTAATGAGCCGAAGATGGCCATAAAAAAAAAAAAAAAAAAAAAATAAGCGTATCTAATAAGAAAATGCTACTTGTATTAGAATGAAAATATTTTAAAATATATTTTTCATAATCCTTTTTTTCTTATATCTCCCGCCACTACACTATGTTGTGTGAAAAATACATTCATAAAAAAACAATACTTACATATGGAAGGTAATTCCATGACTTTTAGTTGTTTTTTTCGTGTCGTTACTGCAATTCTGTACACTGCACCGCATCTTTATTTACAAAAATTATAAATTTTAACGCAGATGAACACGGATCATTCCGATCTATAATATTGATACTTTAAATCATTGTGATTGTAATTAAACTATTGTATAAACTTCACATATCTATCAAAAATCACTCCATAATAACTTACACTTCACTTTTGAATATAAAAGGTCTCTAATTCATTCAATAAAATAATAATATTTCCATTACGATTTACGATGTGTATAAAATGTCAAACAAGCGCTGGATGCGCCATGTTTGTTTGCGCTTTGATTTTTAATTTAGGCATGCAAGGGTGAAAATTAATATGAAGCATTATTATTCGTAAATACTGTTTGACAAAAATTAAAATAATATCTTTACGATCAACATTAAAGAATACCTAGTTAACTATATTCATTTTCATAAGAAAAAAAAGTTACTTTTTATAAATTCGCCATATAATGTCATGTCTTCGGTAGTATAGTGGTCAGTATCCCCGCCTGTCACGCGGGAGACCGGGGTTCGATTCCCCGCCGGAGAGAACTATTTTATTTTAGACTTTATTTTTCCGTTTATATTCCAAACTCGGGACTGATACCGAGCCAAAACCCAATATTAGTGCATGAGTCGTGACCTGGGACTCGAACCCGAAAAGAGTAGTACAACTACGCCACTGAGGCAAGGGCGGAACGGCGCGGCGTCAGAGTATATAGGGTTTCCCCATATATCTATATATATAAGCAGGGTTTGACGGAACTCTCATTGATATCTATGCTAAAATTATAAAGAGGAAAGATTTGATTGTTTGTTTGTTTGTTTGCATTGAATACGCTCCGAAACTGCTGGACCGATTTGAAAAAATCTTCCACCAATATAAAGCTACCTTATCGGCGAGTAACATAGGCTTCTTTTTATCCCGTGGAAATATAAAGCGGGACTTTTATCCCGGAAAAACTCATTCACGCGGGCGGGGCCGTGAGCAGAATATTAAATTAAATATTCCATACTAGCTTTTGCCCGCGGCTCCGCCCGCGTGAATGAGTTTTTCCGGGATAAAAGGCCCATTTTATATTTTCCCGTGATAAAAAGTAGCCTATGTGTTAATCCAGGACATGATCTACCCGTGTGCAAAATTTCATCGAAATCCGTTAAGTAGTTTTTTGCGTGAAAGAGTAACAAACATCCATACATCCAAACATCCAAACATCCATAAATTCTTACAAACTTTCGCCTTTATAATATTAGTAGGATAGGATAATAGCAAACACACGCGAATGACACGCACAATATGAACAATATATGCATTTATTTGTCGTATTCTTTGGAGGCATCGTCGCATTGATAGTTTATTGTGAATAAAAATTGTTCGCACTGTTCGAAGATTATTATTTTATTTTTGACAAAGTGACTACACTGTATGTGATGGTAACCGCGATGCCGTCTAGATAAATATTCGAATGGCCACAGATGGCTATCTCATGCCATTCGACACAATCATGCTGAGCTGCTTTTTCACGCTACGGCGGAAGGACCTAGGATTATACTTGAACACGCGCACCGGCAAACTAAGTATTCCGATACACTACACAGCACACACCATACTTACAGTGAAATGTTATTAAGCTGTACCAACTATTTAGCAGTTAAGTAATTAAGGTATGGACAGACGTGCTAAAAAAAAGCGTGCTTTTATGCTTGCTTAAAGTTAGCATGCTCATGCAACTGTTCACATTTACCAGCAATAAGCATGCTTGCTTGAAGCATACTCATAAATAAGCATGCTCAAAGCAAACGTACCGGACAGACGTGCTGCTATTTGGCACCAGGCTCTTGGACAAAATGGTTGTACAAAGATATAGTGACAGTGCTATCCATACAGAACTCAATAAAATAAACATATTGCGTACAATGGAATTGTGCAAGAACATTTTGGTGAGAAAGAAAAAAACAAAAAAGGAGAATTTGGGTTCGTACTTGGATAAACAGAAGAGAATCACTGGGAGCAAGTAATCGGTTTTTGGCAGAGATGCGAAGCAAAGATCTCGGCACTTATAAAAATCAATTGCGCATACTCCCGCACAAATTTGATGAGCTACTTTCTAAAATTGATCCGCCGCGGATCGAGATCGAATCGATAATAGCATGCTAATAAGCAAACCTGTTCAGACGCGCTCGGAGCACGCCCCCTTCTACCCGCGCCTCAGGTAGCATGCTCGAAAATCAAACATCGGTTGATTTTTGAGCACACTCTGAATAAGCATGCTCATTACATTACACACGTGCTACTAATGAGCACTTGCTCAATTAAAGCATACTTTCGTGCTAGTAATGAGCATGTCTGTCCGTACCTTTACTACATAATGTCCTACTACAAGTATATTCTTACTTCTTACTGATATTATAAACTAGCTTTTGTCCGCGGCTCCACCCACGTTAAAAAAAATTCGGGATAAAAGTACCGCTCTATATTTTCCTGGGAAAATAAGTATTCTATATCCTCCTCTAGATTTCAAACTATCTCCATACTTATTTTCTCTCTGTTCCACTCCTTTTAACGGTTTCCGGGATAACAGGGCCGATTTATATCTTCTTTATTTTGTTTATTTATTTATTTAATCTTCTGGGCTAAAAAGTAGACCATGCTCTCACCTTGGTATTTAGTAACTGCATATTTATTTGTTTGAGGTTTTACTTGCGAGATAATTAATTCAGGGATAAAATTCTAGTTTGTTTTGCCGGGATAAGAAGTAGCCTAGGTCCTTCCCGGGTTTGGACGTGACGGATCCACACGCGTGAAAAAGCTATCCGGGATAAAAGTACCGGTTTGAACTTTTCCGGGATATAAAGCACGCAGTAAGAGCTACTCGGAGATAATGTAGCATTCTGATGATGAAAGAATTTTTGAAATCTGTTCAGTTGCTTTTGGGTTTATTCGTTACAAACATACATACGTGAAAGGCCTATCCCTCTACAAAAGTCCCTAATGCACTATACATGCGCCGCGTCGGGATTACCGGAATAAAAAGTACCCTATGTGTTAATTCAGGACATATTTTAGTTATGTTAAAATTGCAATACGTACAGATAGGTACACATAATATACCTATTTTTCTTAGTATTTTATTATTTGTTAAACGTTGGTTGATTCTAAGCTAGATGTAATCAATAAGCATCTACCATGTATGATGTAAGCATTTATATGTTCCAGGAACAGATTTGGGCAAACCTTTCTACATTACTACTATAGAATAAGACCACGTATTCACCCGATATCATAAATCAATGTTTTGATTTATTTTTTGATAATTATTCGACTGTAAAAATAAATAAATCGTTAACTTCAATGTTTCGGTTTTGTCAACGCAACTGGTATCATCTCATCTCTAGCTGTGAAGCTTGGTATAATTTTCTCTTTCTGACATACTGATAATTCAGTTAGTTAGAAAGAGACATATTCTGTTTATATGTTCATGTTTACATAGGTAAATGTGTTATGCGATTCATTTCAATATCTTTTGATTTGACATTAGACTTTTGACCTCTCTTTCACACTTAAAGCCATAGCGCTGTGAGAAAATAAATAGAAGACAGAAAGGTATTTCACCAAGAAATAAACGTATAAAGACCGTTCGGCTATTGAATTGACAATTGACAATCTTGAAAATTTTTATAAATTTATGAATTATGAAATAAATGTACTACTGATTTAATTTAACAATAACCCAAAAGATACGAAGTTAGGTTTCATAAATAAATAAATATTACAATTATTATTTATAGTAAATACCTACAGGCTGCATTTTATATGCTAAACATGAACAGAATATTCAGATGAATATAAAGCGGTAATATGATGTAAATAATTGAATTAAAAATGCGTTGCTGCGTTTTGGGATGTAAGAATGATTCCCGACACATCTCCAAGTCACAAGGGATTACATTTCACGTGTAAGTTTACTTACGATGTATACATTATTTTGTATTTAACAATTTCTAAGTAGCTTATAATTTGGTTAAAATTACAATGTTTTGAAGTTGTAATATCGCTGTAAACAATTGATGCAACCTTCTAATTCTTAGCCTCAGTATTATACTAAAAAATAACAATGCATCCATAATATAATCGAAATGAATTGAATGTAAAAGATTTTACGATAGTCCATTTATAATCATTGCATTGTATAGTAAATAATTTATTTAATTTTGCAAATACTAAATGTACATAAATAAACAACCCAAAATATTGTTAAGCCTAAATAACACTCTGTTAAGCTTAATAGTGGCTATAGCCTAATTTTTTTTTTTTTTTGTGTGGCCATCTTCGGCGCATTAGGGACGGCTGCGGGCTTCCTCCGACTCACGTCTAAGTTGTCGTCCGCAACCGCCCCTGCGCGTACCGCTATTGCAGTCCTATTCCTGTTACGGGGGCTCAGAAGCCCCCGAAACACCGTAACGTGCCCACCTTTTGGTGTCCGAGGCAGCGTGAGACACGCTGCCTCGGACATGTCAATCACGGGGGTCACAGAAGTTGGCTAGACTAATAGGTGGGCGGCACCTCCCGCCCACCCGTGACCCCCGGAGGCCCCTATTAGTCGCCTTTTACGACAGGCAGGGGATACCGTGGTGGAATTCTCCAAACGCCCCCAATCCACAGGGCGGGGGCTATAGCCTAATTGGGATTGAAATGGACTGCTGAGAAAAATGTCCGCAGATTCAAACCCAAGGGTACACATCTCTGACTTTTCTAAAATTATGTGTGTATTTGTGAATTATCGCTTGCCTTAACAGTGAAGGAAAACATCATGAGAAACCTGCATACCTGAGAAGTTCTCTGTAAGAATTTTGATGGTATTTAAAGTCTGCCTGCATTAGGCCAGCATGGTGGACTAAGGCCTAAACCCTCTCAGTAGTAGAGAGGCCCGTGCCCAGCAGTGGGCAGTATATAATACAGGGCTGGTATATTTTATTTAAATAACTCTCTGCCCTTTCCCAATCTACAAATTCTTACGCTTTTATCATATTACTATTAAAATTTTATATTTTATTTGATTTCTGTCTACTGTCACATCTTGAAAGCTTATATTCAAATGGAAAATTATCAAAATTTTATACAACATACATTACGGTTAAAAGTAATAAAGTTGCTGGTAGAAGGATATATTTTGTTACGCTAGGAGAGTGACTATCCTACTAATATTATAAAGGCGAAAGTTTGTAAGAATGTATGGATGTTTGGATGTTCGGATGTATGGATGTTTGTTCCTCTTTCACGCAAAAACTTCTGAACGGATTTCGATGAAATTTGGCACACGGGTAGATCATGTTCTGGATTAACACATAGGCTATTTTTTATCCCGGGAAAACATAAAGCGGGACTTTAATTCCGGAAAAACTTTTTAACGCGGACGGAGCCGCAGGCAAAAGCTAGTACTAGATAAAACCTGCTATAGTGGCCTGTGATACACATTCCAGGATCAACCTATGATAATTCGGTTTCAACACGATGGCATACTTGTTTGTACTGGCAAGAGACGGACATGTCTCATTAGTCGACACTTTACTCCTGTTACGATTAGGGTCCGGGGGTCTCTTTGTCATGCCCATATAAAATAGGTACATAAGTACATCCAATTAATGTATATTTACAAAATATATTAATATCTAATGATAAAATGGTGTACCCCTTTTTAGCATGTACCACAGAGTATGAGAGTTGGTATAATTAAAGTTTGTATAGAGGAGTGGACATGGGCGGATAACACTATACCCAATGACAATTATTGCCTTGATTATCTTTTCTAATTATCAAATACATTTTGGAACAAATTTTAAATTAGTTAGGTTATGGAAAAAAAAACATTTTAGGAAATCAGAAAAGGAAGAAGGGGCCCCAAGGGGTCAATGCCTAGGGACCCCAACACTCTTATCAGGCCCTGGAAGTGAACAATCACTAGAATATATGAAATCACAATTACCCTATATCTCATAGCATACACATTTCAGGTTTCCCAACGAGACTACCTTACGTACGGCATGGCTTCACGCGCTCGGCAAGGTGGGCTGGGAGCCGAAAGAACGAAGCGCGGTCTGCTCCGACCACTTCCTGTGCGAAGACCTGTACGAGACTAAGAGTGGGTTGAGAAAGGTCAGAGTGGGTGCTGTGCCTTTTATACTGCAGGTATGTGTTATATATTGACCATTTTTATTTGGACTGCCTCGGTGGCGTAGTTGTATTACTGTAATGCTGAGGTCTTGGGTTCGATCCCTGGGTCAAGTAAAATGATATTTGGTTTTTTTAAATTCAGTATCAGCCCAGAGTCTGGAATTGTGCCCGATATGGCGATAGGTTCGTCCCCTAAAGTGAGTGCACTAGTTGCGCCTCTGCCTACCCCTGCGGGGATAAAAGGCGTCTGTTTGTGTGTGGTTTTTATTTGAGCTTAATTAAAACATGATTTTGGGAAAGGAAGATATGTTTCAGACTCTAAAAAGGTCTACCACTAACCTTTCAATGAAATGGGACATTTCACTGTCTCGGGATATATTTGAGTACATAGGCAACCAAGAAACGGTATAATTTGGTCTAAAAATGGATACGTTACGCATTTACTTAAGGATTTGTTATGCTGTATTTATTATAGCTTTTGCCCGCGGCTCCGCCCGCGTGAATGAGTTTCCCGGGATAAAAGTCCCGCTTTATATTGGCCCGAGATAAAAAGTAGCCTATGTGTTAATCCAGAACATGATCTACCCGTGTGCCAAATTTCATCGAAATCCGTTCAGTAGTTTTTGCGTGAAAGAGTAACAAACATCCATACATCCAAACATCCATACATTCTTACAAACTTTCGCCTTTATAATATTAGTAGGATTTTCTGTTACAAATAAAATGATGTACAAAGTAGACATAGGACACTACCCTATTCTCACTGCTAAATGTCAATTAATGTTAAAATAATGTGTACTTTTTCACAATAGGTTAACTAAACACTATGCCCCCTATCTCTACTGGTAAATGTGAAAAACTACTTTTGTTTTTATGGCATTGTATTACGAGACGAGCAAGCCGTTCGCTTGATGGTAAGCAATACGACTACCCATAAACAGTAGCAACACCATTCAGCATCTTGTGTTACAAAGTACTGTATGGCATTATGGCAGTAGTTACACTGGCTACAATGTCCTTCAAACCGAAACACGGCGGTAGAATTAGACATTGCGGTGGTACTCATCCAGACGGACTCTTACATATGAGAGATCTACCACCATTTTTAACATTTTGCCCCTAAATTTGCCGCCCCTGCCAACCCTACCTCACTTCGCCATTGAACCAAAGTCACCTTGAGCAAAACGGTGAACAAAAGCTAAGTGGAACGAAGGATGTGTTACGCTTGCCGCACACGTTCGGTTTCCTTATTAGGTTTCCTGATCAGGAATTCAGATTCGGAATTCCGATTGACTAGCGCAAGCGTGCGGTTTTTTTATACCAACACGCTCGTTTTCCTAGTTGGTTTCCTGATCAGGAATTCAGATTCAGGAACGTGTGCGCGTTGTTGAACATTTTCTGTGTAAGCGGAGCATTCAGGTTTTCGAATCTGAATACCTGATCAGGAAACCTAATCAGGAAACCGTACGTGTACGTCAAGCGTTAATGTGCATGTTTGAATGCAAGCTGATTGTTTTTAACCGATTTAAAAAAGGAGGTTCTGTATTCGACACGTATGTATGTAAATTTTTATGTCTGTGATTTTCTCAAACACTGGTCCTATTTGGATGTGGTTTTCGTTATTTCAAATGTATGTTTTTCAGGGAAGGTTTTAGTATATAAGTAATTTAATAGGATCTGATGAAGATCTTCGGAGATAGACAATGAAACTCTTCAATAACTAAAAGCAGATGACTCGCGAATGCTGCAATCGTATATCTATGATGTATTGTTTACACCATTCCTTAATTAACTAACAAACAATGATGTAATATTTTCCTTCCAGAATTCATCTACTTGTGATTTTGAAGAGGTTGTTAATTTAGAAGTAAGTAATCAGTGCCATGTAATACAGGGTCATTTTGACATTGCTTTAATAAATAATACATGCTTGTTGTCTTAAAATTACCACTTTATAATGTTATTAGACTGCCTTGGTGGCGTAGTTGTATTAAGGTACGACTACAATGCTGAGGTCTCGGGTTCGATTCCCGGGTCGGGCAAAGTGATATTGAGTTTTTCTATTCAGTATCAGCTCGGAGTCTGGAATACAAATTCCAGACTCCGAGCTGATACTGAATAGAAAAACTCAATATCACTATACACTCGGGCACAAGCCCGATATGGCGATAGGCTTGCCCCCTATCACATCATGGGACGGAATAACGGCGAAAAGTGGTGCACTAGTTGCGCCTCTGCCTACCCCTTCGGGGATAATAGGCGTGAGTGTATGTGTATGTGATAATGTTATTCTAACCATAAAAAAAAACTAAGTCTTAAATAAATATCAATTTAATTTACTGGTGCTAGGTATCTAATATGTAAGAGTCCGTCTGGGTGGGTACCACCGCAATGTCTATTTCTACCGCCAAGCAGCAGTGTGCATGCACTGTTGTGTTTCGGTTTGAAGAACATTGTAGACAGTGTAACTACTGTACATAATGAGACTTAGTATCTTATGTCTCAGGATGACGAGCGCAGTGGAATGCCACACAGTACTTTGTAACTCAAGGTGCTGGATGGTGTTGCTACTGTTGATGGGTGGTCTTATCGCTTACCATCAGGCGAACGCCATGCTCGTCTCGTCATTCAATGCCATAAACCCTCCCAGACGGACTCTCACATATGAAAGACCTACCACCAGTATATCTAAATCCAGATATATCACTACCATAGTATAAAACAAAGTCGCTTCCCGCTGTCTGTCCCTATGTCCCTATGTATGCTTAGATCTTTAAAACTACGCAACGGATTTTGATGCGGTTTTTTTTAATAGATAGAGTGATTCAACGGGAAGGTTTTTAAGTACCATTAGCCCGGAAAACTTATTAACGCGGGCAAAGCCGCGGGCAAAAGCTAGTATATATATATAAAGTGTCTTGGTTAGAACTGTAAGCCAGTTATGGGACATGTTCTTTGCAGAAGTCAGCTTGCTGGAGTGTTTAAAACGATAAAAGTATCTTGCGGAAGATAACTTCTGCGAGTTTTCTTGCTAATCTATCCTCAGCTTAATTTTATTTATTTTCAGGTTTGTCGAGTATGCCTGGTGCGAGATTGTAAATTATTCAGAATAAGCAAGTACAACCTGAAGAAAGCGTATGAGAGTATTACGGGTGTTCTGGTAAGTTAGTATTATAAATATTGAAAAATTTAGGGTAAATACTTAAATGACTCTCTAGTTTATGAAGATCTGTTCAGGCGTTTGAAGATTATCAGCTCATTTCCAACTCAAAAAGTCCGATTGATTTTAAATTAGGTGTACTGTGACTTCGGCAATATTTTTAAACATGACCTGATGCTGCGGCATCAAGTAGTCTGCGGGATGCCCAACTCCTTAGCAACTTATGGCGTGTTTGGGCTCATAAGGATGGTCTCAACGAGTAGTTGTTAGATAGTTGATTATCAAGGCCCCATGATGGAGAATAAAGTAATTTAAAAAGATTAAAATAAAAAAATAAATTAAAATTTAAATAACCCCAACACATAAAATCTCTAAAAAGTAAAATAATAAAGTGTCTTTGTAGTTTAAGTACCTAGTAATATTTTGACCTAAGCGTCCTCACGTGTCGGGGGACTGAACTCCGGACCAGGGAGATGAAAATACTTCTTTACTTCTTGTCGTTGATAGTGACAGTCAAAGTTACAGTTACTTTGGTCGAAATGACGTTTGTATTGTGACAACTCTTATGTATTTTGCTTTAGCGACTTTTGTTGAAATTCTTATGTTTTTTTATTTTAACAGTTACTTTTAATGTTGCTTATTGAACTAGCTGTTATTCTACGTAAATAAAATGTATGTGTATTTTATGGCGCATATTGTTGTGTCACATCATGTCACAACATGTCGCTACATGTCACATCATGTCACAACATGTCACAACATGTCACAACATGTCACATCATGCCACAAAATGTCACATTTGTCAACAGGTGTGTCAAGACGAAAAGTTACCGCAGTCATTATGTTACGAATGTGCGGCGCAGCTCGTCAGGTACAACCGGTTTAAGATGAAGTGCCTTCGAGCCAACACACTCATGCTAGAGGTCATCAAAAAACACAATGAGGTGAGCTCTTACTATTTTACTAATGCTATAAATGCAAAAGTTTGTGAAATGTTTTGATGTTTGTTAGAAGTAAACGCAGAAATAATGTGCGGATTTGGATGAAATTTGGCACACGGGTAGAACATGTCCTGGATTAACAAGTAGCATTTTTGTACCTAGGGTTTCCAGATTGTAAAATCTAAATATCTGGATAACATTTTAAAATATGATTTTGGAGTTGTTGTCTGGAGAAATGCACAAAAAACATAAGTATCAACACCTTTTGAAATATTAAGTACGTGTGGAAAATCGAAGAGCTCTGTCTATGATTGCATCTTTTAAAAATTTCATCCAACTAGAACATGATGATACGCGGTTTGTCGGGAGATTTTGTTATTTGTCGGGTAATCACATTAATTATCTGGATAATCCAGACGATTCCCGACCATCTGGCAACTCTATTTAAACCGATAATTTGTTCCCATGGGAAATAATAGATGTTTAAAATCTGATTCACTAAATAGGTGGCGCTAGCGTCCTATTAGTTTGAGGCACTTTTGTAGCGGCAAAGGCTTTTCACCCGGGCGAATCCATAAGCAACACTTAATAAGAACTAACAGCGAAATGTGGGTAACATCTCTGCCTACCCCTGAAAACCGAAAAAGGCGTGATACTATATGTTCTTTTCAGCTAACACTCCAAAACTTGAACACAATAAACAGAGAAGATAATAAATTAACATCAACGCTGTTATGGGAACTATATCCGCCAAACCACTTTCATTATCATGTTAATCATGACGATACGGAAATAGAACCAGTGGATGAGATCAAAGACGAGATTGATAACGAGATATACTTAGATGCCGACGTAAAGACGGATATAACGAATGCGGAAGAAATAACGCATGCGGAGGAAATAACGAATGCGGAAAACCCTATAATGAATGCGGATTTGTTGGGAAATGAGAATGATTTGAAAATTGATGAGGATGCGTTGGATAATTTTTCTTCAGATGATAGTTTGCCGCTGGAGAAGGCGAGGAAAAAGAGAAAAGTGGAGAAGAAAAGGGTTGTTAAAGTTAGAAAGAAAAAGGTAAATTATATATATTTGGATTTTGGACCTACTTACGCAAAAGGGAACCAACCCACACCAAAATACTTTCTTCTCCTTCTTCTTCTTGATGTTTAGTTTAAAATAATTTTGTTTTACAACTAGTTGGTTGATATAAACTGTTTGGCATTTTTTATGGCATTGAATGACGAGATGAGCATGCCGTTCGCCCGATGGTAAGCGATACGACCACCCAGAAACAGTAGCAACACCATCCAGCACCTTGAGTTACAAAGTACTGTGTGGCATTCCACTGCGCTCATCATCCTGAGACATAAGATGTTAAGTCTCATTATGTCCTGTAATTACACTTTTTTTTTTCGCGGTGAGAAAAACGCGTTATCGCCCCCACCACTGGGGGGTGAGTGGAACGGTTATGTTGGTTTCACACAGTCTTACGGTCCAATGTCGACACTCGGGAGTATAGCATCATCCAAGCGAGCATTGGACCGAGTCCCTAACACTATGTACACCCTACACCGGCATACCAACCAAAACCCGCGGTGGCCTTCATCGGCGCTTATGAGACGGTCCCGGGGTATCATTTATGTCCTGTAGTTACACGCCTACAATGTCCTTATTTGCATATTTTGCAAATATGTAAATAAACTTTGCACAAATACACGCGCCACACATGTTTTCAAACAAGTGTTCAAACATTGTGGCTATATTATGTGGCATATGTAAGATTTTACAGGATATTAGTCATGAGATCCATTAATTCGCAATGGTAATTCAAGTCTTCGGTAGTATAGTGGTCAGTATCCCCGCCTGTCACGCGGGAGACCGGGGTTCGATTCCCCGCCGGAGAGAACTATTTTTGATTTCTTTTGTACTTATTTTTTTATATAATTTTCTATCCGTATATTCTATTTCTATTGTCTGATTATTTAATTTGATGGAAATTAATAATAATCTATATTTTTGTACATTTGGTTAGATAATCTAAATCTAATCTGATAATTTGGTTAGACGCAGTAATTTTTTAAATAATAATACACACACACGCCTTTTATCTCCGAAGGGGTAGTCAGAGGCGCAAGTAGTGCACCCACTTCTCGCCGTGCGTATTCCGTCCCATGATGTGATAGGGGGCGAGCCTATCGCCATATCGGGCACGAATTCCAGACTCCTGATACTGAATTTAAAACCCAATATCACTTTGCTCGACCCGGGAATCGAACCCAAGACCTCAGCATTTCAATCATACCGTTAAGCTGTGATTCCGCAGAACGCGGCGGACGGCAGACGGCAATAGCATGTGCCGCGACGGCAGACGGCACTACTATGCAGTATTAGCCCGTCAAACCCCGCTTATATATATAGATGTATGGGGAAACCCTATATACTCGGACGCCGGCGTCCGTAGCGGGGCTTGACGAGTCAAATTGTATGAGACCGATTCCGCAGACGACGGCAAATGACGCGCGGCAAGTGACGTTCTGCCGCGCGTCATTTGCCGGCATTTGGCAATTGAATACTGCGTAGTAGTGCCGTCTGCCGTTGCCATCTGTCGTTTGCCGCGACCTGCGGAATCACAGCTTTACAAATACGCCACCGTGGCAATTTTTTAATAATAATATTCAGGAAAAAATATACATCATTACAGATAAAACCCGACCCATCCGAGCCTAAAATCGACCGTCGTCGCAAACCGTTCCTCAACGATGACCTGAACGAGACTCTCTTCACCATCACAGACCTCACTCACGAGGAGCAAATAGCTGAGATAGAGAAACGGCGCGAGAGCTCCAACTACAAGAACGCGGTGTTCAAATGCACCGAGTGTTACAAGGGGTTCCTGGATGAAGACGCTTATAACACACATGTTATGAGGCATACGAAAGTAAGTAGAGTTTTGTTATACACGGTTTCATTATCCGCGGTTTCGAAATACACAGGTTCGTTACAAATAACTTGTTATACACGGTTTTGTTATACGTGGTTTCATTATATGTGGTCTCATATTACACGGTTTTTATTTCGCGCTGCGATATGTACTTAAAGTGAAAGTCACGATAGACTTCACTCACTAAATTACATAGCGTAGATTTACAACTACAAAAACGCAGTGATCAAGTACACCGAGTGTTACAAGGGGTTTCTGAGCGAAGATGCGTATAACACACATATTATGAAAGAAAGAAAGGAACGTTTACTGGTGGTAGGACTCTCATATGTAAGAGTCCGTCTGGGTGGCTACCACCGCAATGTCTATTTCTACCGCCAAGCAGCAGTGTGCATGCACTGTTGTGTTTCGGTTTGAAGGACATTGTAGCCAGTATAACTACAGAATATAATAAGACTTCACATCTTATGTCTCAGGATGACAAGCGCAGAGGAATGCCAAACAGTACTTTGTAACTCAAGGCGCTGGATGGTATTCCTACTGTTTATGGGCGGTCGTATCGCTTACCATCAGGCGAACGGCATGCTCGTCTCGTCATTCGTTGCCATAAAAAAAAGAGTTTTATTATAAACGGTTTCATTATCCGCGGTTTCGAAATACACAGGTTCGTTACAAATAACTTCGTTATACACAGTTTCGTTTGACAGGTCCGTCTGGAAATCTTTGGGGGAGGCCTATGTTCAGCAGTGGACGTCGTGTGGCTGATGATGATGATCATGACACGGTTTTGTTATACGTGGTTTCATTATATGCGGTCTCATATTATACGGTTTTTATTTCGTGCTGTGATATGTACTTAAAGTGAGAGTCACGACTTCACGCACTAAATTACATAGCGGAAATTTACAACTACGAATGTAATTAGAGAGATTTTTGTTACACGCGGTTTCGATATACACGGTTTCTGATAACTTAGTTCTCACGCTATGTGTGATTTCGCTCTATAACTTAGTAATTTGACTAAGGCTATACGAAACGTTGTTAAACGGATAAGAAATGTTATAAATTCTTATATTTTGTGACTCGTGCGGCTTAGGAATCAATTCCCCGACAAATTGACACGAATATTCCACCAACGCGGCCTTTTTATACGCGTTTTTAACCGACATCAAAAACGAGGTGCTGTATTCAATCCGTATGTATGTATGTTTGTATGTATGTAAACTTGTATGGCCGCGAGTTTCTCAAAAAACTGTTGATCCGATCTAGATGTGGTTTTCGATATTGAAATGTATATTTTTCAGGGAAGGTTTTAATGTATATAATTTATGAAGATCTGATGAAGATATTCGGAGATACACAATGGAACTCTTCAATAACTAACAGCAGATGACTCGCGAATGCTGCAATCGTATATCTATGATGTATTGTTAACACCATTCTATAATTATTTTTACAGCAATGCGGCGAACACGAATGCGGTATATGCAAAACTCACTTCAAACATCCGCACGCGCTACGCAAGCACATCACCGCGCACCACACGCAGCGCTTCAGCTGCAACCAGTGCGTGTACGTCACCACGCACCGGCAGACTGCGCGCCTGCACGAGCGCTGGCACAAGGGCACCAAGTACCACTGTCCGCACTGCATGGACGAGTTCGTGTGAGTGTGACACGCTACACACTCACTACACACTCAATACACTCTCACCACACTCACAACACACTCAGTACACTCTCACAACATACTCAATACACTCTCACAACATACTCAATACACTCTCGCCACACTCACAACACACTCAGTACACTCTCACAACATACTCAATACACTCTCACCACACTCACAACACTCTCGGTACACTCTCGCAACATACTCAATACACTCTCACTACACACTCAGTACACTCTCGCAACATACTCAATACACTCTCACTACACACTCAGTACACTTTCACAACATACTCAATACACTTACACTACACACTCACTATACACTTTTGCAACGTTATGTAGCACGCACTATAGTAATATATTTCTTTTGGCAGTAAATTCACAACATACATGGGTCACATAAGAATCAAACATCCTTCTGACTTTGTGTGTGAGCTTTGTGGATACTCGTTCGTCAGTATGAAAGGCATAGAACTACACAAGAAGCTGAAACATAGATTGGAAGATGACAAGGTAAGTAGAATAAGTAAGGCGGTTTGAATAAGGTAGATATATACCATACCAGCCCTGTATTATATACTGTCCACTGCTGAGGACAGGTCTCCTCTACTACTGATTAATACTACTACCGATTAAGGCCTTAGTCCACGACGATGGCCTAGTGCGGGCAGACTTCATACACCTTCGAAATTCTTATAGAGAACTTCTCAGGTATGAAGGTTTCCTCGCGGTGTTTTCCTTCATCGTTAAAGCGAGCAATAATTCACAAAGAATACACAGATATAAGAATAGGTAGATTTATACAGACAGAAGACTTGATAAAGATCTTAGGAGAGTGCTGGATGCAGGACGCTCTGGGCAGGTCCACCTGGAAATCTTTATACACTCACGCCTTTTATCCCCGAAGGGGTAGGCAGAGGCGCAACTGGTGCACCCACTTTTCGCCGTTATTCCGTCCCATGATGTGATAGGGGGCGAACCTATCGCCATATCGGGCTCAAATTCCAGACTCCGAGCTGATACTGAATGGAAAAATTCAATATCACTGCCCGAACCGGGGATCTAACCCGAGACCTCAGCATTGCAGTCTGTTTTATATTTCGCGTGTATTCAGGTGCCAGAAGACGGTCCGTTCTGCGAGTTGTGTAACGTTCGGTTTATGACGGCGGAAGCGCACAGAAGACATCTGAATGTATCTGCAAGGCATAGCGCAGGTGAGAAAACATTATGATAAGTTTTGATTTAATTTTATTTTGGACAACAAACAGTCACATACATCACAAAAACTTAATAATCTAATGTTTGTATGTATGTTTTGTGGGGACGTATGCAGTCGCACAGACGGGTGATCAGTTCGCGTTGTTGCTACTATTTCACCCTTAGTCTCAGTTGGGTGGCGCTGGTCTACTTGTGACAGCTTCCACCCTAGAGCACTGGTTTTACTGGTGCTCCTGCAGTACGCCCCCTTCTAATCTCACAAACCTTTTAGTTGCCCTACTGAACCTAATTATGTCTCCTAACCTTACCTCATGTAGCTGTGCTACCTCCAGTCTGTCTGTTCCCAATATCTCCCATCTTGCTAGGGAGTACATCGAGCACTCTGCCAGGAAATGGATGCTAGTCTCTTCTTCGCCACATTCTGGGCACGAGGCGTCTTCGGTCTTACCTATTATTTTCAGGTGCCTATTAAACGTACCGTGTCCAGTCATAATGTAATGTTTACAACTCACAGACTTTGAGTGCCAACACTTAATTTAAGAAGACTACATATCTATACTAATATTATAAAGCTGAAGAGTTTGTTTGTTTGAACGCGCTAATCTCAGGAACTACTGAACCGATTTTGAAAATTCTTTCACTAATAGGAAGCTACTTTACTCCTGAGTGCTGTAGGCTTTTTATCCCGGGAAAATATTTTTATCCCGGAAAAAATCTTTCACACGAGCAGCAGTCTCGTTACATATAGAAGGATCACGTTTAGAATGAAAACAGACATGGTGTTAGCATTAAAAAGTTTAGCAGATTGTTCATATAAATTATGATTATGGCATTGTAGCAATATGTTATGAAGTGTCATGCTGTACTTTGTATTTTTTTTTATAGCATTGAATGACGAGACGAGCATGTCGTTCGCCTGATGGTAAGCGATACGACCACCCATAAACAGTAGCAACACCATCCAGCACCTTGAGTTACAAAGTACTGTGTGGCATTACACTGCGCTCGTCATCCTGAGACATAAGATGTCAAGTCTCATAATGTCCACTAGTTACACTGGCTACAACGTCCTTCAAACCGAAACACAACAGTGCATGCACACTGTAAAATATACACATACACACAAAATGTAGCTTTTAGGTTAATCCAGGATATAGTTTATGTATCAAAAATTTAAATCAGTTTGGGAGTTTTTGCGTTTCCTTCTTACAAACGTCTATACATCTTCGCTAACTTTCTAATTTATAATATTAGTAAGATTGCAGTTAACAAGTACGTATGTGAGTTCTATTAAAATAGGGTTATATTGCTATCTCTCTCACACTCGCACCGCAATGCCACGCTGCGTCACAATTCAGGCATTGCATCTCGTCTCTTACTTAATATTATATTTTCCACCACATTTTGATTTGTGTGATTTTGACTGCCTCGGTGGCGTAGTTGTATTATGGCACGACTGCAATGCTGAGGTCTCGGGTTCAATCCCCGGGTCGGGTAAATTAATATTGAGTTTTTCTATTCAGTATCAGTATGGAGACTGAAATTTGTGCCTGATTTGGCAATAGGCTCGCCCCCTATCACATCATGGGACGGAATAATGGCGAAAAGTGGGTGCACTAGTTGCGCCTCTGCCTACCCCTTCGGGGATAACAGGCGTGAGTGTATATGTATGTATGTATTTTGACTTGTTTATTTTTTTTACAATACTTTGAATGTATTTCTGTTAGATTTAGTTAACGTGTGATATGAAAACTTATTTTTAAAGGTCGAGAAGCAAACAAGCCTAAAGTGGGTAGGAAATCGAAAGAGACGATGGAGAGTGAGAAGAGATCGCGGGAGAAGAGCAGAGAGCCGGAGGAGAAGCGAAGAGTGTACCCGAGCCAGGTGCGGAAGGCGGAGGGGCCCATACCGTGTGAACAGGTCGGTCAATATTATACTACTAGCGGCCCGACCAGTGCCGGATTAGCCCATAAGCAAATTAAGCAATTGCTTAGGGCAACACGTCTTGGGGGGCACCAAAAACAGCACAAAAAAAATGCTAGCACATAAAAGTAAAGCTGTTTGAAAATCCGCGCGATTAAAGACTGATGTTAGTTTACTTATGGTAGGGGGGCGCCATAGGCGTGAATTGCTTAGGGCATCAAGTTGTCTTAATCCGGCACTGGCCTCGACAGACGTTGTCCTGCCCTAAAAAGGAAATAAAATCCTAGAACCCGAGTACAGCGCTACCTACCGGATAGAATTGTAATCTAAACCATTCTCGAATCCTCTTGGAGACACACAAAAAATTCATTAAACAGGTCCAGCCGTTTTTCCGCGCAATTTTCTTAATTTTTTCTTTCATAAGAACCTTCTCCTGACAATAATAAACACATCAAAAAAAGAAATAACGAAATCAGTCCAGCCGTTCACGCGTGATGCCGTGACCAAGGAAAATAGGGATTCATTTTTATATATACACAAGATTAGGATAAAAGTTTTGTAACGGTATTTGTAACATGCTAACCAGTTATGAAAACTAGTTGAAATGTTAAACTAATAGTGGAAGTGGTAGTTGGGTGTATAAAAAGGGTCCGTACCGCCGTTTGCATTCATTCGTGCACACAGCACAGTCGCACAGTCGATGTCAGTTGAATAACTTGAACATTGCCTTTCATACTGGTCAGTTGGTTGCTGATACCTTACCGGGTGGAAGGGAAACGCTCTCTATACCGGAACGGTAAGAGAGAAGAATCATAACATTAATGAAAAACTATATTCATTTGCAAAGCTAAGCCATAATACTTACGATTTTAGTATTTCCGTAATTCATGCGCGCGAAATGTAAAGCGTACAAAAAACTGGGCGGCCGCCGCGCTGCGCCGGCACCGGCCCGCGGTCGTTAACCCGTCAGCTGATGTACGTGTTTCATTACGATTTTTTTTAAATATTGACCTTTTTTACTATGTTTTTCAGAATAATAGTTTGATTTATCTATCCATACGTGAAGCTGTACAGAAATTTGAGAAAATCCTACTAAAATCGTAACAATGGGATCGTGATTTTTTTAGTGCCATCACGTCAGGAATCACCAATACTATCACCTGTATTCGTTTCCGAGAGCGTTTCCCTTCCACCCGGTATTTGTAAAAGTATTTCTGTTATAAACTGCTTTGGAAATTCAGTGACAAATGTGTTACGTCAAATCTGTAATAGACCGTTTTTATTTAAATCAAAATCGCTTCTGTTTCTAACAATACTATACTGTTGGAAATCAGAAGCGAGTTTGATTAAAATAAAAACAATTTATCACTGATTTTACATAAACACACTTTTCACTAATTTTACATAAGAACATGTAACAGAAATACTTTTACAAAAATATCGGCAACTAACCGACCAGTATGAAAATCAATGTTCAACTTACTCAACTGATATCGACGATGAGACCGAGCTCCAATGAGCGTCTGAGCACGAATGAATGCAAATGACGGTACGGCACCCTTTTTATACACCCAACTGTCACCCCCACCATTACTTTGACGTCTCGACTGGTTTCAACAACTTTTCAGCACACTACAAATACCGTTACAAATACCGTTGCAAAAAGTTTATCCTAACAGTACTAATTTTGATTTTATATCCCTATGGAAACTTGAAAAAGAACAGTCGAAGGCGGGACTCGAACCCACGACCTCCGGCGTACCGTGCCGGTGCTCTTCCAATTGAGCCACCTCGACTGCCACTTCGGCTGCCGAATCTCAAGATCCATATTTTTTTAATCTCTTAAAGGAGATGACAGCGACATCCTACTATACTAGCTTTCGCCCGCAGCTGCGCCCGCGTGAATGAGTTTTTACGGGATAAAATTCCCGCTTTATATTTTCCCGGGATAAAAAGTAGCCTATGTGTTAATCCAGGACATGATCATCTATCCGTGTGCCAAATTTCATCGAAATCCGGTCAATAGATTTTGCGTGAAAGAGTAACAAACATCCAGACATCCACACATCCATACATACTTACAAACTTTCGCGTTTATAATATTAGTAGGAGAACTACTGTTTCTGGGTGGTCGTATCGCTTATCATCAGGCGAACGGCATGCTCGTCTCGTCATTCAATGCCATAAAAAAAATGCCAAACATTTTATATCAACCAACTAATTGTAAAACAAAATAAAAATCAAGAAGAAGGAGAAGAAAGTATTTTGGTGTGGGTTGGTTCCCTTTTGCGTAAGTAGGTCCAAAATCCAAATATATATAATTTACCTTTTTCTTTCTAACTTTAACAACCCTTTTCTTCTCCACTTTTCTCTTTTTCCTCGCCTTCTCCAGCGGCAAACTATCATCTGAAGAAAAATTATCGAACGCATCCTCATCAATTTTCGCGCTCGCTCGTGCGTCTTCTATCAGCAACATATAACTTAACTAAAGTAGACAATAGAAGTTATTTGCTGTTTCCTTTTTACATCTCTGAAACAATCGCACCTGCTTGGTAAAATATCAAAATGGGCGTTTTATCTTGATAAAGTGTACTAACACCAAATTGGATCAATGTACGTTATCCTACTAATATTATAAAGGCGTAAGTTTGTAAGAATGTATGGATGTATGGATGTTTGTTACTCTTTCACGCAAAAACTACTGAACGGATTTCTATGAAATTTGGCACACGGGTAGATCATGTCCTGGATTAACACATAGGCTACTTTTTATCCCTCGAAAATATAAAGCGGGACTTACCCTTATCCCGGAAAAACTTTTTAAAGCAGGCGGAGCCGCGGGCAAAAGCTAGTATCCAATAAAATAATAAGAAATTAATTGATCTATAACATACTTAAATAAATATGTTTCAGTGCGGAGTACAGCTAGAAGATTCAAGAGCGTACCACGGCCACTTCAGGCGGATGCACCCCGACAAGAATCGAACCATGTACCCGTCGATGAAGTCGCCGTGCATGTGCGAGGTGTGCGGCAGGATGTTCCAGGTTGGACGATTCGAATGATTTTTAGTACCGATATGATAATATCGATTACTAATAATACGCTTTCAGATATATCGATTCTTTAGAATGTGAATATAGATTACTAGGTATTGCCCGTGGCTCCGCCCGCGTTCTAAAGTTTTTCTGGGATAAAAGGCGTCTATGTCCTTCTTCCCTGAACCGGCGGGAGTGCATGAAAAGATTGATGAAGGTAGAGGAAGCGAAAGTAGTGTGCCAGAATCGAGCAAAGTGGCGATCCATAGTCTCTGCCTACCCCTATGGGATAGAGGCGTGATACTATGTATGTATGTATGTCCTTCTTCAGGCTCTTGACTATCTGTGTAGCAAATTTCATTTAAATCGGTTTTTAATCGCCAAAACTATTACTGAAGTTTTGGCATGAAAGCGCGACAGACAGACAAGAGCTTATAATATTAGTAAGGAATGTCAATACTTAAAATATATCTTCTTGGGAATATGAATACTTGAAGTATCGATTCTAAGGAATATCGATGGAGGCTAACTTAATAATTCACATTTATTTTGTAAAATTCTCGATAACTACACAATAAATTTCTTTTAATAATTGACATCACCGTTTTCAGATATTCGATACGGCTTTTCATCGATACTTCTAAATATCGATATTTCCTAACTACTCGAAATTCCCATACACTGATATTTCTAACTCAGTCTTATTTTTTTAGAGCTACGCCCTCCTCAAAGACCACCGGTGGGTTCACACAGGAGAGAAGCCGTTCAAATGCGACGCTTGCGAAAAATCGTTCAGGATGAAGCAACGACTCGTCGCTCACAAACGAGTCCACAGCCAGATGAAGGTCTCATATGCGTGCACGCTATGTGGGAAGAACTTCTCCACGCACAGCAACAGGCAGCGGCATATGTTTGTGAGTGTGTTCAGTAGTAGGTTCAGTTCGAGGCTCAGGTTTGTGACTGTTCAGTTCGAGGCTCAGCTCACAAAAGTCTATATCACAATACGATTTGTCTACAAATTTCCATTAAAATTGGTTTAGGTTCAGTTCGAGGCTCGAGTTTGTGAGTGTGTTCAGTTCGAGGCTCAGCTCACAGAAGTCTATATAACAATAAATACTTTGTCCATTCATTTCTATTAAAATTGAGTTCGTTCATATGAGATTTTATGGCATTGAATGACGAGACGAGCATGCCGTTCGCCTGATAGTAAGCGATACGACCACCCATAAACAGTAGAAACACCATCCAGCACTTTGAGTTACAAAGTACTGTGTGGCATTCCACTGCGCTCGTCATCCTGAAACATAAGATTTAAGTCTCCTTATGTCCAGTAGTTACACTGGCTGCAATGTCCTTCAAACCGAAATA
Source organism: Lapara coniferarum (assembly GCA_949316025.1). Lineage (NCBI taxonomy): Eukaryota > Metazoa > Arthropoda > Insecta > Lepidoptera > Sphingidae > Lapara > Lapara coniferarum. Next base: position 25,922,885 of record OX438929.1, read on the forward strand.
CAACAGTGCATGCACGCTGCTTGGCGGTAAAAATAGACATTACGGTGGTACCCACCCAAACGGACTCTAACATATGAGAGACCCACCACCAGTAAAATGTTTGTACACTAAGGGAAGAACAGTGGATACCCCCTCCTTGCCCGTAGATTTCGCTGGCTCATTATTACAATCTTATGGTAATTATTATGTTGGTATATTGTAATTTAATATTTTCATATTGGTAAAAATTAAAAAAAACAAATTCACAGTCGTTCATCATTCGGGATCATTAAAAAATATAAATTCATGTGATATATCAATGAGCGAAAAGTATCATAGAATCCTGTAACAGTGATTGATTTCCCGATGTGTGCATAAAAAGGGTACTTTGAAAAAATCCAGCTCGAAGGACCATTTCAGATCCACACCGGCCTCAAGCCGTTCAAGTGCGAGATGTGCGGTAAAGGGTTCAAGCACGCGAGTGAGAAGAGAGCCCACATCACTTACGTGCATCTGAAGAAGCCCTGGCCCAAGCGGAGCCGGGGGAAACGGCGGAGTGACAGTCGTCAGGTAATAGGGTGGTTGACTACTTTTTTTTAAATACATTTGTCATAACTGCCTCGGTGGCGTAGTGGTATTATGGTACGACTGCAATACTGAGGTCTCGGGTTCGATTCCCGGGTTGGGCAAAGTGATATTGAATTTTTCTATTCAGTATCAGCTCGGAGTCTGGAATTTGTGCCCGATATGGCGATAGGCTCGCCCCCTATCACATCATGGGACGGAATAATGGCGAAAAGTGGGTGCACTAGTTGCGCCTCTGCCTACCCCTTCGGGGATAACAGGCGTGAGTGTATATGTATATATGTATGTATACATTTATCATAATGATTTTATATTTTTATGGAATCTTGAAAAAGAAACAGTCGAAGGCGGGACTCGAACCCACGACCTCCGGCGTACCGTGCCGGAACTGACGTATCGGTCTCACGATCAATCACAAACATCAAAATACCGATACGTCAGTCACTCAACCAATCACAATAAAACGAAGCGGAGTCGCCTCGTGTTTTTTGTTACACATCCTAGCCCCACAGACCTGTATTTTAAGATAGTACAAAAAAATTAAAGATTGAAAAATACACGCGACCATAGTTGGAGGGGGGGGGGGGGCTGTTAGTGAGGAAGAACAATTATTTAATTTCATATCATTTATTCAGACACCATCTATACTAATATTATAAAGCTGAAGAGTTTGTTTGTTTGAACGCGCTAATCTCAGGAACTACTGAACCGATTTTGAAAATTCTTTCACTAATAGGAAGCTACATAACTCCTGAGTGCTATAGGCTACTTTTTATCACGGGAAAATATTTTTGTCTCGGAAAAACTTTATCACGCGGGCGGAGCTGCGAGCACTACTAGTAAAAGATAAAACTAAAAATTCCGTACCCCTAACAAATACAGCGTAAGGTCTAAAATATTTTTTTTTCAGGGTATGGTACCTCAACAGGTAGCCACGAGTGACACGGAGCCTGTACAGCCGATGTGGCTTTCCCTGGAACCCAAAATGGGTGAACTGATGATAGATGAAAAGCCCATGTACTACTCTTTGAAGATCTAGCGGCTTGTACTACAGGCTACTGGGAGTTCATACAAGGTTATTTTTACATTGAGTTATCAATGATTTTATTTTTAATGAAAACATTGAAAAAGATTATTACAGTACGACTGCAAAGCTGAGTCTCGGGTTCGATCCCCGGGTCGGGCAAAGTGATGAGTTTTTCTATTTAGTATCAGCTCGGAGTCTGGAATTTGTGCCCGATATGGCGATAGGCTCACCCCCTATCACATCATGGGACGGAATAACGGCGAAAATTGGGTGCACTCTGCCTACCCCTTCGGGGATAACAGGCGTGAGTGTATATGTATGTATTGAAAAAGAAACAGTCGAAAGTAGGATTTGAACCCGCGACCTCCAGCGTACCGTGCCTGTGCTCTGCAAAATGAGCTATCTCATTTCAAGTTCCCTATTTTATCTCTTTAAAGGAGATGCCAAGTGTTTCTTTTTCAATGTTTTCATTAAAAATAAAAATATTGTCCAGGCACTACATGGCCCTTCATGTATAAAAATCATAATATAGGATTGAGTTATCAAATGAAACCACATATAATTCGCGTACGATGAGAATGTGATGGAACCCTGTGAAGCATAAATATGTATATGTATAATAATACCAGCCCTGTATTATATACTGTCCCACTGCTGGGCCTCCTCCACTACTAGAGGGTTTAGGCCTTAGTCCACCACGCTGGCCTAGTGCGGGCAAACCTCACATACCCTCGAAATTCTTATGGAGAAAACTCAGGTTTGTAAGTTTCCTCACGATGTTTTCCTTCACCGTTAAAGCGAACGATAATTGAAATGAAATGAAATGAAATAAATTTATTCGAACCCATAAAATGTTATACATTATTTAGATTTAGTCAATATTAACTCTACCACCAGCACCAATTGATAAACAATACACACGTAACTTAGAAAAGTCAGAGATGTGTTTGGGTTTTGAACCACCGGAGATTGTCTCGGCAGACCGTTTCATTCCCAACTAGGCTATCGTCCACTTACATTCAAAATTGTTTGTTAAAAATCAGATCTACTAAGACTTAAAAATTACACTAAATTAATATTATGAATGTAAAATAAATGTACACGTATTTTAACCAGGACGAAAATACAGCTAGTATTATAATTTACGCGTAGTGTATGCAAACGTCCCAATTCGGACGTTTTTGAGTCATCAGTTTGAGTGCTAATGGCATATCTATAAAATGAGATTCAAATAGGAATAGGAACGTCAATGACCTTTGTATGTCAAATGTCACTTGAAAAGTGCAAAATATCCATAGAAAACGAATTAAGGGCCACCTATACCCGAATGACGTCACGCGTTCGCTTCCCCTCAAGACTAGTCGTCACTACACTCTCCTCATATCTCCACATCTAATATTACGTCAAATTTGACCGCCATCTAGTGAAAATTAGGAAACAACTTTCAGCGACTATAGCGATTTCACACCATGAACCTAAGAATATTAGATGCGGCACAATATTTCATTTTTCATTTTAATTATATACAAAATCAGAATGAATCGTTAATAACCTGATTTGATTGTTTAATTACTTGTGATTATTACATGATCTTTTTATTTGCGAATTCGACCTTGCTTAGGCGAAAAATATTGTTAACTTCGTTTCCAGCATTATAAAATATTTTTAGCGCGACCTGTACTTTGTCACTCTAATTAGAATATTGTTGCGATGGTGCCTTATTATATATGGATATGTCAGAAATAGTGTTTTTCAGGAGAGCGAAATAAGATTTAAATCAATGTACAAGAAAATATATTTACTTAATAAAATAGCGAGCGTTTACGAACTGTAAATGGAAGTACAAAACCGACACAAGAGCCACATGTGGATAAAATAGAAAACTTTTGCAACCTATAATTTAATTAGTTATAATATGGTAAAAAATATAAAATATGGCTTCCAGTCGTTTATTTTTTAAATCAGCGTGGCAGAATATGCTTTATTTTTAGATGATATTTGGAGTTTTTGTATATAATTGAAGCAAAGTTATGAGGTTATGTTCCCTGAATTTTATATTTGTTTCTATTGAATACTAGCTTTTGCCCGCGGTTCCGCCCGCATTAAAAAGTTTTTCCGGGATAAAAGTCCCGGTTTATATTTTCCCGGGATAAAAAGTAGCCTATGTGTTAATCTAAGACATGATCTACCCGTGTGCCAAATTTCATCGAAATCCGTTCAGTAGTTTTTGCGTGAAAGAGGAACAAACATCCTTACATCCATACATCCATACATCCATACATCCATACATCCATACATCCAAACATCCAAACATCCATACATTCTTACAAACTTTCGCCTTTATAATATTAGTAGGATAGTAGGATTAACTTCAAACCTTGTTTAATTTTATAAATTATTCAATGAGACATTTCTAAGTTCTTTTGGACCTTATACTTATGTATGTTTTATAGCTAGCACAAAAATGTTGCGTTACATTACTATTTTGAATAATCATAAAATGGTTTTGTAAGAATACTTTCTTCTTCTTCTTTTTAAAAATGGCTTCACCGTTTCATATAGTATTGCATGAGAGATGTCAAGTGGCGTCGTGTACAAAATGTATGAGAAATTAAATTATCTTCATAATTTTTACTTTCGTGAACTCTTCAAATCTTTTATAGTTATTCTGCTATTCGGGACTTACACAAGTTATAAAGGGTTTAACTAACACGACTTTGTCATATCCTTACACTAGTTTTTGCCCGCGGCTTCGCCCGCATTAAAGAGGTTTCCTGTATGGAAATCACTTTATATACAAAAACTATAATTTTTTTAACAGTATTCGTTACACATACAGATCGAGAGATCTTGCAATATAGTCGGTCAGCGACACTTTGATACGAAACGCCTTTCCGTCTAGTATAAGTAGTTCCCCGACTTTCCCCGTTTGTCAGAAAGGCACTCGCGGTCACAATAGAACATACAAATTATTTCTCTACTATACTATGCATGTATTACACATATAAACCTTCCTCTGGAATCACTCTATATATAAAAAAAAAAGGCATGAAAATCCGTTACGTAATTTTAAAGACCTAAGCATACATAGGGGCATAGGTGTTACAAATATTAATATTGTGTAAACTAAACGTAATTTTAAATGTCATTGTCAAATGTGACGTTTCTCTCTCTCTGTTCTGGCTCTTTCCCCGTCAACATGTAACGTTGGATATTTAATTGTTTTTCTAATATAAGCAAGTTAAATCCTCTGTGGCCGTAATTATTTCACCAACATAACCTACAATAGGGACAGGCAGAGGAAAGCAACTTTGTTTTATACTGTTAAGATATTATAAAATAAAGTCCCCCGCCACACACTAAACTGTGACCCCCGATTTTATAACATTAGTTTCTGAATCGTCTTCCATTGCGGAAAAAAAATTAAATACGAATTTACATGAAAAATAAAATATTTTGAAAACCAATAAAGTAATTATGCTGCATAGCCTTGTAAAGTATAGTAAAGGGGCTAAATATTAAATAAAAATAAGCGATAAAATAACTGAATAGTCACCTAATAACATGGTATTACGATGAGGGGAAAGAAAAAAATATAGCAAGGTGACTCCTACTATGCGGCTACTTACACTTAAAGCAATATTTGAAATGTTAATTATTCCATATTTTTTTAAACAATTTTGATATTTTCACAGAAGAATTTGTTTCATTTGCTGTTTGTCGCCACATGCCACTTCTTAAATATCTTTGCAAAATAAAGCTCCGATATAGTTATTGAATTGAATGAACATTGATTATGGCCATATTTTGAAGTTCTAAAATTTATGCCTATTACCTACTACAGTTTGTGGCCAGTCATGCCCAGCGGTTTTTCATTTTGAAGCCCTTAAAACGAGCAAAATCTAAGTCGTAGCAGCTTTGTTATTTTTTAACATTGGATATAACTTATGTATACAAAACAGTGTCCAGACATCAAATTTGAGGTCGATTGGACTTAAAACAAGGAAATTAAAAATCGCGGCCACTTTTTCCATTCTGACATTAGTTCAGTCTTTTGTAACCAAAGTTATCCCAGATGTCGATTTTGAGGTCAATTGGCCTTAAAACAAAGAAATTCTAAATGGCAGCCACCTTTTTAAATTCTGACAATGGTTCAGTCTTAGGCAACTTAAGTTATATCCATATATCTATTTTAATGTAAATTGAGCTTATAACGAAGAAAGTCAAAATGGCGGCTACTTTTAAAATTCTAACATTACCTGCGTCAAGATCTTGTAATCAACAGCAAGCCTAAAGAAAAACAATCTGTAAATGTTCAGTTTTCACACATTTTGCAGAAATAGGCCCGAGCTATATTATGTACACTCTTGGCAGAGTATGAACACTTTTTTGAACGTACATGTACGCTCCTGGCACGCGAGAGCGTAAATGACAAATGAAATAATTACTCTTTTAATAAATCGTGTTTTTTTTAAGAATATGCGGACTCAATACTCATTTGCCGTATCCATTATGTCATACAGCCCAGACAGCGAAAACAGGAATTTCGTGGCATGACAACATGTCAATATAAAACTAATTATAATTATTACTTATTATTCTACAAATAACCGAGAGAATCAATGTGGCAAAAATGTGGATAATATTATTTTAATACTTATTTCAGTCATTATTTTGTTCAAATAGAAAATTTTATTGACGTAAACACGACAAAAAAAATGCGTACGTCCATTCCTTGGAACGGCGCTCGCCGTACTCCCCCTGTCGCCCGGCAGAGACCCGCTTCAATAGTCCGAGCGGAAACTCGAAAAATGTAAATAAATGACTTAAAATTATCGTAAATCAAAAAAACATTTCTGCAATATCGACAATAAATGTGTTCTCTATTAATAAATATAAGTTTTATATTCATAAATACATTGATGGAAAAGTTGATACCCAATTTAAGTGAAAGTACTAGTTTTTTATTTCGTTTATATTTTTCTTAACAAATGATAAATAGAAAATCTAATTCTGCAAAATTAAAGTTAATGAATCAAATTATTATATATATTTTCCATGTCATGTTGTTCAGTCATTTTAAGGTAGTAGTTAGGAATTGTAAAACATGTATTTTCGCAGATTTGGAACGGGTGCCCCTTAAGATATCAATAACGGCTTGTTTTATTTTGTCTAATTGACTCTTACATCAAATTTAAATAAAAACGTTATTGCTAAATTAGCTTAATTTAATATTTAATTATTTAGATGTCACAATATGGCGCAAAGGCGATCCTGTTCTTATTTGAAACGCATTGTACATTTTAATATCATTGTGTAATATTTATTGCCTATAAATTAGTAATTTAATTTTGTACATACACACACACAGCCACGCCTTTTATCCCCGAAGGGGTAGGCAGAGGCGCAACTAGTGCACCCACTTTTCGCCGTTATTCCGTCCCATGATGTGATAGGGGGCGAGCCTGTCGCCATATCGGGCACAAATACCAGACTCCGAGCTGATACTGAATAGAAAAACTCCATGTCACTTTATCCGATCCGGGGATCAAACCCGAGACCTCAGCATTGCAGTCGTACTGTAATACAACGCTACCGAGGCAGTAATTAATTTTGTACATATATTTAGTTATACACGATATGATCATTACTAAGTTGAGATACGTCTAGTCTTAGACAATCTAGAAAGGACTCGCCATGTACTTGGTGCTAGGAACAAAAAAAGCTTTCACGTTTAATGTAACTACATAGAAAGTTCAACACATTCTTTAACGTTTTGTTATGAACGTATACATCGCACCTTTAGAACGAAAACGACACAATTAAAAAAATTACGTTGTCATTTTTAAATGACTAAAAACTAGTCCCTTATTTATAAAGATATAATAAAAAAACGGGACCGATATAACAGCTTTATCCTTTTCCTGCTTGAATATGGCTGTGTTTGAACTATTGTTGTATTGAGTACTTCGTTTTAAGTAATTTTATGACGATAACCCAATTTTATATCTTTTTGAATTGTGTCGTTTTCATCCTAAAGGTGCGACATAAATAAATCTTACCCGTTGTCCTAGGTGGACGATAAACGCGGTATACGACGCGACGCGAAAATATTAGTCGTTGTATATACAGTCAGCGACATAGGTGTGTGAACAAATTCAATATCAAATCGCCTATACGCGTTCGGTTCAATAAAAACATTATTTTTTCATTGTGTAAAGTAAAGTAAATAACTGAAAATCAATTACTTTTTGTCTAAATTGTGGAGCAGACAAGTTTTAAAAAAAAATAATTGATCAAACTGCTCGTCAGTAACTAATACACAATACTTTGTTAATATAGTGCACGGCGACCACTGTATTTGAATAATTACTTATGTTTTGTTATTTTGTTCTCATGTAAGTGACATTCTTCGTCTTTTTGAGAATAAATTTTCTTTAACCTTAAGTAAATCCCTATTATTTTATTTTTGTAAAGAGAAAACGAAATATGGTAGAACATAAAAGTGTAGAAGCGTATTGATGTTTTGAATTTGTTCAGCTACTTATATGGCTGACTGTACTTGTGGCTTACGTTGTCGGCTTAAGAGGCCGTATGCGAAATTTGACACTAGCGCGCGAAAATAAGTGCGCCTCCTTTTATGTTGATAATAAAGAAATTGACTTTTTATACCACTAAACAGTAGTTTTCGTTAGTTAGTTTCAAGCACGATTTTGACTGAAAACTACTACACGTTTGAGTCACAAAAAAATCTGAAACAGACGTTGGAACTTGGTGGATAGATTGAAATTAAAGAAAGATATGAAAATTCTGATGATGTCTTTCTGATGACGTATTATAAATTAACCAGATCAGTAGGGCTAGGACGTGAAAAAAAACACGACGCGTCTCCGCTTCGTTTTATTGTGATTGGTTGAGATACTGACGTATCAGTCTCTCGATCAATCACAAACATCAAAATACCGATACGTCAGTCACTCAACCAATGACAATAAAACAAAGCGGAGACGCATCGTACTTTTTTTCACGTCCTAGCCCCACAGGTTATTTTTTTAAAAATCACGATGAAAAGTTGACTGAAATAGTCGAAATTTCGTATACGGCCTCTTAATCAGTGTGAAGTATTGGTCGCATTACGTCGCGTCACGTCCCATCACTCACTTAGGACAACGGGTTAACTTATCTGTTTTAAACTACAACAGTTTTTATAAACGTGTGCATTAGCATTTGATCTTACTTGATAATAGAAGTTGCGTCCTTTAATATTGTCTAAGCCAGTGTTTTTCAACCTTTTTCATGACACGACTAGTATAAATAAATATTCCGCGACCCCCCGCCCTCTCCCTTAGCTATTTTTCATGTATTTTATTATGTTAAAAATATTCAATCGACACAAAATTTTACAGGTAGAATTTGGATAAATATATAAATGTCCAATCTTTTTCAACTTTATTACTTTTTTTATACTGAGTTACTTTTCATGACCACCTGCGACCCCCCAGGGGGTCGCGACCCACAGGTTGGAAAACACTGGTCTAAGTCTATAGTAGAATCTAACACTGTAAAAAGGCCACCAGGTTTTTTATCAAGGCATCTATAATGATAGTGTAACAAAAGAACAATTTTAATTTATAGCCACTTTTAACTTGATAAATTGTATATTTCATGAAATGGTCGTAATTCGTAACCACTACCGTCTAATCCATAGTAAAAATTTACCAATGGGAATAAAGTTTTATGACAGAGAGCTATGATTGGTTGATTCTTACCGTTAACGCGTTGTTAGCGTTTCGGTTACTTCATTGAGCGTACATTGAGTAAAAGTGTGTAAAAATTGTGGCTATTATTTACAAGCAAGCAGTGACGGTCTTAAGCCCCGGGCGGGAACAAAAAAGGTGTCCAACAATATCGTTCATAATGCATTTGTTGGTATTGTTTGACACATTAACTGCGGCTCTCGTAACAGTTGTGTTTTTTTGGGCGCAACGCTCGACTCGTCTATCACAACAGCGGGGCTAGAAAAACACGATGCGTCTCCGCTTCGTTTTATTGTGATTGGTTGAGAGACTGACGTATCGGTATTCTGATGTTTATTGATTGATCGAGAGACCGATACGTCAGTCTCTCAACCAATCACAACAAAACGAAGCGGAGACGCATCGTGTTTTTTTTCACATCCTAGCCCTGCTGGAGTATTGTCTGAAAACAGTCACTCATTGTGCAGCAATATAATGTAGTACAGACATTCCGAGCGTGATACGTCGCACTAATGGATAGTTAATTTTCTTGGCGCCGCAGTCAATGTGTTAGTGTGGTGACCTAAACGTCCTCAGTTAAAGTCACCTCGAGGCCACGGGCCGTGCAGTTCACCCTGCCCTTAACCCGCCACGCCCCGCTGATATACATAAACTCATTTGCAAAAAAAACGGGCGGTTTGGATTTTAATTCTTTTTTAAAAAAATACGGTACCAAAATGATTTCAATCATTTGTACATGTTACTGGCCGGTTTTAAAAATGCCGTAGTGTTTAAAACAGTACGTTCTAAATTAAAATTTTCGTTTGATGCTCGTTTTTACAGAAAACCACTTTTTATCCTACATTTTTGGTGCGAAGTTCCAAAAGATAATATCGGTTTTCATAACTTTTAGTCAATTTTTATGAATTTATTTCATATTCTTAATTGTCAAAGCTTCATTTATTGCTGTTTAGCTGTCTCAATAATGTTAGAGAAAGTGGTAAAAGCTACCAAAATTATTGCGCTGCTCGAAGAGGGCTGCAGCCAATGATTCGTGGCTCAGAGGCTAAGTGTGAGTCGCTCGACGGTTCAAAGGACCTGGCAGCGGTATCAAGACACCGGTTCCGTCGAGAGAAGGCCTGGTTCTGGAAGAAAACCATGTACCCAACCACGGGATGATCGTTTTCTTGTGAGTCGCGCATTGAGAAATCGCAAGTCTTCGTATGTGGACCTTAAGAACAACCTCGAAGAAGTAAGAAATGTGCATATTAGTCTATGGACGGTCAGGAGGAGGCTGCTCGCGGCCAATATACGCAGTCATCGCCCGGCCCGCGGCCCTAAGTTACTCCGTGAGCACAGAGTTGCCAGGCTTAGGTTTGCTCGAAATTGTGAGTCATGGACTCAAGAAGACTGGAATAGGGTATTGTTCTCCGATGAAGCCAGAATATCTCTGTTCGGTGAAGATCGACGTCGGCGAGTGCTACGAAGACGAGGAGAACGCTTTGCAGAGGCTTGTTTTAAAGAAATCACACCTTATGGTGGGGGCTCTATTATGTTTTGGGCAGGAATAAATTCAATGGATCGTACAGAGTTAGTCTTCATTGAAAACGGCTCACTGACTGGACATCGATACATAACGGAAGTTCTTATTCCTCATGCACAACCCGCATTGGCCGCTTTAGGCGAAGACTCAATTTTTATGGACGACAACGCTCGCGCCCACCGGTCTGGCGATGTGGAAGCGTATGTGCAAGAGGTCGGCATTCGTCGTTTGGATTGGCCAGCTCGAAGTCCCGACCTCAATCCTATAGAGCATGTCTGGGACGTTCTGAAACGACGCGTGAGATCAGTACAACCGGCTCCGCAAACCATCAGAGAGCTGAAGAATGTGATTACCGCGGAGTGGGAACGTATTCCGCAAGCAAGTATCCGGGATATCCTCGCTAGCATACCCAGACGAATTTAAGCTGTGATTTCAGCTAGAGGGGGTCACACTCGATACTAAACATTTATCTGCTTTTACTTTATTAAAGAAAAAACAAACAAAAATCTTTGTTAACTTTTACTTCACGAGCATATGCACTACTAGCGAGCATACACTACTAGTGAACTTTAGCATTAAAACCCATAAATTTTATCAAAATTTTATGATAATACTGACGAAAACGATTATTTGCTTATTAATTTACAAAATTGTGAAAGTAAAACTACCTATAATTACCAAACAAACCAATAGTAACATTTGAAATGGTTCATTGCTTAGGTGCCCGTTTTTTTTGCAAATGAGTTTATATAGATGTATGCGGAAACCCTAACCCTAAACGTTATGAATACATAACTGGGACGCCGTTCGTCGCGGGGCTTGACGAGTCAAGGCCACCACTGCAAGGGTGCTTGTGGCGTTATCGCACGCACTAAACTGTATTGATTGCTCTCGAATATTTCGCAACTTTAGAACGAAAACGACACAATTCAAAAAAATAGAAAATTGAGTTATCATTTTTAAATGACTAAAAACTAGTCCCTTATTGATAAAAATATAATAAAAAAGGGACTGATATAACAGCTTCTTCCTTTTCCTACTTGAATATGGCTGTGTTTGAACTATTATTGTATTGAGTACTTTGTTTTAAGAGCCTATGTCAGGAACTTTAAGGACTTTCAAATTCAAATTTCTCGTAAACTACTAAGATCAGAAGTTAGATTTTTGGATATGTGTAAATGGAACGTATAACTCAATAATATGTCAAAGCCAAAACACAATTGCTATAAATTTTCTCGATCGAAAAAAAATTCAAAGTTACCTCTGATATTTTCTTTAAACACGCTTTATCTCTAAATGGTGGAATATGTACATTCGTAACTTTATTTAAATACAATACAACAATTTTTTCAAAGTTTTATCAATACACAATTAAAACGAATTAAATAGTATAATCACAATTAAAAGAAAATTGTTTTGGCGCTTACGCCATTTCATTTCGCCATACGCGTGCGCCTCCCGTCACTTTCTCTCATCCGCGACGTCCAAATACGCCATCGCTGTTATGGGAGTGGCCCGTGCCGGCTTCAGTCGTCCGGAATCTTTACTGACGACGGACGTGCGCTCGAAATTTTCGGACGCCTTCAAAGTTCGAATTGGCCGTCTAGTGTAGGGATTGGTCCGCGCTACCGCGCGGCAAATTTGAAGGTGCCCTGGAAATTCTGTTTTATAGTGTATCCAGCTCACGTCCGTGTATCAATATAAAATTATAGGCTCTATTAGGTCTATAAGATAGGCAGCAAGCGTAATTATTACATCCTTTCACCTTTGTAAATTGTTTCTAGTCGGAGACCTGCTTTAGTTATATTTAGTGATCGGTACGCTGAGGTGCCGGGTTCGAATCCCTGATTGAAAAACAATAGTCACTGCTTTTTTTTGTTATTTATTCTGCCTCAGTGGTGTAGTTGTATTACGTTATGACTGCAATGCTGAGGTCTCGGGTTCGATCCCCGAGTCGGGCAGAGTGATATTGGATTTTTTTCTTTTCAGCCCGAAGTCTGGATTTTGAGCCCGAAATGGTGATAGGCTTGCCCCCTATCACATCATAGGACGGAATACGCACGACGGAAAGTGAGTGCACTAGTTGCGCCTCTGCCTACCCCTTCGGGGATAAAAGACGTGAGAGTATATGTATGTATTATTTATATTGGGTAATTCATAGCTAGGGACGCCCTGGAATGCCGGCCCAATTTTGCGTAAATGACGCTTGCGTGCCGCTCATACATTTAAAAAATTCGTATTTTGCATGTAAAGGCTGTTCAAATTTTTACACCATAAAATTATTTTAGTATGATTTTTTGTAGTACTCATTTATTTATACATTATGAATCAATAATAACTAAAATGTTAAGAGCCAATGTTAGAATTGGTATACACGGCGGCCATTTTGAATTTCTTTGTTTTAAGGCCAATCGACCTCAAAATCGATATCTGGGCAGGCCTTTAGGTATAAAAGACGGATTCAATGTTAGACTTGAAAAAAGTGGCCGCCATTTTGAATTTCCTTGTTGTAAGGCTAATCGACCTCAAAATCGATATCTGTGCAGGCCTTTAAGTACAAAAGACGGATCCAATTTTAGAATTGAAAAAAGTAGCCGCCATTTTGAATTTCTTTGTTTTAAGGCCAATCGAACTCTAAATCGATATCTTGGCAAGCCTGTAGGTAAAAAAGACGGATCCAATGTTAGAATTAAAAAAAGTGACCGCCATTTTGAATTCCTTTGTTTTAAGGCCATTCGACCTCAAAATCGATATCTGGGCAGGCCTTTAGGTATAAAAGACGGATCCAATGTTAGACTTGAAAAAAGTGGCCGCCATTTTGAATTTCGTTGTTTTAAGGCTAATCGACCTCAAAATCTATATCTGGGCAAGCCTGTAGGTATAAAAGACGGATCCAATGTTAGAATTGAAAAAAGTGACCGCCATTTTGAATTTCTTTGTTTTAAGACCAATCGACCTCAAAATCGATATCTGGGCAGGCCTTGAGGTATAAAAGACGGATCTAATGTTAGACTTGAAAAAAGTGGCCGCCATTTTGAATTTCCTTGTTTTAAGGCTTATCGACCTCAAAATCTATATCTGGGCAAGCCTGTAGGTACAAAAGACGGATCCAATGTTAGAATTGAAAAAAATGACCGCCATTTTGAATTCCTTTGTTTTAAGGCCATTCGATCTCAAAATCGACATCTGGGCAGGCCTGTAGGTACAAAAGACGGATCCAATGTCAGATCTGAAAAAATTGGCCGCCATTTTTAAATTTCTTTATTTTAAGGCCAATTGACCTCAAAATCGGTATCTGAGTACCACTTTAGTTACTAAAGGCAGATCCACCGTCAGAACTGAAAAAAGTGGCCGCCATTTTGAATTTCTTTGTTTTAAGGTTAATCGACCGCAAAATCGATATCTGGGTGTAACATTATTAAAAAAAGAGTGATCCAATGTCAGAATTGAAAAAAGTAGCCACCATTTTGAAGTTTTTTGTATTAAGGCCAATCGAACTCAAAATCGATATCTGGGCATTGTTTTGTGCACAAAAGGCAGATGTAATGTTAGAATTTTAAATAAAGGCCGCCATTTAGATTTATTTTTCTTTAAAGGCTATTGGCTTTAAAATCAAAATCCGCTGGACATGACTGGCCACAAACTCTAATAGGTATAAAGGAGACGGCCTAAATTGGGCTTGACCTTACACTTTTGAAGCATGTATCAATATTCTTCTATTTTTATATCTTCCATTTAAAAATATCCCACCAAAAACATAAATGTAAAAAAGGATAGCCAAGTTCAATACCAAAATTATGCTTAGCTGTGGGCTTCGCCGTAAAAAGAATGGAGATCTAAATGTGTGCCAAGTTTTATGCAAAATCTAAATATGTATTTATAGGAACAAAATAACATTATGAACAAGTATTAAATTCTATTTGTTTGCTTTATTGAATACCTATAATAGTTGCTGGTATTTACAAATGTGAGATCTTTTACATTTATGTTTTTGGTGGGATATCATTACTTTTTGTAAAGAAAACTAGGTAGGTATTGAGTTGTGTGGTGCCGCGCGCCGCCGACGACACACCGTTGGCCGGCTGTTTAGCGCGTATTACAAGTGTTTTTTTATGGGGACACCACAAATGTTTTGGCTTAACTTTATCTTTATATTTCTGTTATAAAGCAAATATAATAAAACATATATTGGGATTGTTTCAAATATTTGCTTGTAACGGTTCCAACGCTACCATTAAAAATATATTTTTTTTTATGTGGACCCCTGTATTTTTAACTTTTTTTATTTTTAGATTTTTTCTTACGCTTACACATAATTACCGAGCTGGATTCCAAATTTCATCCTTCTAGGTCATCTGGAAGTAGGTTAGGTTTAGATACTATAAGTCTGTCAGTCAGTACAAAAATTTACGATTTTGACCTTCATATCTTTATAACCGTTTGAGCTAGCTTCATGAAATTTGGGCTTCTAGATGTCCTTATAGATATAATTAAACTCACACAGTTTTATGTGTTTACTTTAAATAGGTTTTGAGTTATAGAAAGGTGAAAAGTGGCACCAAGTGGTTCGTGTAATATTACACACGGCGGTGGCACCAACTTAGAGCGGTGGTTACATACTCAAAGAATACCAAGCATGTATAACAAGAATAATATTGACATAATAGTTTTAATAATTCTTTGGGGGAGACCTATGTGCAATAGTAGCCTTTTAAAGGCTGAAAAAGAATAAGAATTAAAAACTATAGGTATTTTAGAAATTAAACTAAAAAGACATTTTCGTGAATGACTTCTCGAAACTACCTTGATGTCGCAACTCGTAGTTGTATTACGTGCCCGGTACGGCCTCCACGCTCAGGTCTCGGGTTCGAATCCCACGTCGGGCAAATACTATTTTTTCTGTCCAGTATCAACTCGGTCTGTTGAATTGGGCCCGGTATGTGACAATAAGCTCGTCTCCTATTTGATAAGACCTAAAATAGCTAACGAAATGTGAGGAGAAAAGGTGTGATGCTATGTTTGACTGCCTCCAAGGCGTAGTTGCACACACGATACGCCTATTGTGCTGAGGTCCCGGGTTCGAATCCCGAGTTGGGCCGAAAAATAGTGACGCCATTTATTGTATTATTATTTATTTTATGTCCACCAAAGTTAGGAAAGTCCATAAGAATAAATCAAAGCAAAGCAAAATATAATTTAAAACATATTATAGAAGTTTCATACTGCTTTGCTTTTTACCTATATACAGACCTACGTAGGGGTAAGACTCGAACCTACCACCACACCAAATTTTATCTTGTCAACAAAAGTCAACTATAAGTGAATAATACTTTCGATGAGTTTAGATAACTTACAATGTCATTTTACATAATGTTCAAGTAATTAGGTAGATAATAGTGACATAATAATGGTTCTATAAACGAATTAAAATAAATTCTATGTTTTATAAGTTATAAATTTATTAGAAATTATAATAACTATAATATTTACAACACAGACATGCATTTGCAATGACGATCTTTTCGCGGGCTTGAGTGCAACGACCTGTCGCAACGACGCGATGCGACGAGGGCCGAGGCGCGCGATCTATCTCAGCGGGGCCGTGCGGCGCCTCGCATTTGAAATACGCTAAGTCACGCCCATCACGATTCCATATGTTTTTCACATAAGCTCTTAAGTAATTTTATGATGATAACCCAATTTTCTATCTTTTTGAATTGTGTCGTTTTCATCCTAAAGGTGCGATTTGTAAGTTATTTATTTAACATCACATTTATTTCTGTATAATAAAATATGAAATACCGTGAATTGTTGAGTTTTATTTTAAAACACTTTACCTTAGGCAAAGTGCTACATGTTAGACGTGTGAAAATAAGCGTTTTGAGCAACACGACACGTGTGCGCGCCGACTAAACATAACGTATATTTTTCCGCAATGCTGTAGCGGTCATTTTAACACTTATAGCGTTTGCTTTCGTATACTTGTAGAGATTTTATAACACATCTGGCGTGTGCTTAGCGTTACGCGAATAAAAACACGACTGGTGTTCAACATACACTGCTCAAAACAATTACGGCCAAGCGCACACGTTCGGTTTCCTAATTAGGTTTCCTGATTAGGAATTCAGATTCGGAATTCCGAGTGACTAGCGCAAACGTCCGGTTTTTTGTACGAACACATTCGGTTTCCTAATTAGGTTACCTGACCAGGAATTCAGATTCGGAATTCTGCACTTTATATAGAGACCCTTTCGTGAAAGCACGCCATCATGGACGACGACGATGAATTGATCGGGACGACGTCATTGGGTTTTTTCCGTTCTTAGGTACGACCCGAACACGGCGAAAATTTCAAAACGAAGGTCAGTTTTTTGTTCCGTTCGGAAATAATAAGAACGTGTGCGCGTTGTTGAACATTTTCTATGTAAGCGGAGCATTCAGGTTTCCGAATCTGAATTCCTCATCAGGAAACCTAATTAGGAAACCGAACGTGTACGGCAAGCCTAAGGGAACAATACGTCAAAGTAGAACTAAACTTTAATTTAAATAAAATACAAAGTGAGATATTTACTAACTGTAGTACATAATTTAAAAAATAACAAGGAAAAAATAGTAGTTTAAACAATAGAAAGGACAAAAATCTTATTCCTATAATTGTTTTGAGCAGTAGGTATATTATATTCAGTACCACTGCTGAGCATGGGGCTTGTTTACGAGTGAGAGGGTAGATAAGTGATAAATTAATTCAATTAGCTGAATGCTCTTCATCGTAATAGGACCATGCGAAACTCAAGTCGTGTTTGTCCATTTTCGTGTCGTTCTCCGCGTGCTTTGACGTGTCTTGTCTTACAGCCAGACTTACAACCATCTTCCTTAGTATCTTCAACATCTTCGAGAGAAACTCGTTTTCTTTTATCATCTGTAATAGGCAAAGGAAATTGAGATCCTATGATGTGGCAATAAAATATGTGACGAATTTCATCATCATCATCATCAGCCTTTATCAGTCCACTGCTGGACATAGGCCTCCCCTAATGAGCGCCATAGCGCTCTGTCTTCAGCTTGCCGCATCCAACATCTGCCTGCAGTCTTTCGCAGATCGTCATCCCACCTGGCCGGAGGGCGTCCTACACTACGTTTGCCCAGTCGCGGTCTCCACTCAAGAACACGTTTACCCCAGCGGTTGTCGGTTCTTCGTGAGATATGGCCAGCCCACTGCCACTTCAGCTTGCTAATTCTTTGAGCTATGTCGATAACTTTGGTTCTCTGTCGGATGTATTCGTTGCGAATCCTATCCTTCAGGGAAACTCCGAGCATAGCTCTCTCCATAGCCCGCTGAGCGACTTTAAACTGGTGGACCAACCCTACCGTGAGTGTCCATGTCTCGGCTCCGTAGGTCATGACGGGTAGGACGCACTGATTGAAAACTTTCGTTTTCAAACATTGCGGTAGGGATGACGAATAGACTCGACGTAGTTTTTAGTTTTGTGACGAATTTGCTGTCCTATAATTTTGAAGCTAATTATAGTGAAATGTAGATGTTAAGAAAAAAGATAAGAGTATAGGTATGTTCCACCTCCTACCTACCCCTGAAGAGGAAGAATGTATGTTGCATATATACCTGTTCATAAGAACTCAAAATCTTCAAAACATTCCATCCATTTCTATTCTTGTCCATAATCAATCTGTACATTTCTTCCACACCATCGTGAGTTTTATTCAAATAACTAACAATATAACTTAATTTATATAGCGTATTATTCTTGTAAAATTCGTGCACAGAGTCTATGCCCTCCATCTTTTTGTCTATTGTGCTCTTCGATTGCCCAAGCATAGACAATAATTTATTTATTATTTGCGCATCTTCGTTTCCAAGCGGTTTGGTGTTTTCTGGTAATAAGAAGGTAGCTGGGATTTCTTTACTATATCGCCTTCTTGCATGGCTGATTAGGAAGAAAAGTGAGAGTATACCTGTAATAAAATATTAGGTTATCTATTTGGTGCTTTGTTTGCTTCAATTGACTACATTGTCAAACAGTGTTTTTATGGCGTTGAAAGACGAGACGAGCATGTCGTTCGCCTGATGATAAGCGATACGACTACCCATAAACAGTAGCAACACCATCCAGCAACTTGAGTTACCAAGTACTGTGTGGCATTCCACCGCGCTCGTCATTCTGAGACATAAGATGTTAAGTCTCATTATGTCCAGTATTTACGTTAGCTAAAATGTCCTTTAAGCCGGTACACAACAGACTACTATGTGTTATTTTGCAAATGAATGATTTTTTTTTGCCTACCATCGAATGTCACGACCTACATTTTACGAGTTGATGCGTCTGATACCTACAAAAATCTTTACAACGTAGACACTTATGATAACCAATTTCATTGATGAAAAGGTTGTTGTATGAGAGAGTACGAAATGACGTAGGTGAAGAGATGTTGCCCGCGACGTGTTCACTGTGAACTCGCGGCGAGTTTCCTGCGCCTCCACTACGGTGAGAATAGGTACTCTTGCAATTCGCTAGTACGATAAGAGCTGTCGCCTTCAAAATGAAGTTTAGTTGACTAATTATGATATTTGATTTAATAAAATATACTTACAAAGGACATGTTTTGTAGTCATTTTATAAACGCACGCCAAAACTATTAATAACTGCAAAATCAATTTCGATGGCGTTACTAATTTAACAGCGAGTAATTCTAAAGTAAACAACAGGTAGTTAAGAATTAACAAATATTAATTTAATGCTTTATGATAATTGAATATAGTGTCGCAGGAATTATATCAGCTTAGCATGCTTGCAGCCGGGGTGGTCTCATAATAAGCCGCTCCAGGGCACCGAACAAAAAACAAATTCGCACCTTTAGAACGAAAACGATACAATTCAAATAAATAGAAAATTTAGTTAACGTTATAAAATAACTTAAAACGAAGTTCTCAATACAACAATAGCTTGCAAACACAGCCTTATTCAAGCGGGAAAAGGACCAAACTGTTATTTTGGACTTGTTTTTATTTTTATGTGAAAGGGCCCAATTTTAAGTCATTTTATGACGATAACTCATTTTCAGATTTTTTTAAAATTTTGTCGTTTTTGTTCTAAAGGTACGAATTGTCTGAAAATATCGCCCGGGGCGAACCAAATACACAACACTGTAAATAAACAATATCTGATACCATACCAGCCCTGTATTATATACTGCCCACTGCTGAGCACGGGCCTCCTCTACTAGTGAGAGGGTTAAGGCCATAGTCCACCACGCTGGCCTAGTGCAGGTTCTTCACTTCGGGCGCGGAGACTTAATTTGAAGTGAAGGAAGGGTATTTACCCTCAAAATTCTTATAAGAAATTATCACTTATGATTTTTGAGATTTCCTCATGTTTTCCTTCAACGTTACTGTTTCATTGCACTGCCATAGAACGCCTGCCAAATATTATACACATTGCCTACGCATTGTGTAAAATGCCCGCATTATACATATTGTCAGGGCAATGTACAAAATGCCCACACTGCCTGGTCATTGTACAAAATGACCACACTGCCTGGGCATTGTACAAAATGAACACACTGCCTGGTCATTGTACAAAATGCCCGCATTACTCACATTGCCTGGGCATTGTACAAAATGACCACACTGCCTGGGCATTGTACAAAATGCCCGCATTACTCACATTGCCTGATCATTGTACAAAATGACCAAACTGCCTGATCATTGTACAAAATGCACGCATTACTCACATGGCCTGGACATTGTACAAAATGTCCGCATTACTCACATTGCCTGATCATTGTACAAAATGACCACACTGCCTGGGCATTGTACAAAATGCCCGCATTACTCACATTGCCTGGGCATTGTACAAAATGCCCACACTGCCTGGTCATTGTACAAAATGACCACATTGCCTGGGCATTGTACAAAATGTCCGCATTACTCACATTGCCTGATCATTGTACAAAATGCCCGCATTACTCACATTGCCTGGGCATTGTACAAAATGCCCGCATTACTCACATTGCCTGATCATTGTACAAAATGACCACACTGCCTGGGCATTGTACAAAATGTCCGCATTACTCACATTGCCTGATCATTGTACAAAATGCCCACACTGCCTGGTCATTGTACAAAATGCCCGAATTATTCACATTGCCTGATCATTGTACAAAATGACCACACTGC
The DNA here is from genome assembly GCA_949316025.1 of Lapara coniferarum. Classification (NCBI taxonomy): domain Eukaryota; kingdom Metazoa; phylum Arthropoda; class Insecta; order Lepidoptera; family Sphingidae; genus Lapara; species Lapara coniferarum. Next base: position 25,943,947 of record OX438929.1, read on the forward strand.
CTGGTCATTGTACAAAATGCCCGCATTATCCACATTGTACAAAATGCCCGCATTACTCACATTGCCTGATCATTGTACAAAATGACCACACTGCCTGATCATTGTACAAAATGACCACACTGCCTGGGCATTGTACAAAATGTCTGCATTATCGAGACCTCAGCTTTGCAGTCGTACTGTAATACAACTACGCCACCGAGGCAGTCATTAATCTATTAGGTTATTAAGAAAATAAAACTCATTTTATAAATCAATGTATTCATAAAAAAATAAATATGTGAAATGCGTCCCGAGCTAATACTACGCACATTAACAAAAACAATAATCTAATGCATACTGTGTTGTAATTTTCACCTTAATGTCATTACAGTTAGGCACTATTTTGCGCGTTTACTCGCGTGTATTCAAGAATCTTGTACTAAAAATGTAAATAAGTATGTACTTAAATAATACCGTTTTAAACCCTGTTTATACCGATCTCCTAACAACAAAAACATAAAAATAACGGAAAATCTTTTTGACGCGGGCGAAGCCGCGGGCAAAAGGTAGCTAAAATATAAACGGTTAAATTTATAATTTTTGCCCGCAGATCCGACCGCGTTAAAAACTTTTTCCGGAATAAAAGTCCCGTTTTATATTTTCCCGGCATAAAAGTAGCCTATATGGTAATCCAGGACATGATCTACCCGTGTGTCAAACATCATCGAAATCCGTTCAGTAATTTTTGCGTGAAAGAGTAACAAACACACATCCATACATACATTCTTACAAATTTTCGCGTTTATAATATTAGTAGCAAATAGGATTTCATTTTAATTAATAGTAAAAGTAATAAATTTATATTTTTACTTAGTTATTATAGTTATAAACCTCTCAGTAGAGGCCCGTGCTCAGCAGTGGGCAGTATATAATACAGGGCTGGTATGGTATATTTAGGGCTTTGTTACTAAATAAATAAATTCTTCTACCTTTTGACAGATTGCTATCAAAAATTGCCTGCGATAATTGCTAGCTATAATCTTTCATCGAACGAGGCTTTACGGTTGTTAAATTTCACAAATCTCACACTTGACAATTGAGTACATATTTTATACATTTCTTGCACAAGGTTATTCAATACATTTAGAATAAACAAGATAAAAATTAACAACATACATACTTATGTGACTCGGCAAATGTCCAGTACTTAACAATTATAAATGCTAGAACTGATTAAAACTTATAGAGAACAATCTAGAATAATAGTTTGTAAAATATGATATGTGCTTATACAGCATGTTGCAAAAACTTGTACAATTAAAACCGGTTAAAGCGACATTCAATGGACTATCTAACCAGGACGCTACATCCAAATATTTCTTTCTTTAAAAATGGCTCCACCGTTTCATTTGTGATTATGCCAATGTCAAGTCGGTAGATGTTAAAATAATATCATAACATTTTTAAAATATTTTTTTTTAAAAGAGCACTATACCCAGAGAGGCCATCCGCCGTAAGAACGAGTTCTTGAAACTCCAACACTCCACAAGACCGCAGTTCCGTCCTCGCCGTCGAGGACCTTGCCGCGTCCCCCGTCGCCCCCCCGACCCCCCTAGCAGTTCGGGCCCGCGGGCCGATGACAACACAATCTAATAGGATTAGGCCTAAAAACCAATTCGTTCCTAATCGTTGATGTCTCATCCTGTCTCAGTGTCCGTCTGGAGCCGAGGTTCGTGACCCGTTAGTGGGTTGCCCTCAGCATGGTCACTTAATTCAAAGGGTTGCGAGCGCTTTGCGTTCACCCTAAAGACCGGTGTGGCCAGACAAGCCGACTCGCGTCAGGGTACTGGCAGTAGGGCCATTAACAAAAAAAAAACAGAGCATAACTAAAACATTTGACATTAGTTATGGTGAATAACATTAAAAACCGATAATCTTTATAAACGATGAGTTTTAAGCCTATGTTAATCGCTGATAATGTAGCTTTATATTGGTGAAAGAATTTTTCAAAACGGTCCAGTAGTTTCGGAGCCTATTCAATGCAAACAAACAATCAAATCCTGCCTCTTTATAATATAACTAGTAGTGCTCGCGGCTCCGCCCGCGTGAAAAAGTTTTTCCGGGACAAAAATATTTTCCCGGGATAAAAGTAGCCTATAGCACTCAAGAGTAAAGTAGCTTCCTATTAGTGAAAGAATTTTCAAAATCGGTTCAGTAGTTCCTGAGATTAGCGCGTTCAAACAAACAAACAAACAAACAAACTCTTCAGCTTTATAATATTAGTATAGATTATAGTATATAGATGTCGTTATTACGAGAGCTTTGTTCTTCTACAAATAAACCACAAATCACTCATGTCTTGAAACCCTCTTAATACCCGTTTTTGCAACATCCTGTTTATAGTCTGTATAAATTAATATAAGAACGTTACCGAGGCATTAAACATATCTTACATCTAAGCTTAGTCTAAAGTCAAGCTTGTATGGAGTCTTCGTGCGCGAGCTCCTCTTCCTCATCGAAGACCGCGTCTTCATCTTCAACCTCGGCCTCCTGGGGAAAATTGTGGGCTAATTAATAAACAATTAAAGATTTGAAGTAAATTTTTAAAGTACTTTTATTTATTTATTTAGTTTTAGAGTTACCAAAAGGAGATACACTAATCATTATAAATAATAATTATATCAAACAATAAAAACAAAGTTCAATGTTCCCCCGTAAACAGGCAACTACAGCATACAATAAGTGGAGTATTGTATGTATAAGTATTGGAGCAGATCAATCGGCTATTAACACACCTTCGGCTGAAGCCGTATAGTCTTAAAACTCGAAGTAATTTAGTTTAAGATTAGCTACAAAAATTATAAAGCTATAAAAAATGTCTTATTTTTTTATAAATAGTTAGCTAAATAAACCAACCCCAAAAAACACAACAATCCAAAAAATAATTGAACTCTATTTATTGGTTAGTAAAAAAAAACATAGAAAGACACGAAGTGAGAATCTCCTCATTTTTGGAAGGCGGTTAATTATTAATCACAAGCAAAACAATTTCCAATTTGTGTTTTTTTTGTTTATATTCGCACATTGACTAAGAAAAAAAATGCGTCTTTTCATAATTGGGAATAGGGTAAAAATTGTTCGAATTAATGTTGGTTCCCCGTCCAACTTCAAAAAAAATGTTGTATACCTACATTTAGTTTTTGTGAGGATTCCCACAAGTCAACGATTTTAGATTAGGACATTGTTTTAAGAGTGCAATGTACACTCAGTGGCGTAGCGTGTAAAAACGTAAAACGGGCTTAAAATTCTAACCAAGATTATGTATATTTGGATATAACAGGCGAACGGCATGGTCGCCTCGTCATTCAATGCCATAAAAAAAGTGTTCTAAGCTTGGTGCTATTCTCACCTGATACTGCTGGTACTCGGAGATGAGGTCGGCCATGTTGCTGGCCGCCTCCGTGAACTCCATCTCATCCATACCCTCGCCTGTGTACCAGTGGAGGAAGGCCTGCAACACAAAAGTGTATCGAATAACTGCATAGTATTGCTTTTTCTATTTTTGGAGGTAGGTAGAAACATAACACCCCATGGCCCCAGACATATTAAATCAAGTGTAATAAATAAATTTCAGATAATTCATTTTTAGGGCAAAAAGCAAGTTCGGAGTTTCTTTCTGCCTTTCTTCTTCGGGTAGTCATCGGTTAGGTAGCTAGTGAAAGGCTGGTAGGTAGTAAGGCCTGTAGTTTCCTCACCAGTGAGGATCGCGACGCGTTCTTGTCATTATTGTATTAAAATGTACATACAAAGCATCACACATTTTTCCCTTTCCTGGGGTAGGCTGTGGTGTATCTCACCCACATTTCGTCAGCTATGTTAGGTCCCATGTAATAGAGGGCGGGTGTTGCCATTTACCGGCACATTTCCAGACTCTGAACTAATACCGAGTAGAAAAACCTATACTTTGTATGGAATTAGCGGCTATATAGTATTGCCCTTTCTATTTTTAGGGGTACGAGACTATCCCGCCCTCACACCCACCACTGCAACTCCTGTAAGCCAGGATCGGCAGTGGCACGCATTATGACACCGAGCGGTGAAGCTCGGAGTTTCAGGGAACACTAATTAGTTTTAACCCGCAACGAAGTTAATCAAATAGAAGAATAAGGAGGAGTTAGAAATATATTTATCACTTATCATGGCAGAGGCGCAACTAGTGCACCCACTTTCGCGCCATGTCGCTGGTGCTGTTCAAACCATACAAAAAATTACTTGAAAAAAACTATTACGTTAACGATACGATACCGCTAAATTCCTGCTAGAGATGTTTTCAAATCAAATCATTTATTAAGTAATTAGGCCCTTAAGTGCGCTTTTACATGTCATTTTTTACAATATTTTTTTATCAATAGAAGGTTTCTACCGGTGCTTCAGAAAAGCCCACTGACCTGAGAAGAAGCACCAAGAAACTTAGCGTAGGTATTTTGTCATCTTATTTTTTTTAAATAGTATATATTTTGTATAATTTCTACTAACCCGTCTTCGGAACATCGCAGTGAACTGCTCAGAGATGCGTTTGAAGATCTCCTGTATCGCCGTAGAGTTTCCTATGAACGTGGCGGACATTTTGAACCCGCGCGGCGGCACGTCGCACACCGCCACCTTCAAATTGTTCGGGATCCATTCCACGAAGTAGCTGGAAAATAACGCCATCTATTAATGACTTGTGGAACTAATGTTTAAATTTCGAATATGTCTATGGCTGCGGTAAGGATGTGCTTGAGCCACCATTTATTTTTAACAAAAAAAAAAAATAGCGGTGTTATAAGTTTAGGGTGTGTTTCTGTGTATCTATATGTCTGTTTGATGCATCGTAGCTATTATATAAATCTGTACTTAGTACTGACTGCCTCGGTGGCGTAGTTATATTACAGTACGACTGCAAAGCTGAGGTCTCGGGTTCGATTCCCGGGTCGGGCAAAGTGACATTGAGTGTTTATATTCAATATCAGCCCCGAGTCTGGAATTGTGCCCGATATGGCGATAGGCTCGCCCCCTATCACATCATGGGGCGGAATAACGGCGAAAAGTGGGTGCACTAGTTGCGCCTCTGCCTACCCCTTCGGGGATAACAGGCGTGAGTGTATGTGTGTGTGTGTGTACTTAGTTAAGTAAAGTTTGTGAATACTATCCTACCTGGAGTTCTTATTCTGCACAGCCAGGACCTGGTCATCTACTTCCCTCATGGACATGCGGCCGCGGAACATGGTCGCGACGGTGAGGTAGCGTCCGTGCCGCGGGTCCGCCGCCGTCATCATGTTACCAGCGTTGAACATCTGTGGATGTAGTTTGGCAACTAGTAGCGACATCTGTCGATTAGGTGCTTGAGTAATTTTTTTTATTGCGTTGAATGACGAGACGAGCATGCCGTTCGCCTGATGGTAAGTAATACGACCACCCATAAACAGTAGCAACACCATCCAGCACCTTGAGTTACAAACTACTGGGTGGCATTCCATTGTGTCATCCTGAGACGTAAAATGAGTGTTACGTCTCATTATGTCCAGTAGTTACACTAGCTAGAATGCCCTTCAAACCGAAACACAACAGTGCATGCACACTGCTGCTTGGCGTTAGAAATAGTGGACACCACCGCAATTGTTGGTACCCACCCAAACGGACTCTTACATAATTACCTCAAACCTACCACCAGTACGATTGAGTTTTATACATCCTCTTTTCTTAAGTAATACCATTTACTGGTTTGCGAGGAATCGTCTAGGTAGGTACCACCGAAATGTCTATTTCTACCGCCAGCAGTGTGTATGCACTGTGTTCTGATTTGACCATTGTAGCTAGAATTACTGGGCATTATGAGACTTAACTTCTTATGTGTCAGGGTGTGGAGTGTGTGGAGTGACACGCAGTTCTTAAAAGTTCTATATTTACAGGCCGTCGTATCGTTTAGTAGGCGAGCGACATGCTCGTCTCGTCATCCGGAAGCAATAAAAAGAATACCAACCCTGTATTATAAATTATTGTATTATATAGGGAACGTGAACGACGAATGATCTATTATCTGGTGACACAGTTGAATTCCAAAATCATTTAGAAAATTCTCATAATGATTAAAAAAAATTAAAGTTTTGTTGCCATTATTCAATACACACAAATCTGTAATTAAGGGAACATAACTTCCTGATTTTCCTTTAATAATATTAAAATAACTAGTTTCCATTAAAAGAGCATATTCTGTCCACGCTGAGTATCAAAAATATTTGGCTGGAACCCATATTTTATCATTTTTGTAATATTAAAAGAATATATAAATAAATTATTGATCTAAAAGTATTTTTTTATCTGTGGCTCTTGTATCGATTTTGTGCTGCCACCTATAGTTCCTTATACTGTCCCTTTATTAAACAGGGTAGCTCCCTTAGAACGTGTAAAAAAACACGACTCGAATCGTGATTGGTCGAGAGACTAACACGTGACTCTTGTATTGGTCTCTCGACCAATCACAAACATGACAATTAAACGACATCGACTTCCGTATCGTTTACTGGCCAAGTAAATAGGGACTTGCAGGTTGCGGACGACAACTTAGACGTGAGTCGGAGGAAGCCCGCAGCCGTCCCTAATGCGCCGAAGATGGCCACCGCGGAGTTTTAGTTGGTATGCCGTGCGGTGTACATAGGTTAGGGACTCGGCCCAGCGCACTGTGGAACGTCCCTATAGAAAGGGCGTGACATGAGTATCTCTCTTACATATCTTATGATAACTCAACAACGGAATAACGTAAAGATTTGAATTTTTTTACGTGTATTATTGAATAATAGACATATCCATTACCAATGTAGTTTATTTGAATAATACTGATATGACTATAAAAAAAATACTGAAATATGCCTGTATTTCAAGGGAGTTTATAACCAAATTAATGATAGATACACAATAATTTGACATTATTGCAATTAAACAAGCGAAATACAATACAGTATAGGGTATATTTTAACCTAATTAATGAAAAATAGACATGTCTTAAAATCGCCTAAATTTACGATCTCAAGAACTTTACTCAAAAGAAATTGTCAGGCGTTTCCTAACACTTTAAAAAACTTATTTCGAGTAATATTATTATAATATTAGGATGGATTAAAATGACACAACAATTGAAAGCATAATGTTAAAAATTATTTACACCAACCTACTTGATTGCTTTCGTGTAATATAAACACCTGATGAAATATTCATAATTCACAAAATTTAGTCAGCTTGATGAAAAATGTAGATGCTCTGACATTTTTATCAGGCGTGTGACCTATTTTGTTAATTTTCTTCGAAAGGGGGATGAGGGGGGGGGGTACATAATGTTCTAGCAAAATTTCCTACTTACTCTGAACTATCAAACACAAGTATCATTAGGTTGGGGTTTCGTGGCGTTTTTATTATATGATAGATTTTATCAAACACTTCGATTACTTTTTTAAACTTTAATTTAACCATAAAATAAAGCGTCTTTTTAAAAAGAAACAGTTGCATTTATATAAGTGTATCCTATTAAACTGTTGTATTTATAAAATACTTCTCCAAACTATTGCGAATACCACAAATATCTTTCTGAGGTCATTTTCGACAGTGTTCGATACTTCAACTTTGATGCTATATATTAGGTAAAATAAAGCGATTAGAGGGGTGAAAATTATAAAACTTGAAAGGTCATTTTGTCCCATTTCGATAATGCATTTCAGTTTCTAGTTATCAGACATTCAGTACTACCGGTACATGTCACGCCCTTTCTATGGGGACGTTCCACAGTGCGGCGGCCGCCCGACGTTTTCCATCTCTCCGGGCGGTTCAACGTCGGGTCGTAAGGCACGGTGAACCTAACATAACCGCTCAGTCGTTCCCCTTGAACTCTGGGCGGTAGTAATCACCGTAACACTTTCTCCGCGTAAAAAAAAATAATTAGGGACTTTACTAACTTGGGTCATTAACTCGGGCACAGTTTGTGCTCGGAAGTTGACGGAGTTCCTCGCAGTGAGAGGAGCGAATCCTGAAAATCAATACGACTTATTGTAGCAAAAAAAGGACAATACATAGAAGGGTTTCAGCGTTCATCTATACATATAATAAAGCAATAAAATCGGTGTATCTGTACATTTAAATGTGATAAAAAGGAAGAGGGTGACTGAAGTGTATAAAGAAGTGTAATGGAATGCAAATCAGCGATTTTTGTTATTCTTTTATGTCTGTCTGTTTTTTGTTTGTCTTGCAAATCTTCGAAATCACTGAACGGATTTCGATGAAATTTGGTATGGGGATAGTTTGAGAGCTTAGACACGATGTAGGCTACTTTTTATCCCGGGAAAATATAAAGCGGGACTTTTATTCCGGAAAACCCTATCACGTGGTCAAAGCCGCAAGCAAAAGCTATCTGTAATACTAAAGTACAATATTGATTTATACTTAGTAATATTAGTTATCAAATCACAAAAATCCTAAAATTAAGAATCTCCCTTGAGCTCAGGGAGTCATACCTGGCATGAAGAAGTGAAGCCGAGGGAACGGCACCATGTTGACAGCGAGTTTCCTTAGGTCAGCGTTCAGCTGGCCAGGGAAACGGAGGCATGTGGTGACTCCAGACATAGTCAACTGGAATTCAATAGAACGATTTTTGCTGGCACCATTTTAAATACACACAACAAAAAATGCCTGACTGCCTCGGTGGCGTAGTTAATGGCACGACTGCAATGCTGAGGGCTTTTTTTTTTTTTTTTTTTTAAACGGCCATCTTCGGCGCATTAGGGACGGCTGCGGGCTTCCTCCGACTCACGTCTAAGTTGTCGTCAGCAACCGCCCCTGCACGTACCGCTATTGCGGTCCTTTTCCTGTTGCGGGGGCTCAGAAGCCCCCGAAACACCGTACCATGTCCACCTTTTGGAATGCTGAGGTCTCGGGTTCGATCCCCGTGTCGGGCAAAGTGATATTGGGTTTTTATATTTAGTATCAGCCGGGAGTCTGGAATTTGTGCCCGATTGGCGATAGGCTCGCCTTCTACAATGGGATGAAATGCGCATAGCGAAAAGTGGGTGCACATGCGCCTCTGCCTACCCCTTCGGGGGAAAGCATGAATATGTACATTGCTCACCGATATAAGATGGTTGAGGTCACCATAGCTGGGGGAGGTGAGCCGCAACGTCCTGAAGCAGATGTTGTAGAGCGCCTCGTTGTCGATGCAAAACGTCATGTCCGTGTTCTCAACCAGCTGATGCACTGAGAGGGTCGCGTTGTACGGCTCCAGAACCACCTCGCTTACCTGGGGAATAGCGGTTTAGTCTGCAGGCGTCACATTGGAGAAAAGAGGGGCAGCTTCTCCTCCTAGATTCAACACAGCTACAGTCAACCACCAACCACAGTCAACCAGCGCTGTAATATACAGGGTCATTTTGACATTGCGTTACTAAATAAAACCACATACTTATCTCCTTAAAAACAACACTTTCCATTAAGTTATTCTAACCATTGCTGTAAAATAAAAAAGTGTAAGTTATGAACAAAATAAATATCAATAAAATGTAACTTTAAGTCTACACGCTCTAATGCCACTACTACTACTCTAAGAGGACTCATCGCTGCGGCAGCATCATACTTTCAGTCAGAAAAATACTCACGCACACGCCATATTCGCACTAAACTAGAAAATGATAAAAAAATCAGGAAAGTTAAATTGAGATATTCGTTTCTTATGGATGACTTCCCGCATAATGCTAGCAGAAGCAAAGACGAGTATGTGGTTTCATTTATTAACGCAATGTCAAAATGACCCTGTATACTGTCCACTGCTGAGCACGGGCCTCCTCTACTGAGAGGGGTTAGGCCTTAGTCCACCACGTTGGCCTAGTGCGGGCAGACTTCACATAACCTCGAAATTCTTATAGAGAACTTCTCAGGTATGCAGGTTTCCTCACGATTTGTTTCCTTTACTGTTAAAGTGAGCGATAATTCACAAAGTATCACTCGACTAGATGAATAAATTCTCAATTCTAAATCGTCCTTACAATTTTGTGTCCTTGATGTTTCTTACTCTGTCACGCAAAATCTACTGCAAGGATTTCGATGAATTTTGTTACACGGGTAGATCATGTCCTGGATTAGCACGTAGGCTATTTTTATCCCAGGAAAATATAAAGCGGGACTTTATACCGGAAAAACTTTTAACGCGGTCGGAGCCGCGGGCAAAAGCTAGTACATCATGTATGCTAAACATACATCATCATGATTTTATATTTTTATAGAATCCTGAAAAAGAAACAGTCGAAAGCGGGATGATTCTTTTTCAGGATTCTATAAAAATATAAAATCATTAACCAGGCACTACATGGCCATTGACATGTATAAAAAATCATAATATAAAAAAATACATCATCATATCAACATCTATACTATTATAAAGCTGACGATTTTGTTTGGTTGGAAGCGCTAATATCAAGAACTACTGAACGGGTTTTAAAAATTCTTTCACTAATAGGAAGCTACATTACTCCTGAGTGCTATAGGATTATGCTTTTTATCCCGAAAAAAAATCGGAAAAACTTTGCACACGGGCGGAGCCATGAGCAATACTAGTAATAATATAAAAGGGATTTACTTTACACAAAGAAAAAATATGTTTAAATTAAACTTAACGCTTTTCGGCGATTTAGTTCAGCTACTTATATGGCTGACATTCATTCATTCGTTCATTCATTCATTCACGAAGTTCCCCGCGCCAGCTAGTAGTATAGGTATAGATTTCAATTCGTTATTTTTATAACTTTCAACTTACCTTAGGCGAAGGTACAACGCTGAAGGTGTTCATGATCCTATCAGGGAACTCTTCACGGATCTTGCTGAGGAGTAGCGTCCCAAGACCTGAGCCGGTGCCGCCGCCCAGAGAATGCGCTAGTTGGAACCCTGGGTAATTCAAATCATTTTAGATTGTGGTTTTCTTGGGTCTCCACCAATTTGGGCGTTTGTTAATCGTGCATTAAAAATAACCCAAATGTTAAATTACATATAAAATAACACCTAATTAAGGAAGATAATCGTTATGATGTGGGATACTCAAAAATTTTATCAGTCCGTTAAGACAGTTGTTGCAGTAACTAACAGAACATGGTGAAATTAGGCCCCTAAAATATTTTCTGAGTGTTGAGCGATGAATAAAGGAATGCACGGGCGTAGCTATAGCTTTCACATGGGGGGTCCTACGATATAAAAAAATTGTAGCGTGGGTTCTTGCCTTGCATGACACCGTATTTTAGAAGCTAATGGGGGGGGGGGGGGGGTCCGGATCCCTAAAATAGAAAGAAGAAAGAAAATATATTTATTATTGGTACAATAACAGTAAACAGTATAACATATATAAAAAAAAGAAGAAAAAACTAAATACAAACAAATACAACATAGTTATATGTATTGTGCCAACAACGGGAACCCCCATTCAGCTTCTTGCTGCAGCATCAGCCTGACTGATACTGCAGCGCTGATTTTCAATGGGGACCCAAGTGATGTACGGACACTAAGTCGGTATGTACACAAATTCAACTAAAGCTAGTAAGAAACGACAAAACTAAAGAACACAAATTTAACTAAAGCTAAGTACAAATAAATACAACACACAAACAAATTTAACACGCAACACATTTTATACGTATAATATCTATTTTTGTATGTATATATGTAAGTATATAAAATGTCAGCGGTCAGTGACGTAGCGTGAATTATTGTAAGCTAAGGGTGGGGGGACCCCCCCATACGCCCATGAAGGAATGACATATTTAAAAAAATTAAATAAAAAATGTTGTCTTCAAAAACCACTAAAAGTAATTTACCTATACTGATTACAATCTCCTTTTTTGAAGTCGGTTAAAAATAGTCTAAAATGCCATGAATAAATTCTAAGCAAGATTAATGTGAATAAAACTCTGGACAAGGATATAAAAAATACACTTGGCAAATTCAACGATGGATTAGCTAGGCAGTGTTACCATATCCGCAGAGTTTTACTTACCTTCAAATTGAGTTAAAAGCCCCCAAAAAGGGTTTTTAAGAAATTCATTCCGATAATAAAGCGATAACGCGGTTTTCTCCGCGAAAAAAGGGCACTTTACCTTGGAGGCAGTCGCAAGTCTCCGCCTCCTTCCTGATGACGTCCAGCACAGAGTCCACAAGCTCAGCGCCCTCTGTGTAGTGACCTTTGGCCCAGTTGTTACCTGTCAAATCAAACAAGGTTAAATAAGTGTTTTATCCCCGAAAGGGTAGGCAGACGCGCAACTTGTGCAAAGACTTTTCTGAAATACTGACGTTTCGGGATCGATTCCGAGTCGGGCAAATGATATTGGATTTTCCTATTCAGTATCAGCCCGGAGTTTGGAATTTGTGCTCGATATGGCGATAGGTTCGTCTCCATCACATGGACCGGAAATACGAGCGGCGAAAAGTGGGTGCATTAGTTGCGCCTCTGCCTACCCCTTTGGGGATAAAAGGCGTGAGTGTGTATGCATATGTAGGGCTGGCACATGCGTCATACTCGTGAACGGGTGCTGCTTGTGTGGACTGGTCTGCTCTGTTTGATGGTTGGCTTTATTTTTTACTTAAAATTAAATATGTAGGTGGTTGTTTCACTTAGGTACTCTCCGTTAATTTTCGCATTTAATATCCATCTTTAAAATTGAATGTATTATTGTGATATTCAAATTGTAAAATATATATTTTTTAAAAAAGTATAAAAGACCTACGCTGAGTTTCTTGGTGCTTCTTCTCAGGCCAGTGGGCTTTTCCGAAGCACCGGTAGAATCTTTTAGTAAAACAACATTGTGAAAAATGACGTGTAAAAGTGCCCTTAGGGGCCTAATTACTGAATAAATGATTTGAGTTGATTTGATATGTAAATACGAAATTGTATTATACCTGCGCCGCTCTGTCCGAACACGAAGTTGTCAGGGCGGAACAGCTGTCCGTACCGGCCGGACCTGACCGAGTCCATGGTGCCGGGCTCCAAGTCCACCAGGACAGCGCGCGGCACGTACTTGCCTACAACGAAACATCAACCATCAGTAATTGGACCACTTACGCCAATGGGCAACAATCCATAAGCCTATAATTTGTTTTTTTTTTTATTTTATTGCATCTAATGACAAGACGAGCATGCCGTTCGCCGGATGGTAAGCAATACGACCGCCCATAAACAGTAGCAACACCATCCAGCACCTTGAGTTACAAAGTACCGTGTGGCATTCCATGCGCTCGTCATCCTGAGAGATAAGACGATAAGCCTCATTATGTACTGTAGTTACACTGGTTACAATGTCATTCAAACCGAAACACAACATGCAGCAGTGCATGCACACTGCTGCTTGGCGATAGAAATAGACATTGCGGTGGTACCGACCCAGACGGACTCTCATATAATATGAGAGACCTACCACCAGTATGGTGATAAAATAAAAACTTTATTAAAATTTAAATAGTTTTCTGCAAAGAGCATTATAATACTACATTGACTTCCGTGTAACTCTATCTACATAAAGACATTGGCAAAATCACCGCTGCAACGGTGGAGCCATAACCTAAAAGAAGAAGAAGAAGAAGAAAATTTAAATAACCCCCGACACAAAAAACCTCTAAAAAGTAAAATAACAAAAGTGTTTTTGTCGTTTATTTACCTCGTAATATTTTGACTCAAGCTCCTCACGTCGGGGGACCGAACTCTGGACTAGGCAGATGAAAACACTTCTTTCGCGGTCCCCCGTCACGACAAAGCTTGGGTCAAAATATTCATAATCATAATCCTCCTAGTCAGTTTTGCCCCGGCGGCCAATCTCAACGGAGATCAGCCAGGTACGCAGGAGATATTATAGTGCACAAGTGTGTGCGCAATACACAGGTGCACTCGCTATTCCTTCACTCTCATAGACCGGTGAGACGGCAATGCGACATGACCGGAGAGAGATCAGGCGCAGGACCAACGGATTTACATACTTTCCTAGACACGGCGGTATCACACCGCCTACTTCCTGACTCCGAGCCGCGACTGAGTAATTTTTTAAGATGGAAAAACCCAGTCACAATTTTTTTGGCTCGACCCGGGATTCGAACCCAGGACCTCAGCGCGCAAATCGTACTCGTAAAGCGTATGCAATACAACTGCGCCACCGAGGCAGTCAAAATCTTACTAAGTACTAAAACAACAAAGACAACTTTTGGGTATAAGAAAATAACAGATGAAGAGTGGAAATACACTGTAACTTTTGTGAAGTACTTTGTTTTAGAGGAATAATCGGTAATTTTTTTGCGCTTTTATTTTATTTCGGAGGGATTTGTAGGGGTTTTCAAACTCCATTTGGGGGTATTACAAAGCATAATATATCTGGCAACAGCGCCTGACACACAGGAGCGGGGGAGGAGGGCGGGATATTCTCAATCTCCAATCAGGTATTGACAACTTCTTATTGATATTTGATACATACCACAGATAACTATATATTAGTCAGAGAATACACACCACTGCTAGCTTCATTGTAGTACACGTTGAGTCTCTCAAACTGCAATTCGCTCTCTCCGTTGTAAATTCCGTCTGTTTCTATTCCATGCTCGTCGGATATTATCTCCCAGAACTACAACAAACAGATTTTATGAGAATTTAAAGCATAAGCAAAAATAATCATGCGTCATTTGAAATAAAAAAGGTGGATTTCGCTCTTCTTGGCATAGATGCGGATTTCTATTTGGTTTTGTGGACCTTATTTTACAAGCTTTTAAAGCGTTTTTAGAACGTATCCTGAACTTATGCTGCGAGCGTTCGATATTTTCCAAGGATTTTTTTTTTTTAAAGAGACTAGGTGCTACTCGCGGCTTCACCCGCGTGAATAGCCTTTCCTGCTACAAGCCTTACTGGTGGTAGTACTCTCATATGTAAGAGTCTACCTGGGTGGGTACCACCGCGATGTCTATTTCTACATTTTCTACCGCCAAGCAGCAGTGTGCATGCACTGTTGTGTTTCGGTTTGATGGGCATTGTAGCTAGTGTAACTAGTAACTACTGGACATAATGAGACTTAACATCTTATGTGTCAGGATGACGAGCGCAGTGGAATGCCACACAGTACTTTGTAACTCAAGGTGCTGGATGGTGTTGCTACTGTTTATGGGTGGTCATATCGCTTACCATCAGGCGAACGGCATGCTCCTCTCATCATTCGATGCAATAAACACAATAGTCCCTAAAACAAAGTACGACACGAGCGCCATCTATTTAAAGGATCAGATTAATAATATCCATTATTTCTCATGTGAGCTAATTACCGGGATAAAATGTAGCCTATGCGTTAATCCAGGACATGTTCTACCCGTGTGCCAATTCATCCAAATCCGTTTAGTAGTTTCTGCGTTTACTTCTAAGAAACATACAAACATCCAAGTATTTTCACAAATTTTCGTACATATAATATTAGTAAGAAAGTAACGATTTCGTATTCGATTTTTGAATTGATTAAGTAGCTATTTTTAAGTTTACGCAATGAGAGTTAAGACTTGATAAAACACATATTGAAGCTTTAATAATAATCAGTTTCATGTATAAAATGCCGGCATCACTTAAATATTTTATGAGATAAAAAATATGAGGGGCAAGCGCCCGGGACCGTGCATACGAGAAGCCTCTCGTGGTGCCTTAGCTGGGGACTTTTTTGGGTCTCTAAATACAGAGCATGTTATAAAATTGTTGAAATCGGGGTCATTTTTCATCTTCACGTCAATAGACTCGCATGAATTAAAACAGCTACTGACAGGCAGGGTCAGATTAAGAATGTCGGGGCCCCTAGGCATTTGCCTAATTTGCCTTCAGGCCAATCCAGCCCTGCTTATGGGCAGTTACACAATTAAAAACTTACAATCTGTAGTTACAATCACTTAGCAACTTGTCATTATAAAATAAAGTATGGCCGACTCAGATGAATGAGTCCGTCACTATTTTAACAATATAATAAGTCCGGCCGCACCCGAGGTCATCATTATCATTTATCAGTAGATAAAATACTTTGAATGTTGACCATCACTAAATAGTAGGACCTAGTAACTAGGTCATTCCTTAGCAACATTTAATATTTTTTAGCCTATGAACCCTTAGGGGAGACATACGCTTCCTTAAACAGCCTCTATCGTTTAATTAGTATTTAGTACTTATACTTATCCGCGATTTAGTACTTAAATAACTTTAATTATTTTTATGTGTATTTTATTTGTTTACTAGCCTTTGCTTAAGGCTTCGTCTGCATGGAATTCACACATACATATTTAAAAATATCCTATGTTCTTTGTGCACCTTTGTGGGTAGCCGGAAGATGCCCAAAAAGGCACGTCTGGCTGTCTGTAGAAAAGTGTTATTACCAACTCTGATGTATGGGTGTGAAAGCTGGGTATGGCAGAAAAAGCACGAAAGTAACATTAAAGCAGTGGAAATGAGAGCGTTAAGAAGCATGTCGGGGGTGACTGTGTGTGATAGAGTACGTAATACTATGGTGATGGACATGTGTGGAGTGACAGAGGATGTAGTGACCAAAATTGAGAAGGGTATGCTAAGGTGGTTTGGGCATTTGGACAGTCAGATATCTGACATTCTGGGAAAAGGCGAGGTCAAAAGTACGCTGCACCAGCGGGAGTGCATGATAACATTGATGATGGTAAAGTAGTGTGCCAGAATCGAGCAACGTGGCAAACCATAGTCTCTGCCTACCCCTATCGGATACAGGCGTGATACTATGTATGTACAGACTTATTGTTACTTATTATTAGTACTAGCAAAAGGCTCCCATACTATCACATGGGACGGAATACATATGCATTTGTGTATATTAGTTACGACTTATGCCCCTGTCTACCTCTTCAGGAATAAAAGGCGTGAATAGCATTAACATATATTGCAATGACCTCCACATGATATTGGCAGTTATTACGAAAACAGAAAGTGACATTTTAAATGTAAGCTATTTTTAACATTGATTGTTAATTGAAAAGCAAATTAATGTTTTATTGCTACATTCAGAAAAGTCGCGTGACGAGAGCAGCGAGTAGCGACTTTTTAATGTGAATATTGGCAACGGTAGACAATCATACGTATTCGTAACATATTCAATTAAATAAATAAAATGTAAACAAAGAAAAAAGTTGTTATGCAATACGAGTTTCGTTGCCGGTTTCAAATACCGGGCCGTGTAAAGTAATACTATGTTATTCTGATTAGTATCCATCCGTGTTAGGAATTTGTGCCCGATATGGCGATAGGCTCGCTCCCTAGTCCCTCACATGACACATCATGTGAAAAACAATCATGTCGAAAAGTGATTGCACTAGTTGCGCCTTTGCCTACCCCTTTCGAAATAAAAGACGCGATAGTTTGTATATGTATGTATGTAAACAAATAATTCTTTAGCAATACTTGACATTTTAAACAATACGCCAACTAGTTTTGTATTTTAGAATGTATGTATTGAAAACGTGATACTCTTTGGGACTGTAATTTTATACCTTTTAATGTGTGGACTGCGGTTAATGAATACGGAAACTATTGATCGGTTTTCATTTGGTTTATAATAATAAGGTATAAACAAATATTCCGAAATAATATTATGTGTCGGACTTCAAAAACCACTATAAAACAATAAATAATTAAACTTTATTTTGATACTGCCTCAGTGGCGTAGTATTACGGCACGACTGCACTGCTGAGGTCTCGGGTTCGATCCCCGGGTCGGGCAAAGTTATATTGAGTTAATCCATTCAGTATAAGGGCCTGTAGACAAAAACCCTTTTCTGTAGACAAAATCCCTTTTCTGTAGACAAATTCCCTTGCTCCAGACAAGTCACATGATTTGCATATGTCATTCCCATACATTTTGACCTTTCCGTAAGGGTTAACGCTAACATAAAAGGGATTTTGTTTAGAACCCCCGCCCGGAGTCTGGAATTTGTGCCCGATATGGCGATAAGCTCGCCCCCTATCACATCACGGGTTGGAATAACGGCGAAAAGTGGGTGCACTAGTTGCGCCTCTGCCTGCCCCTACGGGAATATAAGGCGTGAGTGTGTGTGTGTGTTTATTTTGGTATTTACAGTTTAGACTGATAAATATTATTACAGGGCAAAAATAAAACAACGAATTGAGTAGCCTCGAAAAAGGAACATCTTACCTAATCAATGAGATTTTGAAGATTTTTGTATGAAGATTTGAAATAGTTAATTCTATGAAGCAACAATCTATATGATAACTATACATTTTAAAATTACGATAAAAAATTACTGCACTCTTGCATCATACAAATAGTAGCTCTACTGGCTGTATGGACTGTGATTCCTTTGCCCATTGACCATTACTGTACCGGAAGAAAAAAAAAGCAATTTCTATCCTCGCTCGGTCCGAGTACTTAATTTTTTTTCAATTCCAAATTAGAAAACAATATCCATCGAAATTCGAAATAGGTAGGTAGGTGTAATATTGTTTTTTTTTGCAGAAAATACCAAAAGTCAAACTGGTAGTAAAATAATTTGGTTCATAGGTAGGTAGGTAAGTACTAACTCGGATTCTATCAACAATCAACATACCTTAGTACCGATCTGGTTTCCACATTGCCCAGCTTGGACATGAACAATTTCCCTCATTTTCACACACACAGGTTTAAACACGCACTTTCCACTAAAATGAGGTTAGTTTTAACCTAACCTCTTTCCTACAAAATTCGACTTGAATTGTAAGAATACGGTGATGTAACGAACTCTTATCAGCTTATCGCAATTCACATTAAATTTGATATCACTGCAGTGATAACGATAAAGTAGCCAACGATACACATTTGGAAGTGCACTTATTTATGCTCAGTTGTAGAAGCTAAATTACCACAGCATAAAAATATTTTGAATTTTTTCAATAAAACGTGAGAATGTCGACAAAAATAAAATTAATTTTGTCGCGTGTTTAAACAAAATGTTCTTATTAATGACGTGTTTTAACCTTGATATAGCGCCATCTGTCGCTTAATGTTTGTACTAACTCGAGTGAAGTGGACTGTGTAGTATTGATTTCATTGGCCTTCGCCGACCTAGTCCTACGTCAAGGTTTAATAAATTAGAAGAGTCTTGGTCAATAAGATTCTTTTAGGACACGAAGTCGCTCGCCTGACTGTAAGCAAGAAGAAGTATGATTAAAGAATAATAGTATACTAATTCGGTTTGCTTTACTGTGCCCTTAAAAAAACTTGTGATTTATTTGTAAAAAATATAAATAGGATCGGCATGTTACTACCTACAGTTGTTTATTTGTAATTATCTTATCTTTTAGGTGTGGTTTTATCACGTAGGTATTGATATTACTATATCGTACATTCGCATTATACTATTTTGCTGGAGAGTGACTTGTACTTTGATGATTATTCATTGTAAACCATGGCTTATTGTGAATTGCGTTCTCAGACTATTCCGCCTTCACAGTTCACCCACGCCGCTGCAACTTCCTTCTGTAAGTCAGGATCAGCAGTGGCACGATTTTTTGACACCGAGCAGTGAAGCTCGCCAAGTCTCGGGGAACTCAAATCTGTCTTTATCCCTCTACGAAATTAAGCAAATAGAAAAATAGGGAGGAGTTGGAAATATTAATTATCCGCTTACCTCCACAGCAAAACTTTTAATGTTCCTACCTACACACAGTGAGAAAAACCCGGAAGCGATTACGTATTGCGTCAGATCCTAGAAAGACGTCAATGCCCTATAAGCGCTACAAACTCAAGCTAGTTAGACTTGAATTTTAATTAACATAAGACAGCTTTTCCTGCAAAATGTTGAGACCTTAAAATAGGGGACCAGAGAAAGTGGAGTCGAAAAGTCTGCAGCTTTGGTTCCGAGTCGTCTTCACCCGGTGTACAATAGTGATGTGATTAATGGTTAAAAATTATTAATGGTTAATAGTTAAACATTAAAAAAAAATAACGTGTTAAATTAATAGTTAAGTTATAACGGTCAAGAAGTAAGGAGTTACGTGAAAAGCATTAGCGATAACATGTTCAACACGTGTCTTGCGTCGTTTATTTTAATTATGTTAAATTTTTTAACATTGAACCAATAACCAACAGGTTATTTTTTTTCACAATAACAGTCACATCGAAATAAACATTTTCTAATTATTACGTATTCATGAACATTTGTGTAAATGACGCTTGCGTGCCGTTCATACAATTTAAAAAATCTGCTTTGAGGTGTAATGACTGTTCAATTTTTTACACCTTAAAATTATGTTAGTACGTATCTTTATATTACTTATTTATTTATTTATTATGGACATTAGCACTATAGTATTCAGAACTAATGTTAGAATTGGTATACACGGCCGCCATTTTGAATTTCTATGTTTTAAGGCCAATTGACTTCAAAATCGGTATCTGGGTATAACTTTAATTACTAAAAACTGATCCAATGTCGGAATTGAAAAAAGTGGCCGCCATTTTGAATTTCTTTGTTTTAAAGCCTATCGACCTCAAAATCGATATCTGGGCAAGGCCTGTAGGTGTAAAAGACGGATCCAATGTTAAAATTGAAAAAAGTGGCCGCCATTTTGAATTTCTTTGTTTTAAGTCCAATCGACTTCAAAATTGATATCTGGGCAGGCGTTTATGTACAAAAGACGGATCCAATGTTAGAATTGAAAAAAGTGGCCGCCATTTTGAATTCCTTTGTTTTAAGGCCAATTGACCTCAAATTCGACATCTGAGTATAACTTTAGTTACCAAAGAACATTCCAATGTCGGAATGGAAAAAAGTGGCCGCCATTTTGAATTTCTTTGTTTTAAGGCCTATCGACCTCAAAATCGATATCTGGGCAGGCCTGTAGGTACAAAAGACGGATCCAATGTTAGAATTGAAAAAAGTGGCCGCCATTTTAATTTTTTTTGTTTTAAGGCCTATCGACCTCAAAATCGATATCTGGGCAAGCCTGTACGTACAAAAGACGGATCCAATGTTAGAATTGAAAAAAGTGGCCGCCATTTTTAATTTCTTTGTTTTAAGGCCAATCCACCTCAAAATCGATATCTGGGCAGGCCTGTAGGTACAAAAGACGGATCCAATGTTAGAATTGAAAAAAGTGGCCGCCATTTTGAATTCCTTTGTTTTAAGGCCAATCGACCTCAAAATCGATATTTGGTCATGGCTTTAGGTACAAAAGACGGATCCAATGTTAGAATTGAAAAAAGTGGCCACCATTTCGAATTTATTTGTTTTAAGAACAATTGACGTCAAAATGGATACTTGGGCATGTCATCGTTAGTAAAAAAACAGATCTAATGGTAGACTCAAGAAAAGTTGTCACCATTTTTAACTTCTTTGTTTTAAGACTGATTGGATTTAAGATAGATATTTGAGCTTGTCTTTAGCCAAATAGAATAAATCGAGGTTGTAATTTTACTAATTTAACAATTTAGATACGCAGTCACATCAAAATTAAATACTTAAAGAAATTAATAAGGTAATCAACGTGAGTAGCCTTTTAAGTCTGGTGAAGGGGGGTAAATAAAAAAAAGATGCATTAATTGAATGGTCAACCAACAGGGCATAACAATGTAGGGGAAGAAAAATATAGAAGATAATTTCTACTACGCGGCTAATGATTCTTATAGCAATAGTTGAATTGTTAGCGACTCCCTGATTTTTAACCGATTTTGATGCTTTCACAGAAGAATTTTCTTTATTTGCTGTTTGCTGCCACGGGCCACTTCTTTGTTCTTCAATTCTTTATTTTGCGACATAACAAACCTGCGATATCGTTATTGAAGAGCATTGAATAAGCATTGATGGTGGCCATATTATTTAAAAGTTCTATAACCTACTATAGTTTGTGGCCATGTCCAGCGGAGTTTGATTTTAAAACCAATAGCCCTTAAAACAAGAACATTTAACATGGAATGCAGTTCTTGAAATTCCAACCTCGATTTATTCTATTTGTCTAAAGACAAGCCCAAATATCTATCTTAAATACAATCATTCTTAAAACAAAGAAGTTCAAAATGGCGCTCATTTTTCTTAAGTCTAACATTAAATATGACTTTTACTATCAATGTCATGCCCAGTATCGATTTTGAGGTCAATTGGCCTTTAAACAAAGGAATTCAAAATGGCGGCCACTTTTTTCAATTCTAACATTGTATCCGTCTTTTGTACCTAAAGCCATGCCCAGATATCGATTTTGAGGTCGATTGGCCGTAAAACAAAAAAATTCAAAATGGCGGCCACTTTTTCCAATTCTAACATTGGATCCGTCTTTTGTATCTAAAGCCATGACCAAATGTCGATTTTGAGGTGGATTGGCCTTAAAACAAAGAAATTCAAAATGGCGGCCACTTTTTTCAATTCTAACATTGGATCCGTCTTTTGTACCTACAGGCCTGCCCAGATTTCGATTTTGAGGTGGATTGGCCTTAAAACAAAGAAATTCAAAATGGCGGCCACTTTTTTCAATTCTAACATTGGATCCGTCTTTTGTACCTAAAGCCATGACCAAATATCGATTTTGAGGTCGATTGGCCTTAAAACAAAGGAATTCAAAATGGCGGCCACTTTTTTCGATTCCGACATTGGATCAGTCTTTGGTAACTAAAGTTATATCCAGATACCGATTTTGAGGTCAATTGGCCTTAAAACAAAGAAATTCAAAATGGCGGCCACTTTTTTCAATTCTAACATTGGATCCGTCTTTTGTACCTACAGGCCTGCCCAGATATCGATTTTGAGGTCGATAGGCCTTAAAACAAAGAAATTCAAAATGGCGGCCACTTTTTTCAATTCTAACATTGGATCCGTCTTTTGTACGTACAGGCTTGCCCAGATATCGATTTTGAGGTCGATAGGCCTTAAAACAAAAAAAATCAAAATGGCGGCCACTTTTTTCAATTCTAACATTGGATCCGTCTTTTGTACCTAAACGCCTGCCCAGATATCAATTTTGAAGTCGATTGGACTTAAAACAAAGAAATTCAAAATGGCGGCCACTTTTACCAATTCTGACGTTACCTAAATAAAATTATTTTCGCAATCATTGCAAGTGGCGATTTTATTGTTCACAAATCACGACAAGGCATAATTTAAGTCTTAGCTAAAGAAAAAATATCATTTTTGTACTTATTAGTAGTATTAAATTTCATTTAATAAATAACCTACAGACTATAGAGGCGTTATTAGCATTTTTCTATGATTAACAGTTATCAAGTTTAGTTGAATGATAAATTAACAGATGGCATTAACTGCCTCCGCAGTCCGTTCATTAGTTTAAACGTTTAATGAATATTGCAATAGTAGTTAATAGAATTAACAGCTATTTTTTTATAATGAGTTAAATTAACAGTTATAACGTTTAATGATCACCTCTAGTGTACAAGCAGTAAAAAGCACAGAAGTGCAATCATTGCTTCGCACAGTACCGGATTTAATATATATTTCAGATAAGGCCTCAGAACAATAACTAAAGCCAGTTATTATTCTGAGGATAAGGCACACAAAATATCCAGTATATAATTTTCTGAAAGTTGGCATTATTATGCCAACCTACTTTAAAATATAGGCTGCGGCCTATAAAATAAACACAAGCGTCAAGCTCCATATTTCGCTAAGTGATGAAACTGATGCCACAATGTCGTTAGGCATTAATTGCTTCACGGGGGTTGCTTTTTTGACCAAAGAATACAATATTACAATCATTCGACCAGGGAAACAAATCTTACATAGCACCAATAAACCATAATAGGTAATCATATAGCCCGTTATTGTAAAATGCACTACTTCTGGGCATGGGTCTCTACTGAGAGAGTTTAGGCCTTAATCCACCACGCTGGCCTATAGTTGATATCATTAACATACATTGGAAACACTGGTGTAATACGGAGACATGACGGGCATGATGCAATTTGCCCTTAGTACGAGTGGGGCCCTGGCCCAGAGAGGAAGTAAGTGTGAACTTATTTTTACTGCAGGACTTTTTGTATCATCGTCATCATCCGCCATATGACGTCCGCTGCGGAACATAGGCCTCCCCTAAAAATGTTCAGACGGATCTGTTGAAAGCGGCCTGCATCGAGCGTGTCCCTGCTAGCTTTATGAAGTCGTCGATTATTTGTGTATTACCTAAGAATAAAAAAGGCGCCGGAAAAATGTGTATAGATCGCAAGGAACTTATATACTACCAAGTTCCTTGATAGATTTGTATATGAGAAGGGGCTTCATTCGAATTCGACACTAGTCTTTACAGTGGCGGCCTTATACGGCGCGAGGCTCTGGCAAAAAAACACAAAAAGCATGGAATAGCATTAATTTGATGAAAAACTAAAACAAATTTCTTCTTTATGGCGTCGAATGTCGAGACGAGCAAGCCGTTCGCCTGATGGTAATCGATACGACCACCCATAAACAGTAGAAACACCATCCAGCACCCTGTGTTACAAAGTACTGTGTGGCATTCCACTGCGGTCGTCATCTTGAGACATAAGATGAAGTCTCATTATGTCCTGTAGTCTATTTACGTTTTTATTTTTATTTTTATTGACTGCCTCGGTGGCGTAGTTGTATTGCGTACGAGTACGATTTGCGCGCTGAAATCGTGGGTTCGAATCCCGGGTCGGGCCAAAAAACTTTGTGACTGGGTTTTTCCATCTTAAAATTTACTCAGTCGCAGCTCGGAGTCAGGAAGTTGGCGGTGTGATACCAGTATTACCAACTTAGTGGATTTTTCACTAAATCTGGTGGCTTAGACTCCCCTTTTAACACATAAAAATTGGTTTTAGTGGCTATTGTTTTTTTTTATATGTGAATTAGTTTAAAAGACTTAACGGGAGGAAGAGGAACATTCACTAACATAATTATTTCACAAATAAGGAAGATTCCTTTTGATACATTATACAGCTGAAACAGTAAGAGTTCATAACACTATTGCAAATTAAAACAAGGTCGCCAAAAAAAATTTGTGCAGCAAAAACCACTTAGCAAATTAAATTTAAGGATTTCTGGTATATTTACAGATCTTACTTTTAGTGGTTTCTAGTTGTTTGAAGTTTGAACAGTCATTTTTAGCGGGTTTGATAAAAAAAGTGTTGGCAACAGTGCCCATAGCCGTCAGCCAAACTTCATTTTAATTTTGAAGTGTGCTGTCGAGTTTTGGCGGGAACGTGGAAGTGTCATAAGGTGCTCTTGTTTTAATTCATTATTTTAGTGATACTTAGTGTTATATTGCATAATTATGGTGGTATATTATACAATATAGTTCTATTAAAGTGCTCAAATGAATTGAATTGAAATAACTGTGCCAATCAAGTGTTTTTTCGTTGCCGCCAAAACTCCTTGATAAAGTCTTGGTAAGGCAGCCACTGCTTGACTACGACATAGTACGTATGAAAAAAAAAGACAATCAAAAATATCACTTAAGACGAGGCTGTATGGCTTTCAACCCTTTGCCTTCCCTATAAGGGAAAATTATAAAAAAAAATACAAGGGAAAACATCAAGTATATTTTTATAACAAAATCTTAATAAATAAATTCAAAGAACTATGCCGCGACAATAAAACACCGTGACCAACATTCACACCAACTAAAATACAATAAAACAGTAAAAAGCATGTGTTTACAACTCACTATTTAGTTCCTGAAAATTTCAACAACAATGAAGATAGCAGCTGTTCTCACTTCACTGTTAATTGTTGCGGTTTGAGTTGTGCACGAAGAGTAAAACATATGCTTGTACTACTTTTATTGATTTATTTTTATTAAAACATTATTACACACAATATACCGGTATCGCCATATTGGCATCTTATAGTGATGTGTAGACTACTAGTGTTGTTCCAAAAACAACTCTTAACACCTTCCCTTAATTTTACAATTTATAATACTAAATTTAAAATTATCTTTACTCATAATTGAAAATGTTTTTGACTTTTATTTTATGTTAGAACAGCACCAGTTGTCTTTACAATTATTTAATATTATTATTCTTTTTTTTTTTTTTTTTTATTATAACTGTTTATTAATTTTTATTTTTATTATTTATTATAATTTTCTTTTATTTATATCTATACTCCTGTTTACATTACTTTTGCATACATAATTTTAATCAAATTTATTAATGTTCATTATACATTATAGAAGTATACAAACACATATTTTTACTTAATTATTTTTAAACAATGAAATTCAAATTTATTTTTCAGCAATGGTTTAGTAAACATATCTGCAATTTGTTTGTCTGTTGGGCAATATTTAACATTAATGTTACCTTTTACATAGTTTTCATGAATAAAATAGTATCTAACTTCAATGTGTTTTGATCTTTTAAATGAACCTGTTTTAATTAATTGTATTGAACTTTGATTGTCTACATGTAATACTATCTTAATTTTATCTTCTGTTAATTCACTCATTAATGATTTTAGATATAAGCTTTCTTTACAGCAATCAGCAGCTGCAATGTACTCAGCTTCTGTCGATGACAGTGCTACAATAGGTTGGCGTTTTGAGCACCAGGAAATTGGTCCTCCTGAAAACATTATTACAAAACCTGTATTACTGCGCCTTGAAGTAGTGCAGTTTGCATAGTCTGCATCGCAGTATGCATCCAATTTAGAAATATCTCCTCCTTTCTTGTACAGTATTCCCTTCTCTCTTGTTCCATTTAAATACTTCAATATTTTCTTCACAGCTATGACATCTCCTTTAGTAGGGTTTTCAGTCTTTCTACTTGCTTCATTTACTGCTTGGCTAATATCAGGTCTAGATCTTGTAGATAAGTAGAGTAGTCCTCCTACAAGTTCTCTGTAGGGAAAGTTTGGTGAATTTTGAACTTCAGATGCTGTCTTTTTATCACAATTGCATGGTGTACTTGCATATTTAGAGTTAGTCATGCCAAATTTCTCCAAAAGATTTTTAATGTAGTTTTCTTGATGTATTTTTATACCTTCTTCATTTTTCTTTATTTCAAATCCAACATAACTTTTAGGATTCTCACAAATTTTAATCTCAAACTCCTTTTTTAGACAATTCAATATTTTCAACAACTTTTCCTTATCTTTTGCAATAGCTAACCCATCGTCTACATATATAGCAATTATTACAGTTTTATCATCATTTGTGAACACACATTTATCTGTTTTTGTGGTTTTTAATCCCAGTTTCAAAATTTTTTCAGTAAATTGTTTATTCCAAGTAATTGGTGCTTGATTTAAGCCATATAAAGCCTTTTTTAAATGACAAACTTTGTTAGGTTGCTTTTCATATCCTTCTGGAATATGCATGTATATGTCATCTTCACTTAGTTGTCCATATAAAAATGCAGTCTTGACATCAAATGACATCAATTCATAATTATTTGAAGCTGCAATAGCAAAAAGTAGCTTCAGCGATGATTGACTTACTACTGGACTATATATGTCGTTATAATCAATTCCATCTTGCTCAAATCCCCTAACGACTAGTCTTGCTTTATAAGTACCTTCATCTTTGACTCGAAATACCCATTTATTAGAGAGTATTTTCTTTCCTTTTGTATGCTTTATGTCTACTGTTTCCCATGTATTATTATTATCTAAAGATTCCTCCTCTGAATTTATAGCATTCTTCCAATTTTCGCTTTCTGCAGACTTAATAGCTTCATTATATGTTAATAGTACATAGTCACGAAGATAAGTAGGTTTTCTTGTTAGTCTATTTGTTCTCCGTTGCTCAATGTTACTTGTTTCACTATTAGTAGTATCTAAATATTCTGTATCTGTGTTAATATCTAAAGAACTGTGACTTTCTTGCTCTATTATTTGTTCCTGTTCAATTTCTTGTACTGTTTGTTCAATATCTTCTGCTTCATTTTCTATAGTACTTGGAATATCATTAAGTGAGTTATTTGTGCTTCTTAGTCTTATAGGTGTAGTAATTTCCTTCTCTATATCTTCTTTTATTTCTTCATTATTTATAATTACAATATCCCTTGCAATTTCTATTTTACGTTCCTTTTCATTCCAAAGTCTGTATCCATTGTTAGTGTAGCCGATCATTAATAGTCTTTTACTTCTTGAATCTAGCTTCTTTAAATTTACTTGTAGCTGTTTAGCATAAACAACACATCCAAATCTTTGTATATTTGCAATATTTGGTATTTTGCAATACCATAATTCAAATGGTGTTTTCTGATTTAGTGATTCGCTTGGTAATCTATTTGTGATGTAAGCAGCGCAATACATGGCTTCACCCCACATCTCCTTTTCTAACTTTGAATCAAATAACAATGCTCTGGTCTTTTCTTGAAGTGTCCGATTTAATCGTTCTGCCTTACCATTCAATTGAGGGGTATAAGGCACGGTGTAATCCAACTTAATGCCTTTTTGCTTGCACCATTCTCTAAGAGCATTACTGGTATATTCTCCTCCGTTGTCACATCGTATGCATGATACCTTTTCTTTGGTTTCTCTTTCTGTTTCTTCTATGTAATTTATAATATTTTCCTTTACTTCACTTTTTTGTCTTAATAGGTATAGCTTTATGAAATTGCTGTAGTCATCGATCACTGTGAGTACATAATTATATCCATCATGTGTAGGTATTTCAAAGGGTCCACAAACATCAGTATGTATAATTTCTAAGAGTCTTCCCGCTCTGTTCCTATTTGTGTTAAAAGGTAGTCTATGTTGTTTTGCCTGTGTACATATTTCACATTCTTCTAAAGTTTTTGTTCCTAGTACATTAATACCTTCAGTTGCCTTTGAAATTGTTTCTAGTACTCTTTTTCCAGGGTGTCCAAGTCTTCTGTGCCATTCTATAGCTGTTCCATTTTCTTTTATTAATAATGATTTATCTTCTTCTAAATTTTTCTGCATGTTTACTATGAATAATCCATTTTCCTTTTTTCCTTGTATTATTAGATCTGAATTTCTATAGATTTTTACTTTATCTTTTGTGAATACAACTGTACCACTATTTTCTGTGACTGCGCTAACTGATAATAAATTTTGAGTGAGCTCAGGTATAAAGAGTGTTTTATTTAGTTTAAAATCTGTGCCACTTACTGTTCCTTGACCTTTTACTTGCATTGTATTATCATTTGCTACAGAAACAGTTGAATTCCGTTCTTCAAACTTACTTAATATTTCAATATTATTTGTCATGTGAGATGTACAGCCTGAGTCTACAATAAAACTTAAATTTTCTATTACATTTCCTTTAGTCTGTTTTGAAAAAAATGCAGCATCCTTTTTTCTATCTTTGTCCTTAAAAAAACAATTTTCTTCTTTATGGTTACTTTTCTTGCATATATTGCAATTCTTGGATTTAAATTTACATTCATTCTCAGTGTGATTGTACTTCTTACATATACCACACATTTTACATTCCTTTTTTAGATGTCCTAGTTTATTACATTTGAAACACTTTACATAACTATGGTTTTTCTTCTCCGCTTTAAATGCAACTTGCTTATCTTTATTTTCTGTAAAACGGTTTTCTTCATTTAAGAGTCTATTTGTTAAATTTGTAAGTGTTTTTTGGTCATCCGGAGCTGATTCCCATGCCGTTATAAAATAGTTCAAATTGTTTGGTAAGCATGTTAATATTTTAGATATGACCACCTCATCAGTTATATGATGTCCTAGGTTATTTAGACGGAGCCTCAAATTTTCAATTTCTGTTATTATAGTAGATAATGGTTTATTCGCGTTTTTGAAGTTGAAGAAGTCTTGTAGTAATGTAGTTTTATTTCTCTCTTCGGAGCCTTCAAATATTTGACATAATTTATTAAACATTTCCAATGCTGTTTTACATCCTAGGATGTGTCCTTTTAATTTACGATCGATGGAACTAATTATTAATCTTTGTACCTTGGCGTCTTTGGCGTCGCAATCAGTGATTATAGTCTCGTTTTTTGTGTGTGACATCACTTCTTCTAATTTTAATGCTTTAATATATATATTCATTTCGAATTTCCATAGCAGGAAACTTTCACTGTTTGTTAATTTCTCTATTTTGATATTATCGTCCGCCATCTTTATGTACTTAAGTATACACGTTCTTTGTTTCGTAGAATAAAGTTGGTCTCCCTTTTTTCTTTTATTACTGGTTTTTAGCACTGGTTTTAACTTTTATTTGTTTTGACCACTTTTATACTTATTCCTTGTTGTTTTAATTGTGCGTACGTACTGCGTAGTATTACTCCTGTGAGCGGTCTGTTCTGAGTCCTGGCTGGATCTTGCTGGCTTTCTGGGTGACTGGGCACCTGGGCCCATAACCTGTTGCGGTTTGAGTTGTGCACGAAGAGTAAAACATATGCTTGTACTACTTTTATTGATTTATTTTTATTAAAACATTATTACACACAATATACCGGTATCGCCATATTGGCATCTTATAGTGATGTGTAGACTACAAGTGTTGTTCCAAAAACAACTCTTAACATTAATAACTACAGCAACAGTCGGAGATTACGTCGTTTTCAACTCAAAATACTCGAATTCTCAAGTATTTCGCGCGTTTTCTGATACTTTAGTTCATGGAGTGTTGGGTGGTTTATCTTCAATGGTCTTCTTGAGTTATGACAGTAGTTTGAACCTCCACTCGTACATTACTTACGTTATAATATGTACTGTAGTGTCTTCATTGATCGATATTGATCATATTATAGCCGCAAGATCACTGCAATTGAAGGTAAGCCTAAGAGAAACAAACACCAATTCAATATGCCAGTAAAAAATACCATGTCTCACTTACATGGACGCCGCCAAGATTACACTTCGGGGGTACATATTGAATCCAGTGCCGGATTAAGACAACTTGATGCCCTAAGCAATTCAAGCCTATGGGGCCCCCTACCATAAGTAAACTAACATCAGTCTTTAATCGCGCGGATTTTCAAACAGCTTTACTTTTATGTGCTAGCATTTTTTTTGTGCTGTTTTCTGGTGCCCCCCAAGTCGTGATGCCCTAAGCAATTGCTTAATTTGCTTATGGGCTAATCCGGCACTGATTGCATCTATACACTATACTAAAAGATATAATTGCAATCAGCCCTGTATAAATGGCCCACTGCTGAGCATGGGTCTCCTCTATTACTGAGAGGGTGTAGGCCTTAGTCCACCATGCTGGCCTAGTGTGGGTTGGTAGACTTCACATAACTGCGAAATTATTTTCGGAGAATTCTCAAGTATGTAGGTTTCCTCATGATGTTTTCCTTCACCATTAAAGCAAGTGATAATTGATAATCAATATACACATAACATTGAAAAATTAGAGGTGTGTGCCTTAGGTTTTGAACCGTTCATCCGTCTCGTCAGACCATTACATACCCAACTAGGCTATCGTCCACTTTTCATCATGTGGCTGTTGGTGAACTAAATGAAACTAATGTTATAAATGTGAATGTTTTACGTATAGATGTATGTTTGTTACTCTTTCACGCAAAAACTACTTAACGGATTTCAATGAAAATTGGCACACGGGTAGATCATATCCTGGATTAACACATAGGCTTTTTATCACGGGAAAATATAAAGCGGGACTTTTGTCCCAGAAAAACTTTTTAACACAGGCAAAAGCTAGTAAACAATAATTTAATTTTTATTGTTACAGGACATAACCAATGCAAAAAGCCGAGGCATCCTTCACGCAACAACATTCTGGCTGATTGTAGTTTCAATCATAACTTTATATGGCTATATTATAAAAAAACAAACCTTATATACCCTCAGTATAATGCTGCTCATATGTGCACTAAGTCATCACCTTCGAGATGCAAATAGGAGAGGTATCTGGCTTCCCCCATTTGGATCGACCCCTCCGTTAAACAAATTAATATATATCATGTTATTAGGCATGTGTCCACATATATTAGCATATGTATACCAACATACTAAATTCAGTTATTTTAAGTATAATACTGTATATCAAGATTATGTTGTTTGATATGATTATATGGCTTAGACAGTGTATAAAGGATGCGGCTTGTGTGCCAAAATATACCGCTCATGCACACATATATAAACATAATAATAATAATAAAATAATAAAATCTTTATTTGGAATATTTATAAAGTTTTTAAATTATAATGTTCGATAATATCTGCATTAGTTAGAAACTGTGTCGCAGATATTAACGCCCACCTCCGTAGTTAAAAGGCGACAGTTTATATTCCTTAACTTAACAAAAATAAAAGTATTTAAATGTACATAAATCAATAGACAAAAAAAAATGTGTGTGTGTGTGTCTCTGTGTGTGTGTGTCTGTGTGTGTGTGTCTGTGTGTGTGTGTGTGTCTGTGTGTGTGTGTGTGTCTGTGTGTGTGTGTGTGCATGTTTGTGAGTCCCATTATCTAATTACTTTTATGAATAATTCCGTATCCTCATAGGAAATGGTTAACAGCCATTTCGTTGTTATAGATTTACATTCACGTAAAGTTAGAGAATATAAGTTAAGAAACTTGTTGGCTTTGTTATATAATCGGGGGCCAATAAAATAAAAGTGTTGACTAGATAAAACTGTTCTAGAGGTCTCTGTCTGACATACTAGATCCCTTCTACGTTTTTTAAAACTATGAGTAAAAGGCAGCTGTGAGTGTTGACGAATAATAGTCTGAAGAATAAAATGTTGTCTTACAGAAAGAACTTTGGCCAGAGTATATATTTCAGAAGTTGGGTATAAGATTGGTTTATAAAACATGACTTTTAACACTGCCCTTTGAGCCCTTTCAAGGGTTAACATTTTTGATACACCACAACCGCCCCAGGCAGTGATGCAGTAAGTTATTAGAGATTGTGCTAGTGAGCTGTAGACAATTTTCAAAGTCTTTTGGTCAAGTACAGATCTGAGATTTTTAAAAATGTATATAAGTTTACGAATCCTAATTTTTATTAAATTTATATGTTCACTCCAAGTTAAGCGATTGTCAATTACTATTCCAAGGTATTTTATTGTCGTCGTTGCAGTAATTGATGGGCAAGTGCAATTTTCTAATGAATTACATGAGGTATGTGCAATAAGTGTGAAAGATGAGGGAGGGAGAGAAGATGATTTTAATGCAAAACAGATATATTTGGTTTTATTGACATTAAGGGTCAATAGGTTATGCGCTAGCCAGTTCATAACAACAGATAGTGTTTGTTCAGCACGTAACCGAGCTTCAGACCAATTTTTACCATGTATGAGTAGAACTGTGTCATCAGCATACACTACAATTTTACAACTTGGTAACGAAACTGTTGTAGTGTGCGCAAAACAAGAGTTTTTAAAAATTATTGCCTGTTCATAATGACCTAAAGCAGTAAAGTGACATATTTTTTTCTTCATGGCAATAAGCATATGGCGCGTTCTTTCTAGATGGTCTTATTTATGTTGTAATTAAAATGTAAAATATATATTTCATGGTAAGTTTTTCGGCAAAGCCACATATTTTGACTAAGGTGTAGAGTGAAGTTAGGACCTGTTGAGTTAGGTGTGTAGAGTCAGAAGCTTGGCTCTACATGAGGTCTGATAACTTTTTGATAGTGCGAGTCATATTATGATCTCGTCTTGGCAACATTTTACATGAAAATGTTTTTGGTGGGTTTATTTTATTCGGAAATCTAACTGACTAGTAACATGTATAATATAAATTCAAATTATTAAACTAAGCAAAATTTCTTATAACATATTTCCCATGCTTTCATATTATGCCAATCAGTCTATGCATTTTCCTGAACTCTGTCGCTGTTTATATTAGTCTAAGCTGTTTATTTACTAACTAAAATGTATATCGTACTAATATTATAAAGGCGAAAGTTTGTAAGAATGTATGCATGTTTGTTCCTCTTTCACGCAAAAGCTACTGAACGGATTTCGATGAAATTTGGCACACGGGTAGATCATGTCCTGGATTAACACATAGGCTAATTTTTATCCCGGGAAAACATAAAGCGGGACTTTTATCCCGGAAAAACTTTTTAACGCGGGCGAAGACGCGGGCAAAAGCTACTTAACTCTAATTTCTTCAAATTAAGTTGTAGTACGGTACGACTTTAATGCTGAGATCTGTTCGATCCCTGGGTCGTACAAGTGTGGGTTTTTCTACTTACTATTAGCTCTGAGTCTGGAATTTGTGCCCGATATGGCGATAGGCTCACCCCCTATTACATCATAGGACGGAATACGCACGGCCAAAAGTGCATTAGTTGCGCCTCTGCCTACCCCTTCGGGGATAAAACGCGTGATTGTATGCAAATCCCGGAATAACTGAAAATACCGCGTTTGAAAAAAGGGTCAGTGTGCTTTGAATTAGACTAAAAGACACAACTCGTAAGATCATACCGTTTAATTTTGATGTTTGTGATTGATGAAGAGATCAAAACGTTAGTCACGGATTAGTCTCTCAATCCCAATAAAACGCACCGGGGGGCTTAGAATGTGAAAGAAAAAAAACACGATGCGTCTCCGCTTCGTTTTATTGTGTTGGTTGAGAGACTGATACGGTCTCTCGATCAATCACAAACATCAAAATACCGAAACGTCAGTCTCTCAACCAATCACAATACAACGAAGCGGAGACGCATCGTGTTTTTTTTTCATTCTAAGCCCCCTGAGTCGTGTCGTGCTTGATTGCCATCATTATTGCGACCTCTAGTGTTTACTCTCAATAAAAAACAATTTGTCCAAACATCTTTATTCGCCTGGCCACACTGTTTTCTCTATCCATTCAAGGTAGCTCGACACTCTGGTGTACACTGCAGGATGTCCTGGCTCTGCGCAGTTCCTGCCGAATGATGTCACGCCTATGATGTAGAAGATGCACTGGTTCTCCTTAGACGCTACTTGGAGCGGGGAGCCTGAGTCACCCTGGAACACAAAGAATGAAGACATTTTATGTCACAAATTTTTGGTAGCGGCTTCGCCAGCTTGAAAGAGTTTTTCAGACTGCCTCGGTGGCGTAGTGGTATTATAGTACGACTGCAAAGCTGAGGTTTCAGGTTCAATTCCCGGGTCCGGAGTCTGGAATTTGTGCCCGATATGGCGATAGGCTCGCCCCCTATCACATCATGGGATGGAATAACTGCGTAAAGTGGGTGCACTAGTTGCGCCTCTGCCTACCCCTTCGGGGATAATAGCCGTGAGTATGTGTGTGTGTGTGTCTGCTGAGGGCAGTTCATAGACATTAAGTGGAGGTCACTGCATTTACCATCCAGTGCACCATGTAAACAGTGGCCCGGTTCGCTCCCCCCTCTAAGGCCGTTACTAGGTGACATGTGATCACAATAGTGCTTGCACACTACTACTTGGCGGTAGAAATAGACATTGCGGTGGTACCTGCCCAGGTAGCCTCTCGCATATGAGACTTACCAAAAATCACCAGGGGACACTGGCGATCCCCAGGCTTAGCAACCGCAGCGGGAAATGGGGGAAGGATGGGCGGAATTTAGAAGGAGGGGAAATGTTAGCGCGTCCCTTTGCCGTTCGCCTGATGGTAAGCGATACGACCACTCGTAAACAGTAGGAACATCATCCAGCACCTTGAGTTACAAAGTTTAAGGGTTGCGAGCGCCTTCTGCACTCACCCAAAAGACCGGTGTTCTTTCATAAGCCGACCCTCGTCAGGCTAGAAAGAGTAATGTCAGGCACAAAAAAAAATGAGTTTCAAAGTAATGTGTGGCATTCCACTGCGCTCGTCATCCTGAGACATAAGATGTTCAGTCTCATTATGTCCTGTAGTTACACTGGCTACAATGTCCTTCAAACCGAAACAACAGTGCATGCACACTCCTGCTTAGCGGTAGAAATAAACATTGCAGTGGTACCCACCCAGACGGGCTTTTAAATATCGTCGATGAAGTACCAATACCTCCTGACAATTTAGTCCAAAATTACTTTTTTATTACAATAGACATAAAACTCGTATTCGGATAGATTGTATTAACTCCTATCCAAAATTTCTTTACCAATAAGCTTCTTGAGTTATGTGAAAATATCTACCTAATGACAGAATTCATTCGTTCGTATGTATTTAACAGTTTTTTCTTCTTGTGTAAAATTAGATTCTCGACACTTAGGAGGTATTGGTACTTCATCGGCGATATGAGAGACCTACCACCAGTTTTAAATACCTGGCAAGTGTCCTTCCCGCCCCTCAGCTCCCCGGCGCACATCTGGCTCGGCACAAACCCATCCCACTTCCTGTTCTTGAACATTTCTAGGAATCTGTCACACCGGCTGTTTTCTAATAGAGAGAGTGACACTTTTTGGAGCTCTTTCGACGTTTGTTGTGAACCTGGAAAAATTTGGTTTTTATATCTTGGTATGGAAATTTAAATTAGTGTGTGATCGAAGGATCGGCTTCGGAAACCTTTCGCTAAAAGTATACTATAAACTATACGCAGAAAACTTATAATGCTCTACGAATCCAATATAATAATGCGTTAAGAATGCTATTGGGTTTGCCTCGCTTCTGTAGCGCTTCGGCAATGTTCGCTGTCATGCACGCAGATGACTAGTGCGATTATTCGTAAGCGAGCGACATCGCTGATGCGCCGAGTCTGGGGTACAGACAATAATATTTTAGCCCTTGTAGGTGTTGATCACACGAGCGATTTTATGAGACGCTGCTTTGAGCTCCATAAACCTATCGCTCAACTAGTGGGTCAGTGACTCGCCCGTTGTGATGTGTTATTGTTATATTTTGTTCTTTTTATGTGCGTACTAACATAGCTATAAGTATTGTAACTTACTAATTCTATGGGTGAATATCCTGAAATAAATTTAATTTAATTTGTAAGTACAATCTTCGGCGAAACTACGGTCTTTCGGCTAAAATAGCCGTAGGGTCCAAGGTTTCTAGCAAGTGCCGAAATATAAAGAAATAAATGTTATGATTCACATTGTTTCAAATTATTATTATTTTTCACAACTTGCGCGATCAATTTTTTAACAATTTACACCAACTACGGTCCTTTAAACCTACCATAATAACCTGTAATTTAGTTATAGATAGATTATCGCCAATCGTCAACTTCTTTTAGTTGACTGGCTTCGTCCAGAAATTGATCTTCAATCTGGTACTAAAACTGATTATATAATTGAAAGATATGATTGTTTGTACGTTAGTAATGAATAAACTCAAAAACTACTTGTCCGATTTTTTTTAAGTAATATAAAGCTACAAACTACCCCTGATTAGTCTTTGTTTAGTTTTGTATGACATATCTAAGTATATATTTTTAATATCATTGCTTACGTGTATCAGTAACTCCCCATCCAGTAGCAAGAGCTTTGGTGTGGCTTCCGAAGTCACTTCTGGTCCATAAACAAGCTGGTCTGATCGAAGCCTTGAACTCTACGTTTGTCGCCAACTCCATTAATGCGATATCGTTGTATACCTTCGGAGGTCTGTAATCTGGATGTTTGAGGATCTTTCTGATTGGTACCTAGGGGGAAATAAGCTTATTTTGTAAGTGTCAAAAAGTACCTACACTTAGTACCTTCTTATTTATTTTCTTACGAATATATTTTCTCTCTTTACAAAAATAAAATATATTTGCATACTGTATGTATTATATACTGCCCACTGCTGGGCACGGGCCTCCTCTATTACTTAGGGGGGTTAGGCCTTAGTCCACTACGCTGGCCTAGTGCGGGCAGACTACACATACCCTCGAAATTCTTATGGAGAATTCTCAGGTATATGTTTCTTCACGATGTTTTTCCTTCACCGTTAAAGCGAACGATAATTGATAAACAATATACACGTCTACTTCGATCGGGAGGTAAAACACCCAAATACGCTTATCCGTAAAGTGTCGATATATACTCCATTCGACCGCGCCAAATGGAGACGGCCGCGCTCTTTTCTGACCGACCCAGAGGACCATATAACTCTGGCCATCCGCCGTAAGCACGAGTTCCTAAAACTCTTACACTCCACAAGACCGCAGTTCCGTCCTCGCCGTCGAGGACCTCGCCGCGTTCCCCGTCACCCTGACCTCTCTTAGCAGTTCCGGCCCGCGTGCCGAAGACTACGATCAACACAATAAATAGGATTAGGTTCAAAACAAGATTCCCCAAACGATGATGTCTTATCCTCTCAGTGGCCGCCCTGAGCCGAGGTTCGTGACCCGTTAGTGGGTCGCCCTCAGCGTGGTCGCTTAAATTCAAAGGGTTGCGAGCGCCTTCTGCGTTCACCCTAAAGTCCGGTGTGGCCAGAAAAGCCGACTCTCGTCAGGCTACTGGCCGATAGGCCCACGTTAAAAAAAATATATATACACGTATCTTCGAAAAGTCAGGTGTGTACCTTGGGTTTTGAACCTCCGGACATTGCCTCGGCAGACCGTTCTATTCCCAACGAGGCTATCGTCCAATTACCCAGAACTAAGTCAATTTAAAATACATATATATTTGTAAAATAAAATAAAAATAGTGATAGTTGTGCGGTGCTCCGTCTCACTCGGCACTGTGGCGTTTTATGTTGTCGGTTTTGTTGTTTGTTGTTTTTTGTCAGTCTTCATTTCAGTCTTCATTTGTTTGTTGTCAGTCGGAGCGCGGCACGATTTGTTTTTTGTTTCTTTTTTTATATTTTTTATTATCGTTTTAATTTGTTGTATTGTCCCTGTCAATTTTTTTCTTTTCCTTTCTCTGTAATTGTGTAAGTGGCGTTTTGTGTGCAATAAATATATTATTATTATAAAAAGAAGCCTCGGTGGCGTAGTTGTATTACAGTACGACTGCAAAGCTTGAGGTCTCGGGTTCGATCCCCGGGTCGGGCAAAGTGATATTGAGTTTTTCAATTCAGTATCAGCCCGGAGTCTGGAATTTGTGCCCGATATGGCGATAGGCTCGCCCCCTATCACATCATGGGACGGAATAACGGCGAAAAGTGGGTGCACTAGTCGCGCCTCTGCCTACCCCTTCGGGGATAACAGGCGTGTGTGTGTGTGTGTGTGTATAAAAAGAAATGTAGTTACTTACATCAATAGGATCAGCGCCATCATTAACACTGGGGTCTATATTCTGGTCTCCGAGCCTCACCACCACAGGATCAGGGTCCTTAGCGTTATCATACTTGATACAGTGACCAGCCGTCAGCACATACCGAGGGCTGATGAGGCTCCCTCCGCAGGGAAAGGAGTAGCCACCTTCAAAGTTCGTCCATCCAATCGCAGCCTGAGAAAAGTTACTAATTTAAAAACCGGCCAAGTGCGAGTCGGACTCGCGCACCGAGGGTTCCGTAAAATTTACGGTTTTCGTAATTTTTCCTTTATCTGTACTATAAGACGTTGCTTCGTACCAAATTTTAAGATTCTGAGTTCACGGGAAGTACCCTGTAGGATTTGATTCCCTTGCGAGTTTCGAAAAATTTCGGCATAAACGACTGTATCTTTTGATTGCGTTGGCTTAGAAGTTTGAGTTTTTCATAGCTCCAAGGGACAGTATACCTGAGTATTTGATATAAACTTCAGCTTAATACCTACACGCGTTCCTGAGAAAAAGGGTTTTGACAGACAGACGGACGGACAACAAAGTGATCCTATAAGGGTTCCGTTTTTTCCTTTCGAGGTACGGAACCCTGAAAATATAATAAATTTGACGAGTGGAGGTTCAGTTCAGTGGTTTTGTTGGTAGGCTATATTTCATGTCTGCAGGCAAAGCGACCACCGTACAAAAGATATTACTGGTGGCAGGTCCGATATGTAAGGGTCCGCCTGGGTGGGTACCATCGCAATGTCTATTTCTACCGCCAAGCAGCAGTGTGCATGCATTGTTGTGTTTCGGTTTGAAGGGCATTGTAGCCAGTATAACTACAGGACATAATGAGACTTAACATCTAATGTCTCAGGATGACGAGCGCGGTGGAATGCCACACAGTACTTTGTAACTCAAGATGCTGGATGGTATTTCTACTGTTTATGGGTGGTCGTATCGCCTACCATCAGGCGAACGGCATGCTCGTCTCGTCATTCGATGCTATAAAAAAAATCATCGCTCGTCAGGCGACTTCTCTCCATTTACCATCAGATGCAGTGGAGTCCTAAGGAAAAGGGTCTCGACAGACTGACAGACAACAAATTTAAGTGATTCTATAAGTAGGTACTTCTAACTTCTCTGTAGATACCATACATGAAAATCCTCCTAGCCAGTTTCGGCCACGGCGGCCAATCTCAACGGAGATCAGCCAGGTACGCAAGAGATATTATAATGCACAAGTGTGTGCGCAATACACAGGTGCACTCGCTATTCCTTCACTCTCATAGTCCGGTGAGACGGCAATCCGTCATGACCGGAGAGAGATCAGGCGCAGGACCAACGGCTTTACGTGCTTTCCGAGGCACGGGGGTATCACACCGCCAACTTCCTGACTCCGAGCTGCGACTGAGTAAATTTTAAGATGGAAAAATCCAGTCACAATTTTTTTGGCTCGACCCGGGATTCGAACCCAGGACCTCAGCGCGCAAATCGTACTCGTAATGCGTACGCAATACCATACATACCATATGCGGAAACTCTCCCTGTACAGCATTTTCGCCCCCCACAATCAGCTCCACTCCAGTGTAGTCGCATTTGGCAGCTGTTATGGTGAACGGTTCAGGATCTGGCAATAAGGGGATGTAGTCCACCCTCTCGACTACTCCACGACTATATTCTTCGCATTCTGGTGAAATTTAAACAGTACTAGCTTTTGCCCGCGGCTCCGCCCGCTTTAAAAAGTTTTTCCGGGATAAAAGTCCCGCTTTATATTTTCCGGGGATAAAAAGTAGCCTATGTGTTAATCCAGGACATGATCTAACCGTGTGCCAAATTTCATCGAAATCCGTTCAGAAGTTTTTGCGTGAAAGAGGAACAAACATCCTTACATCCAAACATCCATACATTCTTACAAACTTTCGCCTTTATAATATTAGTAGGATTAGTGGTCTTCCATTACTTTACTACATCTTAAATCCAGCTTATATTTATAGGCGCAGCGTGGGTTCCTGCCAACCAAGGCGAATTCAAAATTTGTCACCTCATGGCACTAAAAAATGCTGACGGGCGAAAACATTGACGTCATATACAATCCTTGCTAAAGAACACTACCTTTCTCACTGAATTAACTCATTGATGTGTATATTTTCATCATCTATTGGTAATTTTTGATATACTAGCTGTTGCCCGCGGCTCCGTCCGCGTTAAAAAGTTTTTCCGGGATAAAACGTAGCCTAAGTTACTCCTTATTACATCAGCTACCTGCCAATAATAGTCCCGTTGAAATCGGTCCTGCCATTTCAGAGATTAGCCGGAACAAACAGACAGACAAAAATTGAAAAAAATGTTATTTTGGTGTATGTACCGTATATATATTCATACACATGTAGTTAAAAACATTTATTTCAATATTACAAACAGACACTCCAATTTTATTTATATGGTATGTATAGATTTTTATTATATTTTATTTTGAATAACCTAAATTATTATCTATTCACTAGAATGCCTTTTTCTATCTCCCTTATCCATCCCATGGCTGTCTGGAAGATATTGCCTAGAGCGATAAGACCGCCATTTGTACTTGTACTTTTTTTGTCTTATTCTTTCTTTAAATTGTTATACTCGTGTGCAAAAAGCAGTGAATAAATAAATAAAAAATCAGTCAACAAATAAGAGTCACGTGTGTACTCCCCTATTTTTGTACGCTTTTTGCCGTCCACCTAAAGTGCCGCCCGCCTGGCTCCAACCACGCTACGCCACTGCCTACATTACTATGGGTTCTATAAAAACAATAAATGCTTACTTCTTTCGCTAACTCTTTTTGAACTGCTACTACTGCCCCATATCTGACGATCACTGAAAAATAACATAGGTAACATGTGAATAAGTGAATTTATAGCGTTATTTGTGCCACGGCGAGGAATAGTACAGACGGAGATAGATCTGTCTCCGTTCAATTAGATCATCTAAATCTTAGATTATTTAACAATGGACACGATATGGCAATAATGCGCAACCATTTTTTTCTGCCAATCCTGACAGGGGGCGAGGTAGACACGGACAGCATACATTTAACACAAAAATCCACACGTGAAGTGCTGAATATAAGGTGGCTTTTGTAACTATAACACAACAATAATCACAATTTCTGTGGAGCACCGCTTCTTCTTCTTCTTTTAAATTATGGCTTCCACCAATTATCTATCGGTGATTTCGCCAATGTCAAGTAATAATAGCAGATATAAAACAATAAATATAAATTCTTAGAAATAAAAAGTAGTCGCCATGTCGAAAAACAAAACACGACCTTCTTTATTTGTTTTGATTGCGGAGCACCGCTTAATGCAGAGCATTATAATATTTGGCTCAATGTCATTATCATAGAATGTAATGACAGCGATCGCAAGTCACATAGGTTTTAATAAAAGTTTATGACCAGCTGCGCATGTATGACCAACGAAGGGTTCGCCTGGTCAACCCATCTCCTTTGCATTGCTAGATACTCAAAGATCTAAATCCACGGACACGACGTTACGAGAACAGTTATTCTATACTAATATAAAGAGGAAACGTTTGTTTTTTGTTAGACTGCCTTGGTAGCGTAGTTGTATTATGGTGCGACTGCAATGAGGTCTTAGGTTCGATCCCCGGGTCGGGCAAAGTATTGGGTTTTTCTGTTTCAGAATCAGACTGGAGTTTGTGCACGATATGGCGTTAGGCTCGCCCCCTATCACATCATGGGACGTGCTTTTTATCTCACACAAACTTTCACGCGGGCGACGCCGCGAGCAAATTTAGTCTACCTATAAAATGTACCTAAAATGTACCCCTGTATGTAAATGAGTGAACATAGCCTAGTTGGGAATGGAACGGTCTGCCGAGACAATGTCCGGAGGTTCAAAACCGAACGCACACCTCTGACTTTTCAAAGTTACGTGTGTATTGTCTATCAATTATCGTTCACTTTAATGGTGAAGGAAAACATCGTGAGGAAACCTACATACCTGAGAATTTTCTTTAATTATCTGCCAACCAGCACAAGGCCAGCGTGGTGGATTAAGGCCTAACCCCTCTCAGTAGTAGAGGAGGCCCGTGCTCAGCAGGGGCAGTATATAATACACGGCTGATTGCATTGCATAAAATGTATAAATACGAAATTCTTTCTTACTCTATATTAGGAGATCCCCGTTGTAAT
Source organism: Lapara coniferarum (assembly GCA_949316025.1). Lineage (NCBI taxonomy): Eukaryota > Metazoa > Arthropoda > Insecta > Lepidoptera > Sphingidae > Lapara > Lapara coniferarum. The sequence continues at coordinate 25,987,134 of OX438929.1, forward strand.
ATGGAGCTGCCATCCAAGCAGCAGACCAAGGTTGTACCGAAGCTATTGTACACACAGAATGTAGGTTGAATGCCGTTACGTCTGAAATGTATACAGTAAGGATGTACTTAAGTTTAGGTGCATATTATATAGTAAACGGCAAAGCCACACTGCCTCGGTGGCGTAGTTGTATTACAGTTCGACTGCAAAGCTGAGGTCTCGGGTTCGATCCCCGGGTCGGGCAAAGTGATATTGAGTTTTTCTATTCAGTATCAGCCCGGAGTCTGGAATTTGTGCCCGATATGGCGATAGGCTCGCTGCCTATCACATCATGGGACGGAATAACGGCGAAAAGTGGGTGCACTAGTTGCGCATCTGCCTACCCCTTCGGGGATAATAGGCGTGAGTGTATGTGTGTGTGAGGCAAAGCCACATAATATTTTGACTAAGCTGTAGAGTTTGTGATGTTAGTGCGTATAGAGTTAGAAGCTTGGCTCTACATAAGATGTGATAATTTTATGACATTGCGAGCCTTATGATCTCGTCTTGGCAATTTACATGAAAGTATTTTTGGTAGGATTTCACTTCTTTTTACCCGACTGCGAAAGCAGGGTTATGTTTTTCGAGTGTAGGTATGTATGTATGTATATTTCTTTGGCACGTCCTAGAGCCTAAACGGCTTATCGTATTTTTATGTAAGTAGTGTCAATAGATTCGTCTTGGTCGGGAGAGGGACTCTGGGTACATCAAAATAAATGTAACCTTTTTTTTTTTAAAGCCTGAAACATGATTTTAATTTGTAATAAGAAATCTGTGTATTTGTATAATTCTCAGATAAAAATCTTGAAATATGTATTTCATAATTTAAAACAAGGAGTCCCTATATCAATTTTCAGACCCCTAGCATCAAAGCGGAAGTCTCATACAAACTTCGTGCCCCTGGTTTAAGGAGGGTAAAAGTTACAAGATCTGGACGTTTTTTATTGTTTGTGTACATTTATAGGTTGGCTGCCGTGGTTGAAATTCAGCAAGGAAGCGATAATTACTCAGCGGCTGTCCTGGCGGACTGACACTCGTTCACAGGTCTGCACACTCCAGCTGTATTAGTAAATCTATCGGCACACGGGTCACCAACTGAAAACGAATAATTTTATTTATTTTATCGTAATACAAGAAAACTTAGAGTGTGTTACGTAGTTTACATACTCTAAGACAGGAAACAAACAGTAGAATATACACAAACAAATTGATACAAAGTATCTTAACACATAATACCAAAAAAGTTTCCAACATCTAAATAATAATATACAGTGTCATTTTGACATTGCGTTAATAAATTAAACCACATACTTATCTCACTGAAAATAACACTTTTCATTAAGTTATTGTAACACTAGCTTTTGCCCGCGGCTCCGCCCGCTTTAAAAAGCTTTTCCGGGATAAAAGTCCTGCTTTATATTTTCCCGGGATAAAAAGTAGCCTATGTGTTAATCCAGGACATGATCTACCCGTGTGCCAAATTTCATAGAAATCGGTTCTGTAGTTTTTGCGTGAAAGAGTAACAAACATCCAAACATCTATACATTCTTACTAACTTTCGCCTTTATAATATTAGTAGGAGTAGGATAAAAAAGTGTACGTTTCGAACAAAAAAAAAATATTAATAAAATGTAACTTTAAGTTTACACGCCCTAATGCCACTATTACTGCTCTAGGAGAAGTCGTCGCAACAGCAACATTACACTTTCAGTCAGAAATACACTTACGCACACACCATTTTCGCACTAAACTACAAAATGATAAAAAAATTGGAATACTACAAACGGGATTTTTGGCGAAAGTATACGTTATTCATTGATAATTTTTAGCACGATGTTAGCAGAGGTATAGACGAATATGTGGTTTCATTTAGTAACGCAATGTAAAAATTACCGTGTATGTTTGCCTTGTTATAGAAGTTAGAGAGGGGTCAAGTGGTCTGTGACCCGTATTCACAGAAGTTACTTATATCCTACTAATATTATAAAGGCGAAAGTTTGTAAGTATGGATTTTTGTTACTCTTTCACGCAAAAACTACTGAACGGATATCGATGATATTTGGCACACGGATAGATCATGTCCCAGATTAACACGTAGGCTACTTCTTATCCCGGAAGAACTTTTTAACGCGGGTGGAGCCACGGGTAAAAGCTAGTTACTTATACTATCTATACTAATATTATAAAGCTGAAGAGTTTGTTTGTTTGAACGCGCTAATCTCAGGAACTACTGAACCGATTTTGAAAATTCTTTCACTAATAGAAAGCTACTTTACTCCTGAGTGCCATAGGCTACTTTTTATCCCGGGAAAATATTTTTATCCCGGAAAAACTTTTTCACGCGGGCGGAGCCGCGAGCACTACTAGTAAGCTTATAATCTATACTAATATTATAAAGCTGAAGAGTTTGTTTGTTTGTTTGTTTGAACGCGCTAATCTCAGGAACTACTGGTTCGAATGGAAAAAATATTTTTGTGTTGAATAGACCATTTATCGAGGAAGGCTTTAGGCTATATAACATCACGATGCAACTATTAGGAGCGAAGAAATAATGGAAAATGTGAAAGAAACGGGGAAAATTTTTCATCCCTGAGGGCTTCCATTGCGTGCGCTCCGTAAACGGTTCAAGATACCAAAAATATATGTATGAAAGAATTATTCCTCTTGAAATGATCTAAAAAATGTCCGCGACAGTATATGTCTATCTTTTAAGATTAACTCACTAGAACCGTTTTTATGGTAATCAAATTTGGTCGAAATGAATGCATTATTTGTTAAGAGTTGTATCACCGTCATAATATTAATCTTTATCCAAATAAATGTGTTGGATAGAGTGATTCAACGGGAAGGTTTTTATGTACTTTTAGCCCGGAAAAACTTATTAACGCGGGCGAAGCGGTGGGCAAAAGCTAGTTAGCTTATAAAGGTCGCAAGAACGCGCTGGATGCGGGCCGCTTTTGACAGTTCCGTCTGGAAATCTTTGGGGGAGGCCTATATTCAGCATGTGGTTGATGATGATGACTTAGCTTAGTACGGAGCAATGCTATGATATTTTGCCTGTTTCTGGTTTCAGTATGATATACTACGCATTGGTAGGCATTTGATTTGCTGCCCCAAAAGCGTCATCAACACCATCAGCGGGCTACACTTTCTCTAACATCACCAGGCACCCAATTCATCTGTCAGTTTTGCGGTCGTTGCTGTCGCTCTCGCATCGGCCTTAATAGTCATTCTCGTAAGTGCCGGACCTCGTAAACGGATTCTGCTTAAATCATCTTTCATAGATGGAAAATAGGCCAGTGAGTGAGTGGGGTAGGCATAAAAGCGCTGTGGTTGACTAATATTGAGATACACCATTGCTTCATTGAACTGTCAGATAAACATAGCCAAAGAAAACCATGAAATTGCTGACACTATGTGTTCGGGCGCTCTGTGCGTCCTCATAGTATTGTTTATCACTACGGGTGTAATATATTTTGCCTTACTTACGTAGTTATACTTTTTTTTCGCGGAGCAAGAGATGTATTACTACCGCCCAGCCTTCAAGGGCGATTGAGCGGTTATTTTGGGTTCACCGTGCCTTACGGGCCAGCGTTGAGCCGCCAAGCGGATACCCTAACATATGTATAACGCACGGGCCACGGCATATCAACTAAAACTCCGCGGTGGCCAACTTCGGCGCATTAGGGACAGCTGCGGGCTTCCTCTGACAGAGGTGTCTAAGTTGTCGTCCGCAGCCGCCCCTGCGCGTACTCATACTGGTCATATAAGCTAGGTCTAGTACACAGCACTATCATTGTCATCGCCATCAGCAATACGAAGTCTACTACTAAACATAGGCTTCCTCTAAAGATTTCTGCATCCAGCATGTTCCTGCGACCTTTATCATGACTGTTCACCCTTCAAGTGGACGTCTAACGCCGGTTATTGAGTATAATTAATCATCATTAATTATAATTATTCCTTACGTTTACGCGAATGTTAGACATTGAAATTAACCTACTTTTGCGGATTTTATAGAGTCCGCCCCGTGACCACGAAGTGCTGAAAAGCCTTCAAAACGTCGGGAGAAAATAAAATAAAAAACCGCGATAAAATCCGTAAAAATAGTTTAATTCCAACATCATTAATAATTATTTAATTGTGTGCACTAAGTCGAGTTGGGAACGGACTGCCCGACGATCCTAACAAAAGTCCGCAGGTCCAAAATCCAAACACCTTTGACTTTAAAAAATACGTGTGCATTGTTCATACTGGTGGTAGGTGATGCAGTGGCCACAGGCAGTGTAGTGATAGCAGTGTCGTTAGACATTTCTAACGCATTCAACTCGCTGCCCTGGCCCTGCATCCACGAGGCACTGCGGTACCACGTGGTGCCGCCCTATCTCCGGCGTCTGGTGCACGCGTACCTGTCTGACAGGCACGTGGTGTATCCGGGCGCCGATGGGTGGCACCGAAGAGCGATGTCGTGCGGTGTTCCACAGGGCTCGGTTTTGGGCCCTCTCCTGTGGAACATCGGGTACGACTGGGTGCTCCGTGGTTCCAATTTCCGGGGCGTCGGCGTGACATGTTACGCCGACGATACGTTAGTCACAGCGACTGCTGGGACCTTCCGGGACGCCGCAACTCTGGCGGCGGCGGGCACCGGCCAAGTAGTTGGAAGAATTCAACGTTTAGGTTTGAAGGTGGCCCTCGAGAAAACCGAGGCCGTGTGTTTTCACGGACCTCGGAGAGGGCCACCGGCCGGTGCCGGCATCGTCGTTGGGGGGGTGCGGATCCCCATCGGCTCTAGCATGAGGTATCTAGGTTTAGTCCTGGATAGCCGATGGCGATTCCGCACCCACTTTAAGGAGCTGAGGACGAAATTGTCCCGGGCAGCGGGCGCTCTTTCCCGCCTGCTGCCCAACCTGGAAGGTCCTGGCTTCCCTTGCCGGAGGCTGTATCACGGAGTCGTGCGGTCCATAGCCCTTTATGGCAGCCCCGTTTGGGCTGACTCCCTGGGCCGCCCCTGCGTCGCCCTTCTGCGCGCCCCGCAGAGAGCTTTAGCGCAGCGGGCGGTCAGGGCGTACCGCACGGTCTCTTTCGAGGCGGCTTGCCTATTGGCCGGATTTCTGCCCTGGGACCTGGACGCCAAATCCCTTGCCGATGTATTCCATTGGCGGGAGGAGGCGTTCAGTCGCGGGGAGCGTCCGGCCCTGAAGGAGGTGGAGGCCAAGAGGGCCGCCTTACGGCGAGCCGCCGTGGAGGAGTGGCGTCTCAGGCTGGAGGCCCCGTCGTGGGGGCACCGGGTCGTAGAGGCAGTGCGTCCTGTCTTTGCCGAATGGCTGGACAGGCGCCACGGAGCGGCAACATACCGCCTGACGCAGGTGCTCACCGGGCATGGCTGCTTCGGTGAGTTCCTGTTTCGGGTGGTAGGTATAGAGGAGTCGGCCGTGTGTCACTATTGTGACAACTGCCCAATGGACACGGCCCAACATACGTTGGAGTGTTGTCCAGCCTGGGATGAGGAGCGCAGCGCTCTCAGAACAGTCGTCGGAGAAGACCTCTCGCTGCCGGCCGTGGTCGCTTCCATGGTCGGCGGCCGAGAGGCCTGGCAGGCGGTGGCCCACTTCTGCGAGGCGGTCCTCTCGCGGAAGGAGAGTGCCGAGAGGGATCGCCAGCGCAGTGGTGATCCCTCCCGCCGCCAGACGAGACGTAGGAGGCGTCGGGTGGACGACTGACCGACGTCTCCCGCCCTGTGGATTGGGGGCGTTTGGAGAATTCCACCACGGTATCCCCTGCCTGTCGTAAAAGGCGACTATTAGGGGCCTCCGGGGGTCACGGGTGGGCGGGACGTGCCGCCCACCCATTAGTCTAGCCAACTTCTGTGACCCCCGTGATGGACATGTCCGAGGCAGCGTGTGTCACGCTGCCTCGGACACCAAAAGGCGGACACGGTACGGTGTTTCGGGGGCTTCTGAGCCCCCGCAACAGGAAAAGGACCGCAACAGCGGTACGTGCAGGGGCGGTTGCGGACGACAACTTAGACGTGAGTCGGAGGAAGCCCGCAACCGTCCCTAATGCGCCGAAGATGGCCTTTTAAAAAAAAAAAAAAAAAAAAATACTGGTGGTAGGTCTCTCATATGTAAGAGTCCGTCTGGGTGGGTACCACCGCAATGTCTATTTCTACAGCCAAGTAGCAGTGCGCATGCACTGTTGTGTTTCGGTTTGAAGGGCATTGTAGCCAGTGTAACTACTGGACATAATGAAACTTAACATCTTATCTCACAGGATGATGAGCGCAGTGGAATGGCCACACAGTACTTTGTAATTCAAGGTGCTGGATGGTGTTGCTACTGTTTATGGGTGGTCGTATCGCTTACCATCAGGCTAAGGGCATGCTTGTCTTGTCTTGTTTTTCTTGTTTTATTCAATGCAATAAAAAAAATATCGTTCGCTGTTACGATGAAGGAAAACATCGCGAGGAAACCTTAATACCTGAGACTGCTCCACAATCATTTTGAAGGTATTTGAAGTCGACCTATACTAGGCCAGCGTAGTGGACAAAGGCCTAAAAGTAGATCTTCTCATTAGAAGATGCCCCTGTTCACCATTTGGCTTGGAATTACTATTGTGATTATATCAAAATAATATATAGTGTTTAACGCCATCTTGCGTGAATCATGCGAAGTGTTCACTTTGATTGTAACTTTAATTTACTTTTGTCTGGTTGTCTTTGAAAAACTAAATATATACGTTCTCGTATACCCAAAGTGCCGATCAGGTCATTGATGTATTAAAAACCTAATACATCAATGGATCAGGTACATTGTTTTATTAATGATTAAATCATTTCTAAGGAAAAAAAGAGTTATAAGGAAAACCGCAGAGGAAACAAAATACAATTGCAAATTGCAATGCATTGTAGTTAGTTGAGAGTACCTACCTATCAATTAAATTAATTAAATCGATAAGTTGCAACTTACATAGGTTATCACATGAAGTAAACAGAGTCGTTACTGGTTAGGGTTACTAAGGTTGAGAAACGTACCGTTTTTCCAGGACAAGTTCTGGTTTCTGTAGTGACCAGGGATGCCTTGGATAGTTCGTAAGTTCTAGGGTTTTAGAAGCTGTGATAAGGCCATACATTTTATAATTTTATTTTGTCTAACCTATTTGTGCCCGATATGGCGATAGGCTCGCCCCCTATCACATCATGGGACGGAATAACGGCGAAAAGTGGGTGCACTAGTTGCGCCTCTGCCTACCCCTTCGGGGATAACAGGCGTGAGTGTGTGTGTGTGTTTGTCTAACCTATTTTCATTACACATTGATTCAAATATTGCTACTCTATTAATGCATCCTGTTTTTAAACAGAATTGTTCTGGATTTTCAACTTCAAATCTTTTTTATGGCATTGAATGACGAGACGAGCATGCCGTTCGCCTGATTGTAAGCGATACAACCGCCCATAAACAGTAGCAACACCAGCCAGCACCTTGAGTTACAAAGTAATGTGTGGTATTCCAATGCGCTCGTCATCCTGAGACATAAGATGTTAAGTCTCATTATGTCCTGTAGTTACACTGGCTACAATGTCCTTCAAACCGAAACACAACAGGGTATGCATACCTACTGCTGCTTGGCGGTAGAAATAAATTATACGAGCTATAATATCCTCCAAAGAACACAAGTGTCTGCAGCTTGGCGGCAAATAAAACATTGCGGTGGCATTTACAAAAGGACTCACGCATACGAAAGATTTTAAAGAAGATTAATGATACAGATATCTTTATATCTGGTACGAGTTTAGTAATTATAAATGAATAACTCACCATTCCTCTGACTTTCTGCATCAAATATGAGAACCAACAGGAGAATGAAAACGTAGTAATTTTTTAACATGTTGTTTTTTTTTGTACCTGAAACAAATACACATCGGTTTACTATAAATTTGAGTTCCCAGCAGGATGGGGTAATTTCGGCTTAGCTAAAATCCCTACGAGAATTGTAAGCCGGTGTAAGAGTCCTTTCCCACGGCATCCAGCTCTGCGGGAATGGTTTTTTTACCGCTTTTGCTGTGTTCACACACAGTAGTTTTCATCCTGTTTTTTGCGATAGAGCAACTAGCGGTATAGATTGGCCAGATTAAAACTAAAATTTAGACGCCATTCAGAGACTAGATTAAAGCAAAAATTCTCCCTACTTCCCGCACCCCATCCAGCAAAAAACGGTATGCAGGAAGCTGAAGGGAATATTTATATTAAACTTTACGTGTAATTAAACTGGATCCTGCTTTTTTCTGGATATTGTCATCCAGTTTGTAGTGGCAAAACCGAATGCCAAATTCGGACTGATCGGTATTTTGCTTGATAATGTAGACAGGATACTCGTGTGACTGCTAGTATTGAAGCACATACAAAACTGTACCTGCAGAAAACGGGATGTTGCCGTGTGAAAGGGCTGTAAAAGTGGGCACATACGATGCGATTTGGCACCTACAGGCGAACCATTAAAATGGTATGCCATCGAACCATATCGCATCGTCTGGGGCACGGTTCGATGGACATTATTATTGTTATTGTTGGTACGGCTGGTTCGATGGCTTGTCCATCAAACTTGGTTGGATACAACTGGACATCGCATGGTACGGTTCGATCGTGTGGCGTGAAGACTGTACCGCGTGACGAATTGGTACGATGATACCAAATCTAATCGTCGTTAGTAGTATAAGATCGGTTTCTTATCTGACAGACATTTAAAGCTGTGATTCCGCAGGACGCGGCATACGGCAATGGCACTACTATGAAGTATTAAATTGTGTGAGACCGATTCCGCACACGACGGCAAATGACGCGCAGCAAGTGACGTCCTGCGGCCTGCCGGTAATGTAATGTAATTAAGAGTCCGTCTGGGTGGGCACCACCGCAATGTCTAATTCCACTGCCAAGCAGCAGTGTGCATGCACTGTTGTGTTTTGGTTTGAAGGACATTGTCGCCAGTGTAGGTACTGGACATAATGAGACTTAACATCTTATGTCTCAGGATGACGAGCGCAGTGGAATGCCATACAGTACCTACTTAGTACTTTGTAACTCAAGGTGCTGGATGGTGTTGCTACTGTTTATGAGTTGTCGTATCGCTTACCGTCAGGCGAACGGCATGCTCGTCTCGTCATTCAATGCCATAAAAATATATAGGTACGATAACTGATAAGAAGTATCAGGTAGAAAAAGACCTTGCAAAAAAATATAACTTGTACAATAAACTTAAAGAGACAACTCATAAGATTTTTTTGCGAATGTTATGGAGGCGGTGAAGGTCATTTTGAGAATTAAATGTTTTAATATTTTCTTTTTCAACGAAATCTGGTAAGTTGGGTGACTTCGTGGGTATAATTATTAAAATTACATACCACGTTCTCCAATAAGGTATTAATTATAGAGTAACTTTACCTTTTTTAGGGTTCCGTACCTTAAAAGGAAAAAATTAAATTAAAATTTAAATAACCCCCGACACAAAAAATCTCTAAAAAGTAAAATAATAATAGTGTCTTTGTCGTTTAAGTACCTAGTAATATGTTGACCAAACCGTTGTCGCTTCGGAGGACCGCTAAAGAAGTATTTTCATCTCCCTGGTCCGGAGTTCGGTCCCCCGACGAGAGGATGCTTGGGTCAACATATTACCAGGTACTTAGTCATGCGTCCTGAGTCCGGCCCTGCCATATGCACGATTGCACATTAGGTCAGCACGTCTGGGAATGTGTTTACGACGGAAGTAGCAGGAACACATGACTTCATGGGTGGTCGAAGGCCCTCTTGTATTAGATGTATATTAATTAAGTAGTCTTAAGGCAACTCTTGGAGACATTAAACGTCTTAAATTAAAATAGTATTTTTTTTAAAGACTGCTCTACGCTCTCAAAACGAAACTACTTAAACGACAAAGACACTATTATTATTTTACTTTTGAGAGATTTTTTGTGTCGGGGGTTATTTAAATTTTAATTAAATTGTTATTTCAAAATTGTTTAATTCCTTTATTCTCCATCATGGGGCCTTGATAATCAACTATCTATCACCTACTCGTTGAGCCCATCCTTATAAGCCTAAACGCATATCTGCTATAAGTTGCTAAGGAGTTGGATATCCCGCAGTCTACTTGATGCCGCAGCATCGGCTCATGTTTAAAAATATTTTCAAAATCACAGTACACCAAATTTAAAATCATTCGGACTTTTAATTTGGAAATGAGCTGATAATCTTCAAACGCCTGAACAGATCTTCATAAATTATAGCTAAGAACCATCGCAGTCACATCAGCTTTCAAACAAAAAAAAACGCGTCCAAGTCGGTCAATTCTTTTGAGAGCTACGATGCCACAGACAGATACACAGATACACACCCTAAACTTATAACTTCCCTCTTTTTTATCGGGGGTTAAAAAGGAACCATTGTAGGATCCTTTTTGTTGTCCGTTTGTCTGTCTGTCAAAAGTCTCTTTCTCAGGAACACGTAAAGATAACAATGCTGAGGTCTCGGGTTCGATCCCCGGGTCGGGCAAAGTGATATTGGCTTTTCTACTCAGTACCAGCTCGGAGTCTGAAATTTGTGCTCGATATGGTGATAGGCTCGCCCCGTATCACATCATGGGACGGAATACGCACGGCGAAGCGAGGGTGCACTAGTTGCGCCTCTGCCTACCCCTTTAGGGATGAAAGTTACGAGCGTGTAGGGACCGATAAAGAAGTATTTTCATCTCCCTGGTCCGGAGTTCGATCCCTCGACACGAGGATGCTTGGTTCAAAATATTACTAGATATTAATTAATGCAGTGTGTGAGGACCCCTAGTTACTGGCTGTTTTGCAATCCGTGCCCTGCTAATAAATATATTTAATGTACTAATAATTATATAGCGTCCGTTTTTTGCTTCTTTTTGCTCCGCAGCAGCTATGGTCGCCACTATGTTTAAATGCTTTGTGAGAGTGGGAATCAGTATATTATTATGTTTCTTGAACCTAGATAATTTTCCGAAATACTATTATAAACTTATACAAGCTTCCCTTTGAGTATCTAGCAATGTAAAGCAATGCTGCGCATGTACGACCAAGCAGCTCTTCCTTGGTCATACATGCGCGCAGGGGCGGTAGCGGACGACAACTTAGACGTGAGTCGGAGGAAGCCCGCAGCCGTCCCTAATGCGCCGAAGATGGCCACCGCGGAGTTTTAGTTGGTATGCCGTGCGGTGTACATAGGTTAGGGACTCGGCCCGGCGGTCGCCCGATGTTTTCCATCTCTCTGGGCGGCTCAACGTCGGGTCGTAAGGCACGGTGAACCCAACATAACCGCTCAGTCGTTCCCCTTGAACACTGGGCGGTAGTAATAAGTCACTTTCACCGCGTAAACAAAAAAAAGCTGGTCATAAACTTTTAATAAAACATATTATGTGACTTGCAATCGCTGTCGTTATATTCTACGATGATGACATTTAGCGGTGCTCCACAGAAATTGTGATTTTTGTTGTGTTATTGTATAAAAATCGACCTTATATTCAGCCCTGCACGTGTGGACTTTTTCGTTAAATGAGTGCTATCCGACTGTGACTGCCTCGGTGGCGTAGTTGTATCACAGTACGACTGCAATGCTGAAGTCTCGCGTTCGATCCCCGGGTCGGGCAAAGTGATATTGAGTTTTTCTATTCAGTATCAGCCCGGAGTCTGGAATTTGTGCCCGATTGGCGATAGGCTCGCCCCCTATCACATCATGGGACGGAATAACGGCGAAAAGTGGGTGCACTAGTTGAGCCTCTGCCTACCCCTTCGGGGATAACAGGCGTGAGTGTGTGTGTTTGTGTGCTATCCGTGTCTACCTCGCCCCCCGTGAGGATTGGCAGAAAAAATTGTTTCCGCATTATTGCCATATCGTGTCCATTGGTTAAATAGTCTAAGAAGTTTCCAACATCAATATTGTTTATAGTAACCTTTAGATATCATCATTTGTATTCTATACACATATTAACTTATTTATAAATATGCACTCAACCCAAATAAATTGCCTATTTGACCACAATGTCCTTCAAACCGGAACTAAACGTACTTCAAATAGTGATCACTGACATTTTCGTAACATAAATAAGATAAACTCACCGAGTATTACTTGTTTGTGAACAAAACGTGCGTCGCGCACAGATGAGACAAGGGTACTGGTTCTGACGAGGAAAACAATCGTTTCGAGGTCGATTTGGTATCAATTCGAATGTTTATATTTGTAGTATGCTCGGGGATGTACCTTTTCCGGAACAAATGGTCTTTAGGAATTGTTCATATGTAAGAGTCCGTCTGGGTAGGTACAACCGCAATGTCTATTTGTACCGCCAAGCAGCAGTGTGCATGCACTGTTATGTTCCGGTTTGAAGGAAATTGTAGCCAGTATCATACTGGACATAATGAGACTTAACATCTTATGTCTCAGGATGACGAGCGCGATGCCACACAGTACTTTGTAACTCAAGGTGCTGGATGGTGTTGCTACTGTTTATGGGTGGTCGTATCGCTTACCATCAGGCGAACGGCATGCTCGTCTCGTCATTCAATGCCACAAAAAAAACTGAGTGTGTATATATCCAAAAATCCATTTTTTTATGTGTTGTCACCGTTTTTTGCCGACGTGCAATATTTGTACTAATTAAAGTGTTAAAAGATTACCTTTGGGGTACCTTGGAATTTTCAGATGTCTACCAGTATATGATACGCTTATCTTACAACACGTTGTAGGGTGCGTTGGGGTAATACCGGATTACGGGGTAATCCCGTTAATACAATATTACTGCTAAACTCGGCAGTACTCTGTAATTTTACGTCTAGAATTTATATATTTATAGACTGCCTCGGTGGCGTAGTGGTATTATAGTACGACTGCAATGCTGAGGTCTCGGGTTCGATCCCCGGGTCGGGCAAAGTGATAATGAATTTTTCTATTCAGTATCAGCCCGGAGTCTGGAATTTGTGCCCGATATGGCGATAGGCTCGCCCCCTATCACATCATGGGACGGAATAACGGCGAAAAGTGGGTGCACTAGTTGCGCCTCTGCCTACCCCTTTGGGGATAACAGGCGTGAGTGTATGTGTGTGTGTAGAATTTATATATTGTATTAAATTACCATCAGCCTGTACCGTTGCACACTCCAGGACGCGAGCTACGTATCATATTGCGGAACCTCGTCCTTTTTCGATATCTTTGTAAAACACGCCTAATTATTATGAACAAAAACCTACCGAAATGAAAACAAAGGAAAAAAAAATGATCACATTTCGTAATGCGGTCAAAGCCTGAGGTGCTATTTTTAATGTACAGTTATTATTATATTGTCAAATTGCCTATACACTTTTGTGATCTTACCGAATTGTATTTTCTCTTCACAATAATAAAATACAAAGGATTTGCTTTACTTCACTTAAAAAGAATATTAGTTTTAATTAAACTTAACTAAATTGTTAACTAAACTTAAATATTGAGTTTTCTATTCAGTATCAGCTCGGAGTTTGGAATTTGTGCCCGATATGGCGATAGGTTCGCCCCTTATCACATCATGAGACGGAATAACGGCGAAAAGTGGGTGCACTAGTTGTGCCTCTGCCTACCTCTTCGTGGATAAAAGGCGTGAGTGTATATGTATGTATGTAATTATACTTAATTATGCGATTTGAAATTATGAGTTTTTTTCAGCTACTAATGTGGCTGACTGTACCTTAATTTGTGCCAATGTTTTGTTTCAGGTACAATTGAGCGGTAATCTTAAACCGGTATTACCCTGTGTTCCGGTATTACCCTAACGTACCTTAATCGGACCGTACTGCATTTACCGTCGATAGTAAACTTTACGATCCTTAAATTTCGCTTTCAATCGATTATTTAATAGCGCGTCACTAGTAACCGGTATTGGACAGGTTATATAAACATAAATATTCAAAACATCTACACAGATAATATCACTGTCTGTTTGCTTCGTAATACTTTTTCGTAAGCTTGTCGCTTGTTCGTAAAACTTTAGCAATTTTCGGAGTTTTTCTTTGTGCTGATCTTGAAAACAACAACAAATTATGGTGAAATTTTAATAGACATGCACAAGATTTTAAGAGTATTCATCTATATATAAAAGCTTGGAAATAGATTAACGCGTGAATCCGCGTGCAAATATAGTCTCTTACAAATGTTGTACTGGCTATGCCTTTGTTCCGAAATGCAAAAACTCTAAGTATGCATATGTATAATCACGCTTTTTAACCCCGAAGGGGTAGACATAGGCGCAACTAGTGCACCCACTTTCGCCGTGCGTATTCCGTCTCACGATGTGATAGGGGGCGAGCCTATCGCACTATCAGGCACAAATTCCATATTCCGGACCAATACTCAAGATAAACCCAATATCACTTTTCCCGACCCGGGATTTATACCCAGGACCTCAGTGTTGTCGAACAGCGCACGCAATACAAACTAAACCATGGAGACAGTCTAAGTCTATTAATATTCAATACTAGACTCTTGCCCGCGGCTTTGCATGCGTGAATGAGTTTTTCCGGGGTAGAAGATCCGCTATATATTTTCCCGAGATAAAAAGTAGCCTATATTACTTCCAGATTACACACACACACACACACTCACGCCTGCTATCCCCGAAGGGGTGGGCAGAGGCGCAACTAGTGCATCCACTTTTCGCCGTTATTCCGTCCCATGATGTGATATGGGGGCGAGCCTATCGCCATATCGGGCACAAATTCCAGACTCCGGGCTGATACTTACAGATTAGTAGCTTTATATTTGTAGCGTATCTACTTTTTATTGTATGTAAGTCTTATTGTGATCGTGATTGGACTTATTTCATTCTAACGACCCGGCAAAATTCATAACGGACTCTGATCACACACGCATTCATTTTATCCATTCATTTAAAGAATTTTTAAAATCGGTCCAGTAGTTTTTGAGTTTATTCGTTCCAAACATACATAAATACAAATCTTTCCTCTTTAATAAGAAAAAAGAAAGAAAGAAAAGATTTATTGCTGGGACAATAACAGTATAACATATACAATAAAATGTGAAAAAAATATATATTAAGCAATGTAACACAATAATTATACTCATTGTGTCAACAACGGGAACCCTCATTCAGCTCCTTGCCGCAGTACCAGCCTGACTGATACTGCAGTGCTGATTTTCGATGAGGGACCCAGGTGTCGTACAGACACTAAGTTGTCTTTACAACATTAGTATAGAGAAGTAGAATAATTTTCTGTTGGTAGGTGTCTCGTACGCGAGGGACCGTCTGGATAGGTATCACCGACATGTTTAGAAATAGTTCTGTCGCCAAACAACAGTGCATGCACTGTTGTATTCGGGTGTGAAGGATATTGTAGCCAGCATAATTACTGGGTGTTATGAGCGCAGTAGAGTGCCATGCAGTACTTGGTAGTTAAAGGTTCTGCATGGTGTTGCTACTGTTCATAAGCGGGCTTATCGTCAAAAAAGCTTGTTACAGAAAAAAATTAATTAAAAAGAAAACGTTTTCGAAAATCTTTATTCTCCCGGCCATACGGTCTTCTCGATCCAGTCCAAATAGCTGGACACTCTGGTGTAAACTCCTGGATGACCTTTCACCGCGCAGTACCTCCCGAAGGATACCACACCCATGACATGGAAGATGCACTGGTTTTCCGTTGCTACCACTTGGAGTGGTCCTCCGGAGTCACCCTGGAATGGACATTAATTTATTTGTTTTGTTATCTCTACCCATGGCCGTAGCCAGACTTGAATAAAATGTAGGGTAGCTGTGGTTACTTTTTTTTAAATATAATTCTGAAACATGTATGCTATCCAAAATCTAATGGAAAAATAATTTTTGACATTGGCGCCATAATAAGTAAGTTACTAAGTTATAAAGCTTTGAAATTTGGTGGAAGGGGTAGCTGTCAAATAACAGCAGTACTAGGCTGTGACGTCACCAAGCGCCGTCAGCCATAACGCTGCGTGCGTGCGAGAGAGACAGCGCGATATCCACGCCACGCCCCCTCTTTTGCTCACAAGAATATTTCAAAATTGAATAACTGCTCTATTTTTCAATGGATTTTGATGCTGATTTCATAAAAGAATTTCTTTTGCGTATTATTTTCTGTTACATTAAAAATAATGTACAAAATCGAACATAGGAAACCACCCTCCTCTGAACCGGATATATACAGACAGTGCCGGATTAAGACAACTTGATGCCCTAAGCAATTCACGCCTGTGGGGCCCCCCTACCATAAGTAAACTAACATCAGTCTTTAATCGCGCGGATTTTCAAACAGCTTTACTTTTATGTGCTAGCATTTTTTTTTGGGCTGTTTCTGGTGCCCCCTAAGTCGTGATGCCCTAAGCAATTGCTTAATTTGCTTATGGTCTAATCCGGTACTGTATACAGACTGATCCCGGCACCCAACACGTCACTATGGCCGGCTTGAACACTTTGAATACAAGATACATCCTCCCAACACCACCAGCTTTTTTACCTGACAAGTGTCCTTCCCGCCCCTCAGTTCTCCAGCACACAACTGAGTCGAAATGTACCCTGGCCATTTACTCTTCGTCTGGTAGCTCTTCATCAGAGGGTCACAATGATCATTCTGGAGTAAGGACAGCGATATTTTACGCAGCACTAGTGAGGTTTCACCCGTTCCTGTGACAGACAATGATGGCAAGTTTCAATGAACAACCACAAAAACTTAGGGCTGTATAAATAAATCTCACGTTTGAGTAAACTCTCAAGTAGACATTGAATGTAAAACCAAGCTTAAGCTGTCGTTTAAGAGCTTGTTCCCAGCTGAGTCAGCGCGGTTACACAACAAAAACTCAGCTGTCAAAATCCGTCACATTATGGTTAATGTGAGTTTATTGAATAGCGACTATCTTAAGGTGCCGACCTTAATTTGACAGCGTCTCAGCTGATATCGCATTTCAAACCATGGGCGTAGCTATAGCTTACACAAGGGTGCATTCTACGATATAAGAATGATCCCCAAAATGTCAGCGGTCAGTGGCGTAGCGTGGCTTATCTATACTAATATTATAAAGCTGAAGAGTTTGTTTGTTTGTTTGAACGCGCGAATCTCAGGAACTACTGGTTCGAATTGAAAAATTCTTTTTGTATTGAATAGACCATTTATCGAGGAAGGCTATAGGCTATATAACATCACGATGCAACTATTAGGAGCGAAGAAATAAGGGAAAATGTGAAAAAAAACGGGGAAAATTATTCATCCTTGAGGGCTTCCATTGCGTGCGCTGGTATATGTCTATCTTTTAAGATTAACTCACTAGAACCGTTTTTATGGTAATCAAATTTGGTCGAAATTAATGCATTATTTGTTAAGATTTGTATCAACGTCATAGTCATAGAGTGACTCAACGGGAAGGTTTTTATATTTTTTTAGCCCGGAAAAACTCATTAACGCGGGCGAAGCCGTGGGCATAAGCTAGTTGTACTATATACGCTCATGCTTCAGGGCGAAACTGAGTTGCATCTATTAATACGGATTTGTTCATCACACTTTCTTCCCGGAAACATGCGTATGTTTCTATAATAGCATTTACTGACTACGTAGTCAATTCAGTGGGCTTAGAATAAGGCGCTGAATTGAGGCACGACTGTGTTTTATTGTGATTGGTTGAGAGACAAACACGTGACTGACGTATTGTTCTCTCGATCAATCACAAACATCAAAATTAAACCACGTCGTCTTATGAGTTATTTGCCACATTCTGAGCTCATAGAGACGCTTTTTTGTCCTGTGACAAAGGAGTAAGAGCTGGATTCGCGACATACAACGCGTACAGTATCCACACTCGCGTCAAACGCCTGAAGCACGTGAGATACGGTATCGAGCTACAGCCGTATAGTAGTAATTTTTCTTCGATGGACCTTCGTCATCCATCGCCTTTTATTCTCCATTTCTTTTTTACTTATTTTTATTTTCATAAAGCTATAATTATACAGAGCTAAAGCACAAAGCGTCACAGCAGCGGCAGCCACGTCGACATCCATTCGTTGTGCGCGCGAACGACATCGCGAAGGCCTGCGAAACTTCGCGAGTGTAGAAACATCCCTTTTTCACAGTATGCAACGCGAAACTCTTGGCGTTAACCACGCCGTGAATTCACACTTCGGGTCACGCGTAACTGTAGAGCCTTACCTCACCTTGTAAATAGTTTAACTTACGATCGTTGATGACCCCCCATCCTGTAGCCACAGCTGACGTCTGCTCCCCAAACCCTCGTTTCGTCCAGAGACAAGCAGGTCTGATCGCAGTCCTAAACTCCACACTAGTAGCTAGTTCCATTAATGCTATATCGTTATATACTAGCGGTGGATTGTACTCTGGATGCTTGATTATATTCTTAATCGGCACCTGAAGGAGATTAAAATTGAATGGTACATAAAATGGAATATTGATACGGTAGCCTTAGAGCGGTACCAGACTAGCGTTTTTTTCTACGCGTATACGGTCGTTTCGGAATACGCGCTTCACAAGAGCAGACTCGCGTACACAGGCTTCTTTCGGCGTATACGTTCGAACTAGTAGTGAGTCAGTATCAACATAGATTCTGACGGAGAAACATTTGCGTTACTTATTCGCCGTCAACGAAGACTAAAAACATGCTGGGTGTCACAGTTTTGGTTGCATCAAAATTGACAACCGGTCAGTTTAATTTACTATACCAAGAACTGCGAAGTGATTCTAAACGATACAAAAAGTGCATCGGAATGTCTTCGAGCACTTTGAGGAGTTCCTTTTCTTGCGGTTCCCGCTTGTATGCGCGTCAACGCTCGTACGAGTTTTGTACGCGCGTATAAATCGCTGGTCTGAAACTTTCCTAAGACAACAAAGGACCTGGCTTGTATGATTTTTTTCTTTCGTCCAAAAGTGCCCATGCAAACTTTTATAACAAACTGCATCGACATATCAGTGGAATATACGTTAATGAAAAACATTGTTTAAGATTTATTTATGTGTGTGAGACGTATATAGAGAGGGGGAGGAAGGGGGGGGTGCGTGTCCACATCAGTATTGCGTAGTGCTCACGAACAGAAATTAGACTACCTACCCTACAACTACAATATTTTTTAAAACGACGACGCTGCAAATACACAGAAGTTATTTCATTGTACGAAGTCATGAGGAAAAGAAAAATATTTTTGTTTAGTCTAGGACCCTGGCCTCGTTGGAAAATTACTTTACCTACGCACGTGGTAGTTACATTGAAAGTGACAGACTTTTTTTCGCAGCAATAAGCACAGGGCGCGTCCTTTCTAGATTGTTCTATTTTAAAAATAGCATAATACTGCACACATAGCTCTTTTTTATCCTACAGTAGCTTTTGTTCGCGGCTATGCTCGCGTTATCGCCTATTTCCGGTATAAAAAGTATCCTATATCACACAAAGGTAATTTAAAAATACTTTAAGCACTTTTTGAGTTTCATCCCTAAATTAACACATTACGGAATGAAATTCCAAAAATTCCGTTTTAGTGCTCACTTACGTCATTTACGGAAACTGTGCTAAAAATGGTGGACATACACAAATACTGGTCAAATACCTTCTTTTTAAAGTTGGTAAAAATGAAGCATTTTTACAAAAACAACATTACCGAACAAATTCCACAAATTTTATTTTTTATATACGGTCTTACCCCTTGATTCGGAGTTACCCCCACTATACTTACTTCAACAGGATCCGCTCTGTCATTCACAGAGGCGTCTAAATTGTGATCTCCAAGTCTGGCGATCACTGGATGAGCGCCACGAGCCTTGGTGCAGTGGCCAGCTGTGAGGATGAATTTGGGGCTGATAAGGCTTCCTCCGCACTGGAAGTCGTAACCGGTGTCGTTCGCCCAACCTATCGCCACCTCGAATAAGAATAAGAATAAATTTACATACATACATATACACTCACGCCTGTTATCCCCGTAGGGGTAGGCAGAGGCGCAACTAGTGCACCCACTTTTCGCCATTATTCCGTCCCATGATGTGATAGGGGGCGAGCCTATCGCCATATCGGGCACAAATTCCAGACTCCGAGCTGATACTGAATAGAAAAACTCAATATCACTTTGCCCGACCCGGGGATCGAACCCGAGACCTCAGCTTTGCAGTCGTACCATAATACAACTACGCCACCGAGGCAGAAGAATAAATTTATTTTCACAAAAACAGAATACAGGTTAATTTATGCACTATAAAGACCACATTGGCATAACTGTGTACAAGACAAAGTAATTAGTAACCCCCCGTGCCCATGGTAAGAATTAACTTGTGTTATGGGGACCGCGGGCACTTCAAATAATACAATTAAAACAAAGATACAGTTCACTTAATACAGCAAAGATTGAAGTAAAAAAGTGCGTAAACAATATTAACAGGTAGATATGTGTATTGTGTAAATGTTATTTGTATAGTGTGAGTGAAGAGTGTATGAGTGTAGTGTGTGATGTGAGATGTGAATTCTGTTTTCTCATAATCAAGATCCAGAAGGCAGTCAATAATTTTTCTTTTGTATATACAGGGTCATTTTGACATTGCGTTTATAAATGAAACCACATACTTATCTTGTTGAAAATAACACTTTCCATTAAGTTATTTTATCCATAGATGTAAAATAAAAAAGTGTAAGTTTCGAACAAAATAAATATCAATAAAATGTAACTTTATGTTTACACGCCCTAATGCCACTATGACTGCTCAAAGAGGATTCCTCGCAGCAGCAACATTATACTTTCAGTCAGAAATACACTTACGCACACACCATATTCGCACTAAACTACAAAATGATGAAAAAAATTGGAATACTACAACCGGGATATTTGGCGAAAGTATTCGTTATTCATTAATCATTTTTAGCACGATGTTAGCAGAGGTACAGACGAATATGTGGTTTCGTTTAGTAACGCAATGTAAAAAATAACCATGTATATTTGGTCACTGAGTAAATTTTGCACCTCGAGAGAAGATAATTATGAGATTGTAAAACAGTCTGCCAGACTGCCTCGGTGGCGTAGTTGTGTTACAGTACTGCAAAGATGAGGTCTCGGGTTCGATCCCGGGTCGGGCAAAGTGATATTGAGTTTTTCTATTCAGTATCAGGCCGGAGTCTGGAATTTGTGACCGATATGGCGATAGGTTCGCCCCCTATCACATCATGGACGGAATAACGGCGAAAAGTGGGTGCACTAGTTGCGCCTCTGCCTACCCCTTCGGGGATAACAGGCGTGAGTGTGTGCGTGTAAAACGAGTAGCGTAGCGTGGTTTTAGGGTTGGCAACGTGCGTAAAATAAAACCATAAATTGGCAATTTTTGGGTCCAACCGGGCGGCAAGAACCCGCGCTACACCACTGAGTACGCCTACGTCTTTAACCAGCAATGAAATGATATGGAGGAAATAGTTACTGTCCCAAAAGTGGAAATAAAGAAGGACATATTTTCAAGTACAGGGACGTTTATAATTAGAAAAGTCAGGCCTAACCTAAAGATTGAAATATTTCATTACTAGCTTTTGCCCGCGGCTCCGCCCGCGTTAAAAAGTTTTTCCGGGATAAAAGTCCCGCTTTATGTTTTCCCGGGATAAAAAGTAGCCTATGTGTTAATCCAGGACATGATCTACCCGTGTGCCAAATTTCATCGAAATCCGTTCAGTAGTTTTTGCGTGAAAGAGGAACAAACATCCATGCATTCTTACAAACTTTCGCCTTTATAATATTAGTAGGATTGTAATTCTAAAGGTTCGACTTTCGTTGCCCATTAGTGACTTAATCAAATAAATTCTTAGTTCCTAGCCGATTTCGGCCACGGAGGCCAATCTTAACGGAGACCAGCCAGGTACGCAGGTGATATTATAGTGCACAAGTGTTTGCGCAATACACAAGTGCACTCGCTATTCCTTCGCTCTCATAGTCCGGTGAGACGGCAGACATGACCGGAGAGAGATCAGGCGCAGGACCACCGGCTTTACATGCTTTCCGAGGCGCGGGGGTATCACACCGACAACTTCCTGACTCCGAGCTGCGACTGAGTAATTTCTAAGTTGGATAAACCCAGTGACAATGCTTTAAGCCCAACCCGAGATTCGAACCCAGAATATCAGCGCGCAAATCGTACTCGTTAAATATGCGCAATAACAAAAAAGTTTTTATTTATTGCTTTTTTGTTAGTTAATTATGGAATGGTGTAAACAATACATCATAGATATATAATTGCAGCATTCGCGAGACATCTGCTGTTAGTTATTGAAGAGTTCCATTATGTATCTCCGAAGATCTTCATAAATTATATATCATACCTTCCCTGAAAAATATACATTTCAATATCGAAAACCACATCCAAATCGGATCAGTAGTTTTTGAGAAACTCGCGGCCATACAAACATACATATATACGGATCGAATACAGAACCTCCTTTAAGTCGGTTAAAAATACAACTACGTCACCAAGGTTGTGAAGCAGTCAGTCTTACCATATGCGGGAACTCGCCCACGGATGTCTCCTCGCCGCCCACGATGAGCCCCGTGCCCTGGTAATCGCACTTGGGCGCTGTGACCTTGCCAGAATCAGACGCTTGTAATGCCACATAATATACGCTGTGCACCACGTCGCGACTGTATTCTTCACATTCTTAAACATAATGTAAAAAAAAAATAAGTCGGTTTTTTTTTTTTTTAAGGTTGTTATTTATTGCTTTTTTGTTACTTAATTATAGAATGCTGAAAACAATACATCATAGATATACGATTGCAGCATTCGCGAGTCATCTGCTGTTAGTTATTGAAGAGCTCCATTGTGTATCTCCGAAGATCTTCATAAATTATATACTAAAACCTTCCCTGAAATATATACATTTCAATATCGAAAACCACATCCAAATCGGATCAGTAGTTTTTGAGAAACACGCGGCCATACAAATTTACATACATACATACATACGGATCGAATACAGAACCTCCTTTTTGAAGTCGGTTAAAAAAGGTTTTAACGCATTATGGTGCGTTCATGACAGTTTTATTGTTTTTATATTTTTTATGGAAACTTGAAAAAGAAACAGTCGAAAGTAGGATTTGAACCCACGACCTCCAGCGTACCGTGCCGGTGCTCTGCCAATGAGCTATTTCGACCCTACACTTGGCTGTCCAATTTATACAAACATCCAGGCACTACACGGCCATTAGTTAACGTCGCACCTTTAGGATGAAAACGACACAATTCAAAAAGATAGAAAATTGAGTTCTCGTCATAAAATTTAAAACGAAGTTCTCAAAACAATAATACTTCAAGCACAGCCATATTCAAGCAGGAAAAGAACAAAACTGTTATATCGGTCCATTTTTATTATATTTTTATAAATAAGGGACTAGTTTTAAGTCATTTAAAAATGACAACTCAATTTTGTTATATCGGTCCATTTTTATTATATTTTTATATATAAGAGACTAGTATTTAGCCATTTAAAAATGATAACTCAATTTTCTACTTTTTGAATTATGACGTTTTCGTTCTAAAGGTGCGATGTATAAAAAAATCATAATATACGAACAGTTATATTATTATGTAACGTTTACACACACACACTCCCACGACTTTTATCCCCGAAGGGGTAGGCAGACGCGCAACTAGTGCACCCACTTTTCGCCGCGCGTGTTCCGTCCCATAACGTGATAGGGGGTGAGTCCTATCGCCATATCGGGCGCAAATCCAGACTGATACTGAGTATTAAAACCCCATAATAACACTTTGCCCGACTCGGGGATCGAACCCGATACCTTGGCATTGCAGTCGTGCCGTAATACAACTACGCCACCGAAGCATTCTATAGGTGTAAAATCCCATCTTAGTGAGCACTTACATCCTAAAAAGAAATCCCATGCAAAATTTGGGACTCCTAGCACTTGTAGATTCTGAGATTTCGTGATGAGTGAGTGAGTGAACTTGGCCTTTTATATATATAACACTAGATGTTATATATCGCACCTTTAGGATGAAAACGATACAAATCAAAAAGATAGAAAATTGAGTTATTGGCATAAAATTACTCTCAATACAATAATAGTTCAAATGCGGCCATATTCAAGCAGGAAAAGGACAAAGCTATTATATCGGACCCTTTTTTACAATACTTTTATAAATAAGGGACTAGTTTTTAGTCATTTAAAAATGACAACTCAATTTTCTATTTTTTTTTATTGTGTCGTTTTCGTTCTAAAGGTGCGATATGTCGAAGTCTAAAACATGGACATACCACCTTCGCCCAAGCCCCAAACCTTTACCATCCAACTCCGAAATTTAATTTTGTTTTTTCGCCAGTAGCCTAGTTGGGAGTGGAACGGACTGCCGAGACGAATGTACACAAGTTCAAAACCCAAGGGCACGCACATCTGATTTTCCTAAAATGGTCACTAGGCCACCGTAGTGGATCAAGTCCTAATAATAATACCAGCCCTGTATTATTATACTGCCCACTGCTGAGCACGGGCCTCTACTGAGGGGGTTTAGGCCTTAGTCCACCACGCTGGCGTAGTGCGGTAAAACTTAGTAAAACTAAGTCCTCTCAGTATTAAAGGAGGCCCGCGGTCAGCAGTGGGCAGTATATACACGGCTGGTATGTATCTGGGGCACAGGCACCGCCCCAAATGACTTGCTAAATCTATAAATATATTCTCCTTACTTCTTTCACTAACACGTTTTGGTTTATCACCACTATCTCCACTCCAAACCGGGGGTTTTCTGAAAAAGGAAAGTAAGGTAATTTTTTTTCGAAAAATTATATCAATTTTTTTATTTTGTATAGACTTAACTGGTCAGTCCCCTTATTTCCTACTAGCTTTGGCCCGTGGCTTCACTCGCGTGAATATGTTTTCCCGGGATAAAAGTACCGCTTTATATTTTCGCCATTAAAAGATGTATATTAATTATAATACTTCCTTACTCCTTGGGCGGAGCTGGGCTTTGCAGTATGTAATCCTCACCCAGGCAGCAGACGAGGGTCGGGCTGAATGCGCTATACGCGCAGAACGTGGGTTGTACACCGTTACCCCTGTAACAAACATGATATGATAGAAGGAACTGCTGCAAACACCAAAAAAACGCTGGGCAACGACCTTACAAATCAACTTTCAAACAAAAAAAGACGTGTGGCACTCGGAGACTACCGCGGTAAAGCTATTGCATAGCATTTTTTTAACAACTTATGTAATTATAATTATTATTTTTTTTCTATTGTCCAAATTTCACTCGTGCCCTAACGCCGAAACTCTAAGCAGGCAGAGTCACCAGATTGCGAGGCGAAGAGGGGGATTACGAATGCGCAGTAACGCCGATACAACCAATGCCACCTAGAGGCGAGTTGCTGAACTAAAGAGACAAGGGTGATATATAAAAAGTCATTAAAAGTTCTGCTATTCATAGATAGATGGCAAAACTAAAAAGTATCACCGCTGTGCCGGTCGGAGTGAGGGGTGTTAGGTTATTTTCGTTACGGAATTTCTGGATTCGGTCTCCACGCTCAAGACCCGCGATAGAAGCTATGCAATAGCTTAAAAACCGCATCGAAATCGGTTCATTCGTTTCGGAGCTACGATGCCACAGACAGACATACAGATACACAGATACACACTATCTCTTTTTTTGATCCCCGTCAAAAAAGAAGGGTGTTATAAGTTTAGAGTGTGTATCTGTATGCCTGTGGCATCGTAGCTCAAACGAATGGACCGATTTTGACGCGTCTTTTTATGTTTGTAAACTGATGTGAACGAGATGGTTCTTAGCTATAATTTATGAAGATCTGTTTAGACGTTTGAAGATTTTGAAAATTTCCAACTGTAGCGCAGTTTTTTGTTATTATTTTATTGCATTGAATGACGAGACGAGCATGCCGTTTGCCTGATGGTAAGCGATACGACCACCCATAAACAGTAGCAACACCAGTCAGCACCTTGAGTTACAAAGTGTGTGTGTCTAGTATATATAAGCAGATGTAAGGTGTATTGTAAGTCACTTTTCACAACTCACAATTCCGATTGATTTAAAATTTGATGTACTATGACTTCGGCAGTATTTTTTACCGACTTTCAAAAAAGGAGGAAGCTCTCAATTCGTCTGTTTGTTTTTTTATGTATGTACACTGATTACTCTGAAAATTGTAAGCGTATTTCCCTGATTCCTTCTTTGTTAGGTAAATAAGGGTCGCCAAGTGGTCCCATTTCAATATAATCTTGGTTTAGGGTTCATCATTTTATGAAACAGACTGACTAGCCCTGAATAATACGAGTCATTTCATTCGACGACTTTGAAGTGCACTTAAGAAAGTCGATTAGCAATGCGTAAATTGGAGCAATTTTTTATTGAATAAAAGATGATAAATATGCATGATGATCCTTTATACGAATAACAAGGACTTCCACTAAATGGTAAGGGATAAATAGATGTATGAAAACATTTTTAAGACATGGTAACCTTGATCTGATGCTATAGTATCAAGTATTCTGCTGGATAGTGGATACCCAACTCTTTAGCAACTTATAGTAGACATAGTTTGTGTAGGCTCATAAGAATAGTCTCAATGAGTAGGTGTTAGATAGTCGATTATCAAGGTCCTGTGATGGAGAAGTAAAATGAGTAATTTAAAAAAGTTTGAAACAAAAATTTAATTTAAATAGCCCCTGACACAAAAACCTCTGAAAATTAAATAATAAAAGTATCTTTGTCGTTTAAGTACCTAGTAATATTTTGTCCTCACGTCGGGGGACTGAACTCAGGACCAGGGATGAAAATACTTCTTTAGCGATTCAAATTCAAATAAGAATAGGATTGACTTGCATCATATTGTAATGTCTAAATAATTAAATATTATATTAAGCTAATTTAGCAATAACGTTTTCATTTAACATTGATGTGAGAGTCAATTAGACAAAATAAAATAAACCTTATTGATATGCTAATAAGTTTTCTTTGCAAAGTTTGTACTTTTCAAGTGACATTTGACACATAAAGTTTATTGACGTTTCTATTCTTATTTGAATCGCTTTGTACAAGTCTGTTTCTTAGTGCTTACGGCACGACAGCCATAGTACTGCGTAGCCATATGCTGTGGTTTGATAATTGTGTAGACTGCCTCGGTGGCGTAGTTGTATTACAATACGACTGCAGTGCTGAGGTCTCGGGTTCGATCCCCGGGTCGGGCAAAGTGATATTGAGTTTTTCTATTCAGTATCAGCCCGGAGTCTGGAATTTGTGTCCGATATGGCGATAGGCTCACCCCCTATCACATCATGGGACGGAATGACGGCGAAAAGTGGGTGAACTAGTTGCGCCTCTGCCTACCCCTTCGGGGATAACAGGCGTGATTGCATATGTATGTATGTATGTTGATAATTGTGTTCATTTGTGCTCATGACTTGACATTTACTTACACAGCTGCTTCTTTCGCCGAGCGACAGTTCTCGACGAGGCTGCATTTACCAGCTGAGCCCGTGTAGTCATCCACGCACTGATCACCAACTGAAATAAACAATACGATAAGTAAAACTGTGCTCCTGGGACTGACACGTTGGCGTGGTTTTATTGCGTGGTGCGATATGGCTCTGAGTTCCGGGTTCTAATCCTTGGTCGGGAAGTAAAATTGCGTTTTCTGGTCAGTATCTCGGAGTCAAACCAAAACCAGCAGTGGCCTTTTCGGCACATACGGGACGGCCCCGGGGTATCTTGTTGCACGAAGATAGCTGCACGGAACCGCCCCTGCACAATGCCACATTGCGGCCCCTCTCTAAATGAGCGGGCTAAGGAGCCCCCGAATTCTAAAGCACGTCTTTGGCGTCTACGACTGCAGGAGACCGACCACCTGCAACATCGTTCACCTCGGAGTATCTCTTAAACTTTTTAGCAAAAAAATTAAACCACCGAAAAAACTGAAGAGTAAAAAGTAATAAACATTTTTAACACGCTTTTATTAGCTTCAGGCGTATGTATGTATTTTTCTTATTTACACTATTCATAATTCAAACGTATTAAAATTTATTTTATATTTTGTTTTAGATTTTCCATAAAGCGTGTTTTTTAGTATTTTTAAACGATTATCATTTAATCTTAATCTATACTAATATTAAAAAGCTGAAGAGTTTGTTTGTTTGTTTGTTTGTTTGTTTGTTTGAACGCGCTAATCTCAGAAACTACTGGTCCGAATTGAAAAATTATTTTTGTGTTGAATAGACCATTTATCGAGGAAGGCTTTAGGCTATATAACATCACGATGCAACTATTAGGAGCGAAGAAATAATGGAAAATGTGAAAAATACGGGGAAAATTATTCATCCTTGAGGGCTTCCATTGCGTGCGCTGCGAAAACGGTTCAAGATACCAAAAATATATGTATGAAAGAATTATTCCTCTTGAAATGATCTAAAAAAATGTCCGCAACAGTATATGTCTATCTTTTAAGATTAACTTACTAGAACCGTTTTTATGGTAATGAAATTTGGTCGAAATTAATGCATTATTTGTTAAGAGTTGTATCAACGTCATAGTCATAGAGTGATTCAACGGGAAGGTTTTTATGTACTTTTAGCCCGGAAAAACTTATTAACGCGGGCGAAGCCGTGGGCAAAAGCTAGTAACTAATATATACGTATATTTGGAATCGATCCTTTAAAATTGTAAACTATCGGTAACAGGAGGGGGTTGTTCATAGAAATGACCTCTTTTATGGTGCCTAGGGGCGGAAAGAAACAATGATACGCCATTGTTTGTAGGTCAAAGTTCTGTTAGGTTACTATTGATGGACGGTTGTATCCACCAGGCGAGCGGCTCGTCTCGTCCTGAGGTTCTAATAAGTCCTGGTGGTAGGTGTCTCATATGTAAGAGTCCGTCTGGGAGGGTACCACCGCAATATTTATTTCTACCGCCAAGCAGCAGTGTGCGTGCACTGTTGTGTTTCGGTATGAAGGGCATTGTAGCCAGTGTAACTACTGGACATAATGAGACTTAACATTTTATGTCTCAGATTGACGAGCGCAGTGGAATGCCACACAGTACTTTGTAACTCAAGGAGCTGGGTGGTGTTGCTACTGTTTATGGGTGGTCGTCTCTCTTATCATCAGGCGAACGGCATGCTCGTCTCGTCAGTCAATGCATAAAAAAGGTATATAGCCCAAAACTCAAGACAAGTCAATAAATAGAGGAAATCAAACAAGAATATTTTTTTCCATTTGTTGTATGGGTTTTCCCATTAATGGTACATACCTTTAGTTTGGCATCTTGCAGGTAAAATCCACGTACAGAGGAAAAACAATATGATGTACTTGTACATTATTACTGGATATCTGTAACAAAAACATGCGTGAAAACTTAAAAAAAAAATAAGTCGTATTAGAATAGTATTTATAAAAATATCGTAAGCGGTGATTTTCGTTTCTAATTGTTGCTGTCTCATAGGGCGATATTCAAAAACGAATCTTACGTTTGAAACAATTTCAAGAAGTGTTTGGTAGAAACTGCTTTCCGAACTGGTGGTAGAATAAAAATTGAGTAATGTTCCACATTTTTAGGATTCGAATTTAAAATGATTTCATATCATTTCATTTCATTTCGAAGACATTTAATGTATTAAACTATTTAATAGAACAAGCTTAAGCTATGATTTAAGAGCTTGTTCTCAACTGAGTAGGCGCTGTTACACAAACAAAAATCAGTTGTCAATATCCCTCACATATTGTAACTTAAGATGTCATTAGAGCTCATGTTAATGTGGGCTTATTAAATAGCGACTATCTTAAGATGCTGAGCTTAGTTTGACAGCGTCTCAGCATATCGCAGTTCAGAGCGAAACTGAGTTGTTAAGGTGTGTCTAGATGCACTGTGGAACTATTATTCCCGGAAGTTTTTCATACGGACAAAGCTGCAAGCAGAATCTTCTGAATTGTTCATATAAATATAAATGAATCGATGAATGGATGAATGAATGAATGAATGAATGAAATCCTCCTAGCCAGTTTCGGCCACGGCGGCCAATCTCAACGAAGATCAGCCAACGCAGGAGATATTATAGTGCACAAGTGTGTGCGTGAAACACAGGTGCACTCGCTATTCCTTCACTCTCATAGTCCGGTAAGACGGCAATCCGACTTAACCGGAGAGGGATCAGGTGCAGGACCAACGGCTTTACGTGCTTTCCGTGGCACGGGGGTATCACACCGAGTTGCACTGAGTAATTTTTAAGATGGAAAAACAAGAATGTTTTTGGGTCGACCCGGGATTCGATCCTAGGACCTCAGCGCGCAAATCGTACTCGTAACGTGTACGCAATACAACTACGCCAATGAGGCAGTCAAACACAAAACGCTAATCCGCTAAAACGTTACCTAGCACCTAATGTATGGCTTACTAGCTTTTGCCCGCGGCTCCGCTCGCGTTAAAAAGTTTTTCCAGGATAAAAGTCCCGCTTTATGTTTTCCCGGGATAAAAAGTAGCCAATGTTTTAATCCAGGACATGATCTACCCGTGTGCCAAATTTCATCGAAATCCGTTTAGTAGTTTTTGCGTGAAAGAGGAACAAACATCCATACATTCTTACAAACTTTCGCCTTTATATTATTAGTAGGATAAGTCATTACTCATACTATATTTATAACGATGACAAATGGTTAATATTTAAAATAATAAAAAGTATAAAAACTGTTATAAGGTAAATCCTACACCTACTAATATTATAAACGCGAAAGTTTGTAAGTATGTATGGATGTGTGGATGTAGGGATGTTTGTTACTCTTTCAAGCAAAACTACTCAACGGATTTCGATGAAATTTGGCACACGGATAGATCATATCCTGGATTAACATATAGGCTACTTTTTATCCCAGGAAAATATAAAGCGGGACTTTTATCCCGGGAAAACTTATTCACGCGGGCGGAGCCGCGGGCAAAAGCTAGTTGGTTATAAAATATTGACCCCAAAGGTTAACGATTGACGTACTCCTAATATTATGTTGACTACGGCGCATATACCTATACCCCGAACACGAATAATAAAGACATGTGTGCCTACTCTGGAAACTAGTTCCAATCTTAAGAAATCACGAACCCGAAACAGTTTCAATTCCAATCTAGAAGTTACCAGTACTCTTGACCAAATAGAGTCCATAATGGGATTGAAATTGAAATCGAGTACGCGATCGGATATCTGTGTGGCCATACATGATCTACTAAAAATATAGTAAATGATTTAAAACGTGTAACTTTTAGTATCCCAGTCGAAACCGTGTCCAATAATTTAAGTTTTAACAAACATATTCTGTGAACTCATATAATAAAATTGGAACTGTATTTTTTAAGCAAAATATCAAAAGAGTGTTACACTACGGCAGAATAAGTGTGTTGTCTTTGTCTCAACTATTTATTACGGAAAAAGAAATGACATGTCAACGTTAAAGTTCAAATCAAGCAGAGATACAGAGAATGCAACGCAATGAAGGAATACAACGCTATTTATTTATTTATTAAATAACACACCAGTGACACATGCATCAAAAAATCACAAATAATAAACAATAATACAAATTCTGGTACATATGGCTATTAAAGGTATGCACAGCATTCTCATATAAGTAACATCTAGATAAAATTACAAATTAAAATTACAATATAAAATAAAAACCTGAAAATACCGTAATAAACACAACATAGCAACACAACCTAAAAATTAACTTATAGTAAATATGAATTATAATAAAAATTAAAGTTAAAAAAATATATATTTAAAAAACAAACAAATATTCAGGTATAAAAAATATAACTTATGGACTCTAATCTACTCTAATCAACGCTATCGTTCAAACATATTTTAATTTCTCGTTTCTCATAGTATATTTATATTATTGAGTGTGGTGTTTGTTTAAGTTTCAAATGCGTGATACTGGCGCGGTGTACGGCTCGGCGCGGCGCATTCTATAGTGAAATATCGGCGTTGTGGACACTTTAACCATTTATTCACTGTTGTTTTTGCATAAAGAGCATTTGTAACTTTTTTATAAATCGCGATACCCATTGTTGAGAAATTGTAGTCATAAGATAAATAAGCACTGATATAAATGGAGAGTGCTACTAAAACCTAAAATTAACAAAATTATTTTAGTAATTATATGAGTAATTATATAGTGGCATATAAAAAAAAGTTCTAAGAGTTTTTATTTACTTAAGCAATAGTTATTGTTTTTGAACACATTGGCCATTATCGGCATTTTACACATTTCTTTTTCAATTTAGTCATTGAATTGTAACTATATTAATGATATTTTTCAAAACTATCATTAAATAAGGCCCGTCGTGTCATTATTTTTAGTTTACAAAGGCACAATAACTCACTCGAACACCAAAAAGTTAACATTTTAAAACTGTGTAACACGATTTCTCACGCTATCGCTAATGTCAAAATCGCGTCAAGAGTGCCAAAATGTACTTGAGATTGTAAATACTCGATTTCATTTAGTCTTTCTAAATTCCGCCGCGATTGAGATAAATCGTGCGCTAGTGTAGCATTCAAGGGTACTAATAATTATCAAGTTTTCGAGTCCAATCCTAAATTTCAAACGGAATCGAGTGTCAAGAGTAAGGCCACTGCACCAAGTATTCGTATCGACTACATATCGAGTTATTTCGATACAGTTATTTGACAATACTATACGCAAAAAAAACTTTTTGACAAAAAAAAAGTCTTCAAAACCACTACAAAGCAAATCATCAAATCCTAATAATAGCCCGGTCAAGTTAGACAAAAAAACATGGTGAGTCTGCATTAATTCCTAACAAGCTGAATTTTGGTACAGACTTTAAATACGACATTACAAATGCTATGTCAAAATTCCCCATCGATCCCGCTAGTGCGTTGTTTTTTATTCGAGGTTAAAGGTGCCTAATTTTCCTTTTTTGCGTATATCCCTAAAATGGCGAGAGCTATCGGAAAATGGATTAGAAAACGTTTGTAGATCGTAAAATTCTCTACAAAAAGGTATTAGTATTTTTTTCTTACAAAGCACCGTTCTCTCGCGATTTCAGACCGTAGGAAAGTCGTATTTTCATTTTTATGCACATATTCCTACACCACCTCTGAGGTAGTGTACTCGGCGCTTTTTTAACTTAATTTCCCCAGTAGGAACACTCCCCGATATATAATACAAACGAGGAAATTTAATAGGACAATATCTATCCATATATAAAAAAAATAATAGCTGCTCGCTAGTCTCGCTCAAAACTCAAAAACGGCGGGACCGATTTAAATGATTGTTTTGTTCGAGACAGTTCAGGGTAGGTTTATGGTTAGTTCTTACAGTGAAGGAATTTTAGTGGGCTCAAGTCGTAGCTCCTTAAGTTTATGATATTCCTGATTTATTTTAAATCTGAAACAATTATCTAACGGTCTTCTATTTGGGCACTGAAATTCAGAGGGGTAAGAAACTAATTTCTTGCAAAAAAATACCCGAATGTCGTCAAAATTATCACTATCCTGTGGGGCGATTTTCCGAAACTCGAGCTTTCAACCATAATGTTACGCAAACTATGTACATAATCAAACACTTGGCATCAAATTACAGTAACTATTAATATAATTTTGCTAAAACTTAGAAAACTAAACACATCACACCCTATTTTTAATCATTTTTTCGTAAGAGAATAGAGGCGACAAGAATTTCGTATCACATTCCTGTCAGCTAAAAACACGTTAATAACACCTAAAATTTTAAAAAAAGCGACGATGTCAGACTGCCGATACACAGTGCGTAGCTCAATGATTCCATTGCCGCTCGATCTGCAGCCAATAAGATAATCAGACGGTCGTGACGAAGATCTTTTCGACCGCAAACGTGTTTGGGTCAGACAAATTCTCACTCGTATGGTAAGTACTCACGTACACAATAAATGAATCTTTTAATTATTTTTAATAGTTTTAATTAATTTAATTGATGTAAATGTAATATAAAGCCTTAAAATTGCAATTAAAGACATCATTTTTGTAGTATTCATGAAAAACCTCAAAATTATCACTTTCCTGTATATCACTTGTCTGGATTTACGTACACGTAATAAGATAAACTTTCGCAGAGCTGTTGTTCGTGTATTAATACAATGTAATATGATGAAAGTTAGGTATCATACGGGATACTAAGTACCTATACGTGTCGTTTTTATTATGTTCTATTTGTATATTACTCAGTTTCCGGGACAAAATACAAATATTAGATTCCTATCTTCGCTAGCTGTGTGTTTAATATTATAAACATATTGAGATTAAGAATATATATTGTTATGTACTGTACTTGTCGCGTATTATGCATTTTTGTTCCTTTTATACCATTGATTTCATTTTCCTGCATAACATCTCACTTGCCTATTATGAAAAAACCTTAAAACGGCTATTATTTAAAAAATTATCAATATTTTGTCTGGCCCACGATACTGTAGTTTACTAAAGTCATTACCTTGACGTCTGGCTAGTTTATGTACTAAATCTAGTAAAAAACAGTGTGGAACCAAAAACACCCCATTTTATTCCTTCGCCGTAAGAACTAGCCTTATGAGAAAAAAAAATAGGAACATTCTGAAAACTAGCGAAAAAATCGAAAAATTCAAAATAGGTAATTTTGTACGGAAGTAGCCAATTTGTATTATTTATTAAGGGAATTTCTCCGTTCACGTTTCACTGGCTGGAACAATTTTTACATACACGGTAATTTCAACCTTATATCCGTTAACATTCAGCTCATATCCTCTTACATACTGTATTCTTACAAGACTGCGATATTAAATTTACTTATGGAATTATACACTCTACGAGGTTGTGATAGAGTTGAAAATAAATATAAATTTAATAGTGAAGTTTATCCCAAGTCACCAATAGATGGCGCCACGATCGGACTGCATCGCGCCATAGTTTACTTCACTCTGATAACATAAGAAGACGGCGATTTCATGTCATCGTTGAGAAAGGGGAGAGTTAAAACATAGTAAGCATACGTATTCTCCTATAGACTAATCACATATCCGGCTTCTGAATTAGCTTTCGCTGCGTGGGGACTATTTTTGAGATCGACATTTTTAGTGGTAGCGCTTCCACGCCGTGGGACGCATCACCTGTAGTAGGTTAATACACCATCGCTGTATTTATCATCATCTCCTTACATCTGGCGAACTCCCGATCTCCTTTTACACACGGTAATTTCGACCTTTTATCGTTTAACTTTGAGCTGATATCCTCTTACATATTGTATTCTTACAAGACTGCGATATAGCCCGCGATAGAAGCTATGCAATAGCTTAAAAATGTACTTTCTCAGCAAGTTAAAACTTTTATATGCAGGCAGAACAAACTATAAGTTCTCGTCACACGTTTTTAAATGGTATTTACACAATATGCGACTTGCCAGAAATTCTGAAAATTTCTAAATAGTGCAGAAGTCAGCTTGCAATGACTGT
The DNA here is from genome assembly GCA_949316025.1 of Lapara coniferarum. Taxonomy (NCBI): domain Eukaryota; kingdom Metazoa; phylum Arthropoda; class Insecta; order Lepidoptera; family Sphingidae; genus Lapara; species Lapara coniferarum. Next base: position 26,022,661 of record OX438929.1, read on the forward strand.
TTAGGTACACAGTAAAATAGCTTGCGGAAGATAGCTTCTGCAAGTTTTCTTGCTAATCAAACCTGGCTTTATGGCTATAACTTTAGAGACGTTTGTCTCACTTTAATGCTACTTACATGGAGAAACTTGGAGAAGCTGCTAGTAGCATAGATAATATTTATTACGGGGTTAAGATTAGCAAAACTAAATTAAAAGTCCAAGATTAGAAAAAAATATAAAAAATAATATCTGAACTCACCAAGATAATAAAATCACTTATTCATTTACATCGTTCCAAACAACTTACCGAAAGGCAAACTCAGAACAACTTGGTGCGACCGGTAATCAAAAGATAATGATCTCAAGTGAGGTGCGTACCGATTAAAATAATTATCGATTAACTCGGTTGCTGTAATGACCATCAAGTAATTTAAAACTATTTTTTTATTTAAGCAGCCTACCCTGGCTTCGTACAGGTAGCAAAGCATAATATTATATGCCTACATTTATTTTTCTGTCGTACAAAATATTTATTAATTATACGCAAAAGCCTTCCTCTCTGTGTCTTCTGTGATTCATCACACCGTCCATTGGTGAAAAACGTATCAAAATCCATTCGGTAGTGGTTGAGTTTATCCCGTTTAAGAGACAAACAGATGTTATAGGGGACTTTGTTTTATAATATGTAGTGATGTAAAGATATATCATTAAAAATAAAAAAATAAAAAACCGCGAGAAAGAAAAATCCGGGATAAAATTCCCGGTTTGTATTTGATACTTTTACAAAGGAGTTGTGCTGCGTATCGATTCAAATAATTATCGATTAACTCGGTCGATGAAATTACCGCTAAGTAGTTCCAGAGCTTACTTCCTACAAACAAACCTACAAACTTTACCTCTTTGTAATATTAATTTACACATATGGCCCATACGAATAGCAACGTATTAATTTCTCATTGATTTTTGTGAGATCGAGATTTCCGAATACATTTGCTAACAACGACACGAATGAATCGCAACATCGATATATTTTTGAAAATTAACATCACTTGTTGTGCATAATACCAGTTTTTGCAACGAGTATGCGGAACATAAATTATATTTATATGCTAAGTATGTTTGTATCTACATCGAGTCAATAATCTATATTTTTTTCCTTATGATAAACTAAGTAATCTTCATTTTAATATAGCGGGCCAGGGTATTTGACTAATGTTTGTTCTTCGAGTTTATTACCTAAATACTTTATACAACGTATTACCCATGGTATTACTCGCAACATCGCCTGCGTGAAGTCTTTCCCGCTAAAATTCCCTAAAGCGCAGACGACGCTAGCGCCATCTACTGAAAGAGTCAGATAAAAATATCCATTATTTCCCATGGTAGCAAATTGCCGCGATAAAATGTAGCCTATTTGTTAATCTAGGACATGATCTACCAGTGTGCTAAACATGCTAAACAAATTCGTTCAGTAGTTTCTGAGTTTACTTCTAACAAACATCCAAATATTTTTACAAACTTTCGCATTTATAGTAACTCATCTCATGAATTCGGTAATGAAAATCGGGTAAAAAGTCGATAATTAGTTATCAACTTTTGAATTTCGGTACAAGGTGTAAGTATTAAAAAACCGGCCAAATGCGAGTTGACTCGCGCACCGAGGTAGTTTTTCCTTTATCTATGCTATAAGATGTTGCTTCGTACCAAATTTCATGATTCTGAGTTCACGGGAAGTACCCAGTAGGTTTTGATTCCCTTGCTATTTCGAAAATTTTCGGGATAAACGGCTGTATCTTTGCGATGGCTTAGAGGTTTGATTTTTTCACAGCGCCAAGGGACAGTAGACCTGAGTATTTGATGTAAATTTCAGCTTAATACCTCCACGCATTCCTGAGAAAAAGGGTCTTGACAGACGGACGGAAGGCAACAATGTGATCCTATAGGGTTCCGTTTTTTCCTGTCGAGGTACGGAAAGCTAAAAACGAGAAAAGAGGCGCAATACGCGATCGTGACGCCATGAAGCTATCAGATGGAACGATATCCCCACTAGGCGCCCCCAGCAAAAAACCATTAGGTAGGCAAAGGAATTCACATGTACATCTTGTCATAAAATGTTGCATATTTTTTACCTAAACTCAACGTTCAAAAAAAACTGTTTCAACTAAGTTTTTTTGGGTTAATCTTGTGAAGAACTTAGAAATTCAACGTTCAGTATATCATCAGCCACACGACGCCCACTGCTGAACATAGGCCTCCCCCAAAGATTTCCAGACGGACCTGTCAAAGCGGCGCGCATCCAGCGCGTTCCTGCGACCTTTATCAAGTCTGTCAACAATACAATACCTAAAGTCGGATTTTTTACGTAATAATCCCGCAAACCAGCGAGTGATTATTTAAAACAGTACGATGACCCATGACACTAAAATTTTTTTATCTGTGAGATCGCTCGATGGTAAGCGACAAGTTTTTTTTTTTTTATTTCGTGGAGAAAGCGAGTTATCATAACCGTCCAGCCATCATGAGGCGCGACAGACCGGTTATGTTGGGTTCGCTGGCCTTTGGACCCGTCATAGATCCGCCCGGACTCCGGAGATATGGAAAAAGATAGGCGACCGCCCCGCAGAGCCATACCCAACACTTTTTTCTTAAATATGCCCGGCAATGTGATCCCTACTGTACCTGGTAGTAAGCGAAGAAAGATTCAGAGTGTCGATTGACTAGCGATAATTATCCCTTGCCAGTCGACGCTGTGTACAGTCAGCCAAATAAGTAGCTGAACGGATTTTGGCGGGAACGTGGAAGTGTCATGAGGTGTTCTTGTTTTAATTCATTATTTGGTGATACTTAGTGTTATATTGCATAATTATGGTGGTATATTGTCCAATTACTTCTATTAAAGGGCTAAATGAAGTGAATTGAAATAACAGTGCTAATCAAGTGCTTTTTTTGTTACCGCCAAAACTTCTCGACAAAGTCTTGGTAAGGTAGCCACTGCTTTACTTCGACATAGTAGTTAGTACTGAGTATAACAAAGAAACAATACAACTGCAACTCATATACTTTAAAAAATGTCTTACCTAAAACTTTGACACTGGCAGATGCGCAAACCGTGCCTTGCCAAATAGAAAGAAAAAAAAAAAAAAGTAGCTGAACAAATTCAAAATTTCAAATCACTTCCACGCGTTTAGTTTAATTGAAACATTTTTTTAAGCTATTGCATAGCTTCTATCACGGGTCTTGAGCGTGGAGACCGAATCCAGAAATTCCGTAACGAAAATAACCTAACACCCCACACTCCGACCGGCACAGCGGTGATATTTTATTTTCAACTCTATCACAACCATGTAGACTGTAAAATTCCACAAGTAAATTTAATATTGCAGTCTTGTAAGAATACAATATGTAAGAGGATATGAGCTGAATGTTAAACGATAAAAGGTCGAAATTACCGTGTATTTAAAAATTGTTCCAGTCAGTGAAACGTATCGAAATGTCAAACGCGCGCAGTTGATGAGAATACACCAGTGGCGGGATGACGTAATTCTAAGTATGAATTTTTAAAAAGTTTTTATTTTATATCTGTTCAAAGAGGTTATAAATATTAGAATTGCCTGCTTAGAGTTTCGGCGTTAGGGCACGAGTGAAATTCGGACAATAGAAAAAAAAATCAATAATTATAATTACATAAGTTGATAAAAAATGCTAAGCAATAGCTTTACCGCAAGCCAGGTCACTCAGCGAGCTATGGAAAGGGCTATCCTAGGTGTTTCTCTAAGCGATCGAATCAGAAATGAGGAGATTCGTAGAAGAACGGAAGTCACTGACATAGCCCAGCGGATTAGCAAGCTGAAGAGGGCAGGGCACATAGTTCGAAGAATTGACGGCAGATGGGGCAAAGTTCTCGAGTGAAGACCACGTATTGGCAAGGACAGTCGCCTGGCCACCTGCAAGGTGAACAGATGACATTGTAAAGGTCGCAGGAACGCGCTGGATGCGGGCTGCTTTTGATAGGTCCGTCTGGAAATCTTTGGGGGAGGCCTATGTTCAGCAATGGAAGTCATGTGGCTGATGATGATGATCATGATTGAGTAAAACCTCAAGTAGACATAAAGTATTGAATCGATACTAATATTATAAAGCTGAAGAGTTTGTTTGTTTGTTTGAACGCGCTAATCTCAGGAACTACTGGTTCGAATTGAAAAATTCTTTTTGTGTTGAATAGACCATTTATCGAGGAAGGCTTTAGGCTATATAACATCACGATGCAACTATTAGGAGCGAAGAAATAATGGAAAATGTGAAAAAAGCGGGGAAAATTATTCATCCTTGAGGGCTTCCATTGCATGCGCTGCGAAAACGGTTCAAGATACCAAAAATATATGTATGAAAGAATTATTCCTCTTGAAATGATCTAAAAAAATGTCCGCGACAGTATATGTCTATCTTTAAAGATTAACTCACTAGAACCGTTTTTACGGTAATCAAATTTGGTCGAAAATAATGCATTATTTGTTAAGAGTTGTATCAACGTCATAGTCATAGAGTGATTCAACGGGAAGGTTTTTATGTACATTTAGTCCGGAAAAACTTTTTAAAGCGGGCGGAGCCGCGGGCGAAAGCTAGTATTTAATAAACCAAGATTAAGCTGTTGATAAGAGCTGGTTCTCAGCTGAGTAAGCCCTGTTACACAAACAAAACTGAGCTGTCAAAATCCGTCTCATATTATAACTTAAGATGTCATTTGAGCTTATTAACATATGGTTTTATTAAATAGCGACTATCTTAAGATGCTAAACTTCGGTTGCGGACGACAACTTAGACGTGAGTCGGAGGAAGCCCGCAGCCGTCCCTAATGCGCCGAAAATGGCCACCACAGAGTTTTAGTTGGTATGCCGTGCGGTGAACATAGGTTAGGGACTCGGCCCGGCGGTCGCCTGACGTTTTCCATCTCTCCGGGCGGCTCAACGTCGGGTCGTAAGGCACGGTGAACCCAACATAACCGCTCAGTCGTTCCCCTTGAACACTGGGCGGTAGTAATAAGTCACTTTCTCCGCGTCAACAAAAAAAAAAATATGCTAAACTTATTTTGACAGCGTGTCAGCCAATATCGCACTGCGTCCGGCGTGTACCTGCGACCTTTATCAAGTCATCTTTCCAGCTTGCCATTGGACGACGAAGATACCTATACATATGTATACAATTCAAATCTTATCTTATTCTTACTAGTCTTACTTAATCATAAATGCGAAATTTGTGAAAATGTTTGTATGATTGTTAGAAGTAAACGCAGAAACAAAACAGATTTGGATGAAATTTGGCACACGGGTAGACCATGTCCTGGATTAACACATAGGCTACTTTTTATCCTGATAATTCTCTACCATGGGAAATAATGGGATTTTTACCCGAATGCGAAAGAAGGAGGGTTTGTTTTTCGAGTGTATGTGTGTATGTATATTTTGTTCGCACGCCCTAGGGCTTAAACGTCTGGTCGTATTTTTATGTGAGTGGTGTCAATAGTCGTGAAAGTGACACAGAGTACATAAAAATTAAAATAAAAACAAAATTAAGGATTTTTGGCGGCAAAAAGTAATCTCAAGAAAAAATAATCTTTTCAAAATACATCGAGGGTGGTATCAAAGTGAAGAAATTTAACGGTGATTACGAATATTTCGCACCTTTAGGATGACGACACAATTCCAAAAGACAGAAAATTGATCTATCATCATAAAATTACTTAAAACGAAGTTTTCAATACAACAATAGTTCAAACACAGCCATATTCGAGCAGAAAAAGGACAAAGCTGTTATATCGATCCCTTTTTTATTATATTTTTATAAATAAGGGACTAGTTTTTAGTCATTTAAAAATAACAACTCAATTTTCTATTTTTTGAATTGCGTCGTTTTCGTTCTAAAGGTGCGATATATTCGTAATCACCGTATATATACAACTTATATATTTTATTGTAGTTTGGAATAGGAAATAGATGAACGTAGAATATGCGCTTTACAGTACAGTGTTTCAGGAACTTTCGTAGCGGGAAGTACTTTTCACGCGGACATAACCGCGAACAAAACCTAGTAAATAAATAAATGGCCATGTATAAAATGTTTGCGAATAAACAAAAATAAAATAGATATATTCAACTCAAGAACGTTGTTTGGTGGCAACATACCGAAGTAGATTCCAGTTTTGCAGGTCTAACGATGTTATTCCCGCGCAAAAAGCTAAAATAAAGTGGATATATGTACAGTCCGCCTCATAAGGAGTTGAACAATTTTAAATCACCTATAAGCATTATGTTTAATTAAACAATATTTTAAAAATTACATACATATATATATACACTCACGCCTGTTATCCCCAAAGGGGTAGGCAGAGGCGCAACTAGTGCACCCACTTTTCGCCATTATTCCGTCCCATGATGTGATAGGGGGCGAGCCTATCGCCATATCGGGCACAAATTCCAGACTCCGAGCTGATACTGAATAGAAAAACTCAATACCACTTTGCCCGACCCGGGGATCGAACCCGAGACCTCAGCTTTGCAGTCGTACTGTAATACAACTACGCCACCGAGGCAGTTTTAAAAATTTAATGTGAAAAAAAATTCAAGGATGATAATATTGTAGGTATACGTGATATGAAATTTTGAATTTGTTCATGTACTTATGTAGCTGACTGTGCGAGTAGTGAGCCCCGAAGGAATTTATAGTCTTCCTCTGAACTTGTACCTAGCTGTATGTTTTAAGAGGCCGCATCTAAAATTTAGACAATTTCAGTCAACTTTTAATCGTGATTTTTTAAAAAATAAACTGATCTGATTAATTTATAATATATCATCGGAAAGACTATTTCAACACTAATAGAATAAACGAGCCAGGTTTTTCATATCTTTCTTTAATTTCAATCTATCTACCAAGTTCAAACGTATTTTTTTGTTAATGACCCTACTGCCAGTAGCCTGACGGGAGTCGGCTTTTCTGGCCACACCGGTCTTTAGGGTGAACGCAAAGCGCTCGCAACCCTTTGAATTAAGTGACCACGCTGAGGGCAACCCACTAACGGGTTACGAACCTCGGCTCAGGACGGCCACTGAGAGATGATGATCAACGATTAGGGAAAGATTGGTTTTTAGGCCCTAATCCTATTAGATTGTGTTGTCATCAGCACGCGGGCCGGAACTGCTAGGAGGGTCGGGGGGGGGGGGGGGGGAACGCGGCGAAGTCCTCGACGGCGAGGACGGAACTGCGGTCTTGTGGAGTGTTGGAGTTTCAAGAACGCGTTCTTACGGCGGATGGCCAGAGTGATTTCGTCCTCTGGATCGGTTAATACGGAACGCGGCCGTCTCCATTTGGCGCGGTCGAATGGATTTCCATGATGTGATATGGGGCGCGCCTATCGCCATATCGGGCCTCCGGGTTCATACTGATTAGGAAAATCCAATATCACTTTACCTGTTCCGGGATTCGAACCCAGAATCTCAGAGGGATGGTCATACCGCGAGTCGCGACCACAATACAACTACGCCACCGACGCATTCTTCAACTATAATCATTAGACAGTTTTTGTAATTCCGTTATTGTTACATATAGGTACAGCAAATGAATATGTAGGTAATAGCTTTACGAAATACGAAAAAAAATAAAAGGGCAACCCATGCCCTCAGCATGGTCACTTAATTCAAAGGGTTGCGAGCGCCTTCTCCGTTCACCCTAAAGACCGGTGTGGCCAGAAAAGCCGACTCGTGTCCGGCTACTGGCAGTAGGGCCATTAAGAAAAAAAAAGAACATCATAGAACGGAATACGCTCGGCGTAAAGTGGGTGCATCAGTTGTGCCTCTGCCTACCCCTTCAGGTATAAAAGCGTCGTTGTTTGTATGTCAATACTAATATTTCGTTGTTTGCTTGCATTGAATAGGCGAAAGTACTGGGCCGAATTGAAAAATTATTTCTCCAGTATAAAGCTACACTATCAACGAGTAACATGGGCTGCTTTTATCCCGGGGAAATGTAAAGCGAAACTTTTATCCCGGAAAAACTCATTCACGCGTGCGAAGCCGCGAGCAGAATTCTACTTTTGAATAAAGTTAAGTGACGTCTCTGAGCGCGACGATAAGTTAAGACAAAAATTAAAACCTGCTTTTGGACAGACTAATTTGTTAGGTACTAATATTTCTTGTGAAGTGTTTTGTTTACATTTTTTTTATTAACATTTGCAAAGTCATATACCTAGAATAATATACATTTCTTATTGCGGAGTTTAAAACAAAACACCTGTATTCTTTAAACACAAATAAACACCATATTATACTATCTATACTAATAATATAAAGAGGAAAGATTTGATTGTTTGTTTGTAATGGATAAACTCAAAAACTACAGGACTGATTTTGAAAAATCTTTCTCTAATAAGAAGCTCTATTACTCCTGAGTGCTATAGGCTACTTTTTATCCCGGGAAAATATTTTTATCCTGGAAAAACTTACGCGGGTAGAGCCGCGAGCAGAATCCTAGTAAGTTATACGTACTTGGTATTATACGGTATAAAAATGTCCCTCGCCTGATTCATCATCATCATCATCAGCCTTTATCAGGCCACTGCTGGACATAGGCCTCCCCTAATGAGCGCCATAGCGCCCTGTCTTCAGCTTGCCGCATCCAGCATCTGCCTGCAGTCTTTCGCAGATCGTCATCCCACTTGGCCGGAGGGCGTCCTACACTACGTTTGCCCAGTCGCGGTCTCCACTCAAGAACACGTTTACCCCAGCGGTTGTCGGTTCTTCGTGAGATATGGCCAGCCCACTGCCACTTCAGCTTGCTAATTCTTTGAGCTATGTCGATAACTTTGGTTCTCTGTCGGATGTATTCGTTGCGAATCCTATCCTTCAGAGAAACTCCGAGCATAGCTCTCTCCATAGCCCGCTGAGCGACTTTAAACTGGTGGACCAAGCCTACCGTGAGTGTCCATGTCTTGGCTCCGTAGGTCATGACTGATTGACTGATCATAATACAGTTTTACCGTGATATAGATCCAAGCCAACTTTTAATTTTATAAGGCATCGCACTACCCTCTATCATCCTTAAATGGTGATGTTAAAACTCATAATGCACATTATTATACATGTTTTGTGTGTCCAGATTGTTTTTGATGTAAGCTAAGGGGGGTTCGGATCCCCAAAACCCCCCACTTTTATACGCCCATGATAGTGCTTGTAAAATGCTGCTTACTGCTTAGCGACAGAAATAGACATCATTGGGCAGTTACCTCGTCAGAAGGACTTTAGCGTAATTTGAGGCTATCTTTGTCGAGGAGTGAAAAAAATGGTATTTTTTATTTGAAATTCAAAATTAAAAAAGTGTGATTCCGGCCAGGATCGAACTGGCGGCCTTCTGCGTGTAAAGCAGATGTGATAACCACTACACCACGGAACCTTCTAGCCAAGGTGGCAAATTTAAGAAATACATTTTAAATGTTACGAATATAAATTTCTTTTAAATTATAATATAACGTAACCCTAGTTAAATATTTTGTAAGTTATTTCATATTTATTGTATTTACATTCTTAAAAACTACGAGTATTTATTAAAAACATCATTATAAATTGAACATATCGACATCTATTAGGGTATGAAAGTACTAGAGTTTATAGTTTGTAGTAATCTCAGTAGATAATACTAGATGGCACTAGTATAATTATTTGTATGTTAGTAATTGCATTAATCTCATAAATGTAGGTTTTCATAATTACGTGATTTATTGTAATTGCCCAGTGTTTAATAGTTCTATCCATAGAATCAAAAGATAGAACTGTCTTGGTAAGAATTATAAGCTTGTTTTTGGATATGTCCTGTCATAGTCCAAGCATAAGCATTCTAAAATTAACAATATTATACAGTAAATTACCTACAAAATAATTCCATGAATTTGCAATTCATTTACAATTAAATCTAATGGGATTTCATCAAATGTAAAGGTCTAATAAGGCTGTGTGGTTTAGAATTCCTGTAAATGAGCTACATAATTTAAAAAATAATGATATTTGACAGTTCAGCTGTTATTATTTTCTGTTTCAGAACCCAAAATAGTCAATTTTAGCATTCACTAGCTAAAAATCCACATAAATAAACTATTTTATGCTACTAATACTTACCTAGCATTTTTTTGTTTGTAGATTTTTATTGTTTTGTTGTTATAATCAGTAAAATCTGTATCAGTGTTGCCAGATTAGGCGACTTTTCGCCATTTAGGCTATCTTGGAGAGTGTCGGGGCGACCAAAAATTGCGAATGGCGACCGGTCGCCGTTTAGGCTACGCGAATGGTGATTAGTCGCCAATTTAGGCTACTTCGGAAAGTTCGTGTTTTATGCATTGTTTTTGTCGAATTTGAGGATATTTATAGCTTGTACAAAACATGTCCTTAGATCCCCCTTACACACAATTATTGAAAACTGGGGACCTTTTTTTTTTTTTTTTTAGCTCTCCGCGTCCCCACACAAGTGGGCGACTTTAGGCTACTTCGAATTTTCGCCGCGTTGGACCAATATAAAATAGAAATTAGGGAGGTTTTTTTTTTTTTTTTGCTCCTTCACCTCTCCATATACGAAGAGGCGACTTTAGGCTACTTCACAATGAATTTTCGGCGACTTCAACCGTCAAACGTCTGGCAACACTGATCTGTATTCTGTTATTAGTTTGAGTGTATTTAACAATAATATAAAATGTTCCAAGGATGTGCTTATTTTAAGATGATAACTCAATTTTCGATTTTTTTTTATTGTGTCGTTTTCGTTCTAAAGGTGCGAAATATGTACAAAAGAATAGTATTCTCATCTCCCTGGTCCGGAGCTTAGACTAATGTCCGGAGTTCGGTCCCCCGACGCGAGGACTCTTGGGTCAAAATATTACTAGGTATTTAAACGACAGGAACTTTTATTATTTCACTTTTTAGAGTTTTTTTGTGTTAGGGGTTAATTATATTTAAAATGAGAGAAAACGAAGTTCTCAATACAACAATAGCTCAAACACAGCCATATTCAAGCGGGGACAGGACTAAACTGTTACATGAGTTTCTTTTTATTATATTTTTTATAAAGAAGGGACCCGTTGTAACTTTTATGATGATAACTCAATTTTTGAATTGTGTCGCTTTCATTCTAAAGGTGCGATTTGTGCGTTTGTCTAATTTATTTGTTTCTGAAATAAGCTTTAAATGTTAGAGAAGGTAAAAATATATACACAGACACTCACGCATTTTATCCCCGAAGGTAGGCAGAGGCGCAACTAGTGCACCCACTTTTCGCCGTTATTCCGTCCCATGATGTGATAGGGTCGGTAGGTACGATCCTATCGCTATATCAAGCCCAAACTCCAGACTCCGAGCTGATACTGAATAGAAAAGCTCAATATCACTTTGCCCAACCCGGGGATCGAACCCGAGACCTCAGCCTCAGTCGTACCATAATACAACTACGCTATCGAGGCAGTCAATATAAAAATATGTATTAAATTTAAAGCGCATGGAAATTTATATGTTCCATGTAGAGTAGGCTTCCTATAATGTTCCTAAACCAAACAATAATCAAAATAAACACACATATCTTCGAAGAAAGTCCTTTATGATAAAAATAAATACAAAATATTCCTACATGTCAGTTACTTATACTTAATAATACTGCAGTGTGTCTTACAATAACTAATTCCTAAAATTATCAATTTCAATAAAATATGACATTAAACCTAATTAGATGAAGCAATGTTCTCTTCTTTAGATTCTTGAAAGAACAAAGTTGCCTGTCTAAATACAATGGCCACGCAAATCTTGCCTGCGATGACAGGCGAGACTCGCCTCAAGAAACTTGCCGCAAGAGACCAAGTTCCTCTTGGTATTGCGGCACGACAACTTTTGATTCGACGACTATAATGCCATCAGCATACAGTCAGGTGGCTTAGGATGTGAAAAAAACACGATTGTGATTGGTTGCGAGACTGACGTATCGGTCTCTCGATCAATCATAAACATCAAAATACCGATACGTCAGTCACTCAACCAATCACAATAAAACGAAGGGGATAGACTTTTTTTTTATTTTTCTTCTGCACGTGTATCTGCCTCACTTGACATTGGCAAAATTGTCCTAATGGACAGAGCCAGATAGGAAAAAAAAAAATGGGGATAGACGTCGTGTTTTTTTTTCACATCCTAAACCCCCTGAACCCTGTCCTAATTAGGACGTTTGTACATGTCACCGGCAATCTGTATAATCTGGTATTCTGTACATTACCTAGACAATGTATAGAATACCTGAGGAGTCTGGGCAATGTATAATATATTATCAATTCTATACTTTGACTATGTATTCTATATAATGTGGAATATGCAACTGTACTAGGTCGTTTGAACTGGTGGTAGGTCTGTCATGTGTAAGAGCCCGTCTGGGTGGGTACCACCACAATGTCGCATTTCTGCCGCCAAGCAGCAGTGTTGTGTTTCGGTTTGAAGGACATTGTAGCCAGTGTAACTACGGGACATAATGAGACTTAACATCTTATGTCGCAGTGGAATGCCACTCAGTGCTTTGTAGCTCAAGGTGCTGGATGGTGTTGCTACTGTTTATGGGTGGTCGTATCGCTTACCAAAAGGGCATGCTCGTTTCAATGCAATAAAAAAATATATTTATATTTCTAGAATGTCATTGGAACAGCTTCCGATTTCCACATCACATTTAGGCGGGTCAATTGTTGCTAGCAATAATTGCAGGCAATTATTGAACCCATCATGAGCCATTTTGAGGCAACTCTCGCCCGAGTGACCAACAAGTCTTGACATATTAAAAAATTAATAATAATTATTTCTCCATCTAAATGACTCTAATTGACAGTTTGATTCTTCTCCGCTGAGTTTTGCCCTTTCTTCCTGTTCGCTGGTAATTTCAGATGTACAGTGTTCACATGCAGCTTCATAGAGTTGGACTGATTGAACGTCTTAGAGCAAAATTGACATTCATACGGCTTCACTCCGGTGTGCACCTGTTTGATAAAACACTATTATTTTTATGGAAACACTAGTAGTGCTCGCGGCTCCGCCCGCGTGAAAAAGTTTTTTCACGACAAAAATATTTTCCCGGGATAAAAAGTATTATTTGCCTATAGCACTCAGGAGTTATGTAGCTTCCTATTAGTGAAAGAATTTTCAAAATCGGTTCAGTAGTTCCTGAGATTAGCGCGTTCAAACAAACTCTTCAGCTTTATAATATTAGTATAGATTGAAAAAGAAACAGTCGAAAGCAGGATTTGAACCCGCGACCTCCAGCGTAATAATTGCTAAATAGATATCACTAGGCATCTCCTTTAAAGAGATAAAATAGGGAAATTGAACAGACGAAGGTAAGGTCGAGATAGCTCAGTTGGCAGAGCACCGGCACGGTACGCTGGAGGTCGCGGGTTCCAATCCTGCTTTCAACTGTTTGTTTTTCAATGTTTCCATAAAAATAAAATCATTGTACAGGCACTACATGGTCCTTAACATGTATAAAAAATCATAATATAGGATTAAAACAGTATTATTTGACTGCTCTTATTTCACACTAGTAATGCTCGCGACTTCGCCCGCGTGTAAAGTTTTCCCGGGGTAAAAAGTAGCCTATAGCACTCAGGAGTAATGAAGTTGCTTATTAGTGTAAGAATTTTAAAAATTTGTTTAGCAGTTCCTGAGATAAGCGCGTTCAAACAAACTTTTCAGCTTTATAATATTAATTCAAAATATAGATAACTAGCTTTTGCTCGCGGCTTCGGCCGCGTTAGAGTTTTCCCGGGATAAAATAGCCTATGTGTTAATCCAGGACATGATCTACCCGTATGCCAAATTTCATCGAAATCCGTTCAGCACTTTTTGCGTGAAAGGGGAACAAACATCCATACTTACAAACTTTCGCGTTTATAATATTAGTAGGATTATTATTATTATTATTTTATTGCATCAAATGACGAGACGAGCATGCCGTTCGCCTGATGGTAAGCGATACGACCACCCATAAACAGTAGCAACACCATCCAGCACCTTGAGTTACAAAGTACTGTGTGTCATTCCACTGCGCTCGTCATCCTGAGACATAAGATGTTAAGTCTCAATATGTTCAGTAGTTACACTGGCTACAATGTCCTTCAAACCGAAACACAACAGTGCATGCACACTGCTGGCGATAGAAATAGACATTACGGTGGTACCGCCCCAGACGGACTCTTACATACGAGACCTACCAATAGTTAACTATAGATAGTACTAGATTTCGCCCGCGGCTCCGCCCGCGTTAAAAAAGTTTTTCCGGGATAAAAGTCCCGCTTTATATTTTCCCGGAATAAAATGCAGCCTATATGTTAATCCAGGACATGATCTACCCGTGTGCCAAACATCGAAATCCGTTTAGTAGTTATTGCGTGAACCAGTAACAAACATCCATACATACAAACTTTCGCGTTTATAATACATACATACATATACAGTCACGCCTGTTATCTCCGAAGGGGTAGGCAGAGACGCAACTAGTGCACCCACTTTTCGCCATTATTCCGTCCCATGATGTGATAGGGGGCGAGCCTATCGCCATATCGGGCACAAATTCCAGACTCCGAGCTGATACTGAATAGAAAAACTAAATACCACTTTGCCCGACCCGGGGATCGAACCCGAGACCTCAGCATTGCAGTCGTATTTGCGTTTATAATATTAGTAGGATTTACCCTGTAATGTCTGTTCAGCGCTGGTTTCTGGCTGAATCGTTTGCCGCATGCATCACATGAGTACGGCCGCTCGCCAGTGTGTGTGCGTAAGTGTATTCGCAGCTGGTTACTATCCGGGAACCGCTTGTCGCATAGGGGGCACGGGAACGGCCTCTCGCCCGTATGCCGCCGCTGGTGATACTTCAGGCTGGCGTTCGACTGGGGTATTACATTTAGTAGCTTCAGATGTATGTAACGGAATCTTTGAACATGATTTTGATCGCCTTCAAAATGTCGGATTTGAGCGAAATTTGGTATAATTATCACGGACCGATGACAATTTAATATTTTGACTCCTTAAGCCCCGCGACGGACACCGGTGTCCTTATATTATAGGGTTTTCCCATACATCTATATATATATAAGCGGAGCTTGTAGGGTTAAGCTAGAAACACGCTTTTATAGAAATTCCAGCTAAAAAAAAATAATATTGGTCCTTGATAATTATGCCAAATTTTGATTTAATTCGACGTTTTGAAGGGGGTCAAAAATAATTTTCAATTTGTCTTATAATATGTAGAGGTGGAAGATCGCCTAATTGGGAATGGAACGGTCTGCCGAGACAATGTCCGGTGGCTTGAAACCCAAGGGACACACACCTCTGACTTTTAGAAGTTATGTGTGTTGTTTATCAATTATCGTTCGCTTTAACGGTGAAGGAAAACATCGTGGGGAAACCTATATACCTGAGAAGTTTTCTATAGGAATTTCGAGGGTATTTGAAGCCTGCCAACCCGCACTAGGCCAGCGTGATGAACTTAGGCCTTAACCCTCTCAGTAGCAGAGGAGGCCCGCGCCCAGCTGTGGGACAGTATGTGTGTGTAAGTATGTATGTATGCATGTATGTATGTGAGGGTGTGTGTGTGTATGTATGTCTCACCGTGCACTTCTTCCCGCAGAGCTCGCAGACGACGTTCTTGTTGTACTTGAGGCCGAGGTGTACTCGCCGCACGTGTGCGCGCAAGTTGGACCTGCCCACGAACGACGCCTCACACTGCCGAGAAAAATACACATGCATGCACATCAAATATTTGAAGAACTAGGTAATGCTCGCGGCTCCACCCGTGTGACTATTATCCATGATAAAAAGCAGCCAATAGCACACAGGAGTAATATAGCTTCCTATTAGTGAAAGAATTTCTAAAAATCGGTTCAGTAGTTCCTGAAATTAGGGCTTTCACTTAACCGATCAATACTCGCTCTGTTACATTGGCCCGGGACGTCATCTGTCAACAAGCGTCCACATATTATGTGGGTGCGTATAAGGTCGATTTTCGCTTGTTGACAGATGACGTCCCGGGCCAATGTAACCGAGCGAGTATTGATGGGTTAAACAAACAAACTCTCCACTCTCCTTTATGATAGAAGTATAGATATAGGGAGGTTACTAAGTTATTATAAAAAAGATGTTCTGTGACATTAGCTTGCGTCGATTTACCAAAGACGAGCCACTTGCTCATCCGCTACTGACCTGGTCGCACGCCAGTTTGACCAGCTTCCTGGGCGCGAGCGAGGTCTGCCGGAGAGACTTCTCGTGCTCCCGCATGTGCGTCGCCAGTGACTCACCCGACAGACTCTGATGGCAGATCTTGCACTCCGAACTGGAGCGATGGTGTTCATTTAATAGTGTATTATATTGATTTTATTTTTAATGGAAACATTGAAAAAGAAACAGTCGAAAGCAGGATTTGAACCCGCGACTACCAGCGTACCGTGCCGGTGCTCTGCCATCTGAGCTATCTCGACCTTCGTCTGTTCAATTTCAAGTTCCCTATTTTATCTCGTGAACAGACGAAGGTAAGGTCGAGGTAGCTCAGATGGCAGAGCACCGGCACGGTACGCTGGAGGTCGCGGGTTCAAATCCTGCTTTCGACTGTTTCTTTCTCAATGTTTCCATTAAAAATAAAATCATTGTACAGGCCCTACATCGCCCTTAACATGTATAAAAATCATAATACAGGATTAGTGTGTTATATTGTTACGCGCGCTAGTACTCGCCGATAAACAGCGCCATCTATTGTCGAGAAGCGGACTATCTGACTGTGAAAGGTTCGGCGATGGAACATTCTCGAAAAGTCTCGATGTCTCCAGAATGTCGTCGAAACGCGATAACCGAGTTTAATTTGCGAGAGAGTTCCCGACTATTCTGGATCTTTTGAGAATGTTTCATATTTTTATGGAAACATTGAAAAAGAAAACAGTCGAAAGCAGGATTTCAACCCGCGACCTCCAGCGTACCGTGCCGGTGCACTGTCAACTGAGCTATTTCGACCCAACCTTCGTCTGCCCAATTTTCTTTCTTTTTTTTCTTTCCAGAATGTTCCACAAACTACGACTGCACCGACGGCCGAGTATAAAAGGCGACGCGCATTCAGTCTTGTTTAAGACGCGACGCGATCAAGAGCGAGCGACAAGCAGACCACGAGCGATAACTCCAAGCGATTTCGAGGCGAATATTGTGGATTGTGTTGGAACATGTAGTGAGTGATTTTAATAACTGTATTTGAGTGTTTAATTATAGCTGTAACTAGTGCAGTGTTTTTGTTAGTTTTAAGACAATTTTCCCAATATCCGCTGTATATTATGTTAGAACTGTATGTAGACTAGTGTCTCACCCGTCGCCGCCCAGCGTGTGGTTGACGGAGGTGAGTATGTGTCGCTGCCACGCGAGCGTCGTGTCGAACTGCACGTCACACTGCGCGCAGAACCGCTCGGGGGTTGGCTCCTCTTTCACCAGTGGCTGTCAAAACATTTTTAGTAGGTACACATACCTAAAAACAAGTGTATCGTGGGATCTACACCGCTTATATGTCTTTAAAAAAAATTTTTTTTCGGTGTTATTACATCCAAAATTTATTTTTGAACATTTTTTTAAAGGTTTTTAAATTTTTTTGATTTTTTTTTTCTTTTTTTTTGCAAAAAAAACTTTTTAAATTTTTTATCGTCTTTTTCAGCTTATTTTTTTTAACCTATTCCTTCACTCACCTGGTCCCACTTATGCGTTTTGCTCTTGTGCATCAACAAGCCGTGCCTCCCCACGAAGCTCTCGCCGCAAATGTGGCACACATGTTCAGTCGGGTGCCGCTTGCGCTTGTGCGTCAAGTACGAGGTTGACTTCCTGCGAGGGAGAAAATGTATTCCGACGTTAACACCCATATTTCAAACGTTATTACGAGACTTTTCAGGAAGATCATACCAATCGACATTTGGCACTTTTTACTAGGGCGGCATTTTTCCTTATTAATTCTATAGCAATAATTCCAAACTGTAAAAATATTGGAAATATTCCGTAAATTAAAAAAATTAAAACCTCCTTGTTTTGAAGTCGGTTAATCAACAGATATCATCAGCCGTGAAGTCCAGTGCTGAACATGAGCCTCCCCTAAAGATTTCCAGAGGAACCTGCCAAAAGCGGCCTGCATCCATGAAGCTCTTAGATGAAAATGGGGGCAACACTCTGAATACCTAAGAGAAGACGACTGTGGTCAAACGCGTTTTTTTTTCAACGCACACATAAGAACGAGACAGGTATAAGTGTGTGACTTATGTATGTATTCTTTTTTTTTTATCGAAGGCTCGACAAAGTGGCTTTACTGCATCTGGTGGTAAATGTAGTGAAGCCCAAAAAGTTATGTCGACCGGCAAGAGATAAACATTCCTGGTCGGTCGGCACAGTTATGCCGGCCTGCTTAATTGCTTCTTCACGCTCCGCTTGAAGGACCCTAAGTCGTAGGAAGGAGGGAACACGTACGCTGGCAAACTGTTCCACAGCTTAATGGTGCGGCAGAAATATGAATTACTGAACCTTTTGGTTCGAGCCGGGTAATCCGACCACAGTCGTCTTTACTTAGATATTCAGAGTGTGTTGCCTCCACTTTTATCTATGAGCTTCTTGCCTGCATCCAGATGTACCATACCTGAATTTTTGTCCACAGAGTTGACATTCATAAGTGTGTCCATTATGCCATTTCTCGTGTTCCCTCGCTTGATTACTAGAAAAAACACAATCTTTCATCATCATCATCATTATACCAGCCCTGTATTGTATACTGCCCACTATTGCACGAGCCTCCTCTACTGAGAGGGTTTAGGTCTCATACCACCACGCTGGCCTAGTGCGGGTTGGCAGACTTCACATACCTACCTTCTTGTAGAGAACTTCTCAGAAATAACAATCTTTACGAAATTGTTATGAGTGTAAATACTAGAGGTCCAACATTTTTTTACTTTAATAAATAACGAACAAAACAAATTATCAAAAACTATGATAAATAAATAAGTGATTTTATATTTTTATAGAATCCTGAAAAAGAAACAGTCGAAAGCGGGATTTGAACCCACGACCTCCGGCGTACCGTGCCGGTGCTCTTCCAATTGAGCTATTCCGACCCTGCCTTTGATTACCAATTTCAGGATCCGTACTTCATTCTCTTCAAGGAGATGAGGATTCGACTGTTTCTTTTTCAGGATTCTATAAAAATATAAAATCATTAACCAGGCACTACATGGCCATGACATGTATAAAAAATCATAATATAAAAAAATAAATAAGTTTCTACAATGCGGAAATGTATAGATAATAGGTGTCTAGTTAACCGATTACATTGAATGGCGGTCAGTTTTAATACCGTGCTCCGTGTCCGTGTGCACCGAGCTAAGGGACATACTATAAACAACAAAATAAGACCAAACAGAGAGGGGACTAGCTCGGAACAAAAGGCTACATCATCATCATCATCACGTGTCAGTCGTACTCTTAAATTTTGTAGGGTTATCTGTTACAATTCATTAGAAAAATGTTTAGCGTTGCTCTCATATTAGCTCGTTTACAGTTGACAGACCGAGATCTTTTACAAAAGTATTGTAATTTATAATAATGAATTGTGTTCGCGCTTATTAATTAATAACTATAACTTATGTAATATTATTATAATAACCAAACAACTTTAATAAACGGGAATAACAGGGCTAAGTGTTGTGTAGGTTATGAAGACGTTTAATTTGGAATAAAGTATTTTGTAAAGAGAAATTGACGGGTAAAATATTTTTTTTGTGATTTGTTTACATTTAGTTAAATACCTAAACCGATGGGAGTGGACGATAGCCTAGTTGGGAATGGAACGATCTGCCGAGACAATGTCCGGAGGTTCAGACTCAAGGCACACATCGCTGACTTTTCGAAGTTATGTGTGTATTGTTTATCAATTATCGTTCGCTTTAACGGTGAAGGAAAACATTGTGAGGAAACCTACATGCCTGAGAATTCTCCATAAGAATTTCGAGGGTATGTGAAGTCTGCCAACCCGCACTAGGCCAGCGTGGTGGACTAAGGCCTAAGCTCTCAGTAGTAGAGGAGGCCCGTGCCCAGCAGTGGGCAGTATACAATACAGGGTGGGTATTATACCGGGTGGAAGGGAAACGCTCTCGGAAACGAATACAGGTGATAGTATTGGTGATACCTGACGTGATGGCATTAAAAAAATCGCGATCGCATTGTTACAATTTTAGTAGGATTTTCTCAAATTTCTGTACAGCTTCACGTATGGATAGATAAATCAAACTATTATTCTGAAAAACATAGTAAAAAAGGTCAATATTTAAAAAAAAAACGTAATGAAACACGTACATCAGCTGACTGGTTAACGACCGCGGGCCGGTCCCGGCGCAGCGCGGCGGCCGCCCAGTTTTATGTACGCTTTACATTGCGCGCGCATGAATTACGGATATACTAAAATCGTAAGTATTATCGCTTAGCTTTGCAAATGAATATAGTTTTTCGTTAATGTTATGGTTCTTCTCTCTTACCGTTCCGGTATAGAGAGCGTTTCCCTTCCACCCGGTATAAACCGATGGAGTATAGTATCTGTATGAGTGTTACCGACATGGTGTGCGCGGCGTGCGTGCACTTGTTGCAGCGGAACAGCCGCGCGTGCGCCGCGCCCGCGTGCGTGCGGAGCAGCCGCGCCGAGCTGTACCGCATGCGGCACACCTCGCACTCGAACGCGCCACTGCTCTGCGGGCAGAGGGGGGACACTTCACCACACTACGAATATTAAGTACAGCCCCCTTATTCTGTACTAGCTTTTGCCCACGGCTTCGCCCGCGTTAATAAGTTTTTCCGGGCTAAAAGTACATAAAAACCTTTCCGTTGAATCACTCTATCCAACACATTTATTTGGATATAGATTAATATTATGACGTTGATACAACTCTTAACAAATATGCATTAATTTCGACTAAATTTGATTACCATAAAAACGGTTCTAGTGAGTTAATCTTAAAAGATAGTCATATACTGTCACGGACATTTTTTTAGATCATTTCAAGAGGAATAATTCTTTCATACATAATATATTTTTGGTATCTTGAACCGTTTTCGCAGCGCACGCAATGGAAGCCCTCAAGGATGAATAATTTTCCCCGTTTTTTTTTCACTTTTTCCATTATTTCTTCGCTCCTAATAGTTGCATCGTGATGTTATATAGCCTAAAGCCTTCCTCGATAAACGGTCCATTCAACACAAAAATAATTTTTCAATTCGAACCAGTAGTTCCTGAGATTAGCGCGTTCAAACAAACAAACAAACTCTTCAGCTTTATAATATTAGTATAGTATAGATGACACACGTTATTTTCACCGCTCGTAACAAACGCGTAACGTATCTCATCGCGTTTATCACTATGAAAATTGACATACAGAATACCATTCTACGCCAATTACATGAAAAGTGACGCGGCCGCGTTATGAGTTAAAAATGTCATAGAGAATAAGGAGGCAGGTATTAGGCTAAGAACTCACGAAGCGGTTTTCACCCGCGTCAGCCGCAGTTGCGGACCCGCAATTCCTGTAGAATGCATAAAAAATGAATGCATATTTCACAACGCGTTTACGCCCGCGGTACCCGCTGTACCGGCAGGTTGCGCCCACGAGCTCTACGAACGGTAAGTGTAAGACTGCAGTAGTCGGCGTTCTGGAACCCAACTGACCGTTATCCGCCCGTCTTGCAACCGCCCATCATGCGATAATCGCCCGCCAAATTTGCGGGTGATAATCGCAACCGCGACGGTTGACAATCACAGATCTCCGGTCGTGGTGAGGTTGGAAGTAAAACAGTGGGCTCAACCAATCACAATAAAACGAAGCGGAGACCCTTTTTTTCACATTCTAAGCCCACATCTGTTTCTCGACCGGGGCGGGCGCGGATAAAAACCGCTTTGTGAGTCTTAGCGTTACGCGATAGGCGGGACCGAGCGATAACCGTTAAATCGAATTCGCGTAAGTCGGGTTTCAACTTGTTTGTTCTTTTGGATGACATGTTCAGATATCAATAAAACGCACTGCGTAAGTATAACACTTCCACGCGGAACACGTTCGAAACTTTCGTAAACGAACACTAGCAGAGCAGAGTGGAAGAGCTGATGCACACAGCTATCAAAAGGAATAACTGCGTATCCCCGAATTTACGTAAAATGGAGTACCCTAAGTCGGGGTATTACTGTTTACACTAGATATTGCTCGCGGCTTCGCCCGAACTAGTTAACGAGTAAAAACATCGTTATAACGATTTTTTTTTAATTCTGGCAGTAAATATCTATACTAATATTATAAAGCTGAAGAGTTTGTTTATTTGTTTGTTTGAACGCGCTAATCTCAGGAACTACTGAACCGATTTTGAAAATTCTTTCACTAATAGGAAGCTACATAACTCCTGAGTGCTATAGGCTACTTTTTATCCCGGGAAAACATTTATGTCCCGGAAAAACTTTTTCACGAGGGCGGAGCCGCGAGCACTACTAGTCGATGTATAATTTCATTTTTGATTATCCCTAAATCTAGAAGCTCGAAATTTCGTCTTCTATGAATGAATGGTAATGCTTTATTGTATGGCCATCCGTTTAAAATATCAACACCGACAATATTTCTTTTTTATTTTTCTTGTAAATGGAGGGGTCTAAAATTATTATTTTTATGTCACCAAGATCGATATTTTAGCCGCTTTAATACCACACAGTTTGAGGCTAGTTGGATTTTGTTCAAAAAAAAAAACCAGAGCCCGTAAAAAAGGCACATGTGTTTTCATACAACAATGTCCGAGTCTTCTAACACACATCTAAAGATTTCCACAAACCTTGATAATTATAATATTAGCAAAAAGTAAGGTAAGAAATACATACAACATCGTGTTTCCTTTTGTGATTCTCATAAGCCCTTGCGTCCAAGAAGCCCTTATAACACAATCCACATTTGAACGGTGAACTTATATAGTTCAGAGATTTGGATCGCTCAAACAATTCTTCCAATTGTTGTTCTTTTGTAAGGAGGACTTCGCGTGCGTCCAACGTTGTATCTAAAAGTACAAGACATTTCCTAAAATGGGCCTTAAAATCTAAACAAGACAGTTTATATATATTTGGATAGAACTCCAGAACTAGCCTCTTGCAATAAATCGCTTAATTTTAAACACCTCCGATTTTGAGATGCATGTAATTTTTTTTGGCTTGAAAACTACACTTAATATGAATGTTATCAAAAATTTGGTTATGAATGGAGGGGTCTAAAAATATTTTTTTAATGAATCTAAGTTCCACATGCTGCTCCCTTTAATATCCCTAAAGTTTGAGAGCGTACATCTCCTTTATCCATTGTATCTTTATGCAATGCAATGCAATCAGCCCTGTATTATATACTGCCCACTGCTGAGCACGGGCCTCCTCTACTGAGAGGGGTTAGGCCTTAGTCCACCACGCTGGCCTAGTTCAGGTTGCCAGACTTCACACGCCTTCGTAATTCTTATAGAGAACTACTGAGACATGCAGGCTTCCCAACATAAAAGCAAGTGATAATTCACACACCAAACACATAACTTAAGTAAAATCAGTGGTGGGGTTTAGAATCTGCAGGCATTCGTCTCGGCAATCCATTCCATTCCTAACTAGGCTATCCTTGTTTTCATTTTATCATTCAAGTTTAGTATGAGCTAAAACATACCCTTCTGTTTCTTTTTCCGCACCAACACAATTTTTTTCACCTTGACTCGTCTGTCCAGGGTCTGTCTTGCGCTGATGCTCATCAGAGGCAGATCATCTTCAGAATCAGTAGCATACCCATCGGTTAACTCTTTAAACGGCTCCCAAGTACCATTACTGTCAAATTCGCGGGCTTGTTCTGATTCTGTTGCGCCTAAAATGAGTAATAATTTTACTATCCTAATATTACAAACGCGAAAGTTTGTAATCCTACTAATATTATAAACACAAAAGTTTGTAATCCTACTAATATTATAAAAACACGAAAGTGTGTAATCCTACTAATATTATAAACACGAAAGTTTGTAATCCTACTAATATTATAAACACGAAAGTTTGTAATCCTACTAATATTATAAACACGAAAGTTTGTAATCCTACTAATATTATAAACACGAAAGTTTGTAATCCTACTAATATTATAAACGCGAAAGTTTGTAAGTATGGATGTTTGTTACTCTTTCACGCAAAAACTATTGAACGGAATTCGATGAAATTTAGCACACGGGTAGATCACGTTTTGGATTAACACATAGGCTACTTTTTATCCCGGGAAAGTATAAAGCGGGGCTTTTATCGCGGAAAACATTTTAATGCGGGCGTAGCCGCGGGCAAAAGCCTAGTTATAGATATGACATTAGCAATCGCGATCTGAAACCACAAGAGTAACCCAATTGGGATAGTTTTATACACTACAATTAAATGAAAAAACTAGCTGTCTGTTGTCCATCCTGGTTTAAATACGTCAACTCTTTCACATCACTACATAGTATAAAACAAAGTTGCTTCCCGCTGTCTGTCCCTATGTATGCTTAGATTTTTAAAACTACGCAACGGAATTTGATGCGGTTTTTTTTAATAGATGGAGTGATTCAACGGGAAGGTTTTTATGTACTTTTAGCCCGGAAAAACTTATTAACGCGGGCGAAGCCGCGGGCAAAAGACAAGTAATATATAATCTCAAGAAAGTGCGGAACACTTTTAATTTGTGAGAGTATGGTGTATCTATTTTTTTTTAAATCATTGAGTACAAGAAACTAATTTCATATTTTACTACAACATGGAGAGGTTTTTATTCTTCTGGTGAGTGTATTCACTTACTTCTCTCATTCGATTCGGTTTTAAACACTCTGTTTCCATCGCATTTCACTTCATTTTCCTCTTTGACATCTTCATGTATGGAAAAACTTTCTAATGTAGCTACAGTTAAGCTCACAAGTCCATGTGCCTGCCTGTTGATTATGGAGATGGGTTCATGATCCTGCTATAAACAAATAGGATATAAACAATATAGTGGTTATGAAATGTTATGGCTTCATAATATAATAATATGTGAATGTATTATGTGTAGTACGACTGCAATGCTGTGGTGTGGTGTTATATATATACACACTCACGCCTTTTATCCCCGAAGGGGTAGGCAGAGGCGCAACTAGTGCACCCACTTTCCGCCATTATTCCGTCTCATGATGTCATAGTGGGCGAGCCTATCGCCATATCGGGCACAAATTCCAGACTCCGAGCTGATACTGAAAAGAAAAACTCAATATCACTTTGCCCGACCCGAGGATCGAACCCGAGACCTCAGCATTGCAGTCGTACCACAATACAACTACGCCACCGAGGCAGAGTGTGTTATATGTGAATGTTATTTATTTTATTTTCTTAAATGTGACGGTTATTAAATTATTAAAAACATTATGATAACACAATAATGACTGCAATTTTCTACCAAGTATAAGATCACATGCTAATGCACGCATTTGTAAAAACTGTTGTAGTGTACGTATTACCGACAAGTGCTTAAGATTTATTTATGTGTGTGTTCATAACAACACAAAACATTAAAATTTGTTGCACTTCTATGTAGTAAATACATTGAAAACAACAATTCTTTTGTTCACAGCAATGAACACATCGCACCTTTAGTATGAAAACAACACAATTCAAAAAGATAGAAAATTGAGTTATCGTCATAAAATTACTTAAAACGAAGTTCTCAATACAATAATAGTTCAAACACAGACATATTCAAGCAGAACTGTTATATCGGTCACTTTTTATTACATTTTTATAAATAAGGGACTAATGTTCATTCATTTAAAAATGACAACTCAAATTTCAATTTTTTAATTGTGTCGTTTTCGTTCTAAAGGTGCGAGTCATGGTGACCATGGTGTGTCTTTTCTATGGAGGAAACATCCATACCTGAAAATTCTATATAAGAACTAGGTTCCAAAATCGACTATACATAAGAACTTCGAAGCTATGTGAAATATGCCTGTGCTTTGATATGGTAGAGTAAGATGCCATAATTTCATCCATAATGAAGTTAACTGTGTTATAACACTAGACTGGATCAACTCACTGTGAATTTGTTTGCAATGCACCAGTGTGTGCAATATTATTTTTAAACAATAAAAACGGTATGAATGCCTCGGTAGCGTAGTTGTATTACAGTATGATTGCAAAGCTGAGGTCTCGGGTTTGATCCCCGGGTCGGGCAAAGTGATATTGAGTTTTTCTATTCAGTATCAGCCCGGAGTCTGGAATTTGTGCCCGATATGGCGATAGGCTCGCATCACATCATGGGACAGAATGATGGCGAAAAGTGGGTGCACTAGTTGCGCCTCTGCCTACCCCTTCGGGGATAACAGGCGTGAGTGTATATGTACAATTACATCGCATTATAACTGCCGCTACTGGGGAGTGAGTTTAACAGTTATGTAAGTTTCACTGGTTTTATGCCCCAGTGTCTACACTTTGTAGTACAGCATCAGAGCGAGCATTGGGCCAAGTCTATACCACATACACCCTTTACGAGCATACCAGCCAAAATCAGCTTTGGCCTTCTTCGGTACATACAAGACAGCCCCAGGAAGACTTAATTTTTGCTAAGCTCAGATGAAACAACGGCGACTACAACCTGAAACCTCTCAGGAAGCCAGTGATCAGTAGTGGATGGAATACAGGGCTGGTATTATTATTACTTACCTTTATAGAGATGATGGAGACTTGTCTAAGTAGTTCCTCAGCCCTCTGTGCTTTAGTAACAAGCTGCTTGCACTTCTGCAGTTGACGATAGCACAAGTAACATGCATAGTGTTGACTGCCATCCTCTAGAATCTGTGGAATATATTATCTACTAGTTTTTTCTTGTGACTCCACTGGCACTAAAAAGTTTTTCCGTATTAAAGGTACCGATATATATTTTCCCAGGATAAAAGTAGCCTATGTTTTAATCCAGGACATGATTTACCAGTGCGCCAAATCAAATTTCATCAAATCCATTCAGAAGTTTTTGCGTGAAAGAGTATCAAACATAACATACATCTATTGTTATAAATGTTCGTGTTTATAAACTTAGTAGAATACTAATATCATAAAGCTGAAATGTTTGTTTGTTTGTTTGTTATTTTGGTTGAACAAACTAATCTCAGGAACTACTGATATGATTTTGAAAATTCTTTCACCAGTAGGCTACATAACTCTTTTTTTATTTAATCGAATAACGAGACAAGCATGCCCCTCTTGCGTACATAGCGCTGGCCACACTGGCGCAAGCGCAATTTTTCGCGTGTCTGTCAACACGCGAAAATCGACCTACACGCACACACATAAGGCGCGTCAACACGCACACATATCGAGTTTGACAAGCTGTCAGACCGGCCCGATTGGGCCGGTCGGGGCTCGAGAGGTTGCCGTTCACCTGATGACAAGCGATACGATAACCACATAAACAGTAGCAAGACTATCCAGCGCTTTGGGTTACACAGTTGTGTGGCACTCCACTTGGCTCATCATCCTGAGACATAAGTTGTTAAGTCTCATTATGTCCCGTAGTTATACTGGCTATGTCCTTCAAACCGAAACACAACAGTGTAAGCACACTGCTGCTTGATAGTAGAAATAGACATTGTGGTGGTACCCACCCAGACGGACTCGTTTATATGGGAGTCGTGCCACCAGTAAAGAGCTCTGCTAGAGAGAGTTACTCCTGAGCTACAAGAAACTTTTTTTGGTGGGAATTTTTTTTATCATGGAAAAACTTTTCCACGCAGGGGGAGCAGTGAGCAATGCTGGTTACATCATTAAAAGGTAGTTTGTCCTAGCTAGTAAAATTATTTTACATCTTTATAATTTATATTTAATTTTAAACTTAATCAGTATCATACTAGACAGAATTAATTTTCAAGATTTATTGTCAAAATACATATTTTTTCACTTTAATAAATTATATTGTACAAATTTTACGCCAGTTTTGTTGATTTAACATGTCTGATTAAGAATATAACTTATTTAATATTCTATTTCGTCTCTTAATTCATGTGTAATCCGTGAAAACGAGAAGCATAAGTGCGTTTCTAATGATCATTAAAACTTTACCTCCTTATTGGTAAGCTTTTCGTACACATCCTGCACCTCTGAGCCAGATATCCGATGAACGCGAGCGTTGGATTCCAAACATATTCGACAGATTTTTAATTCAGACATTTTTAGCAAAATTCAAAACACTTCATTTACAAATTGTAAGCTAGTATTACATAATTTACGAGCATGTAAATGTGAGTATTTTAAAACGAAGAATACGTTATAGTATTAATATATAACTACATTGAAATACAATAAAAATTAAAAATACAAGTTTCCAAAATAAAAACAAGTCTTATTCCACTTTCTACCTGACATTTGTGACAGGCTGACAGCCAGAGCTGACAGCTGGAATGTGACACTCTGAGTTGATAGCCTGTGCCAGGGATGCCAGATAGTGTCTCAGTAATACCTACTGGTACATAGGTCACTGAAAGTTGGTATTTCACCTAATTTTACCAAAAAATATGATATCTAGCCTGTCGAGCCCGGACCGGCCCAATCGGGCCGGTCTGACAGCTGTCAAACTCGATATGTGTGCGTGTTGACGCGCCTTATGTGTGTGCGTGTAGGTCGATTTTCGCGTGTTTTGCGCTTTTGCGAAAATTGCGCTTGGGCCAGTGTGACCAGCGCTCCGGGCTCGAGAGGCTAGCTTAGCTAATAATTTTAATTAGGCACCGACTCCAAAATTGGTTACAGTATATAAGTAAAGCTATAGTATATTTATTCACTATTAAATTATTTATTGGTTTTTAGTTTTTTTAATAGGTTTTGAAGGCAGTTTAATTTATTATTAAAAAAAAATTCTTTGTTTCTTTTTTATGTTAGTAAGAAATGTACCGCCTCGATGGCGTTATATTGCGCACGCGATACAACTATCGCGCTGGTGTGTTCCAACTCTGCCTAACCCTGAAAACGTAAAAGGCGTGATATAAAACGCGAAAGCACTAAAGAATAAATTACTTCATAAGATATGCGAACAAAAGGATGTGTGGGCCCATAAAATTTTAGGGTTGCCCTCGATTTCTCCAGGATCCAATCATCAGATCCTGACTTGGGACCACTTCAGAAGTATCTCCTTTCGAAAAAAAACAAATAAATATTTTAAAAAATTCAGTTCTGTAGTTCCTGATAGGTATGAGCGCGTTCAACCAAACATACTCTTCAGCTTTATTAACCGACTTCAAAAAGGAGGTTCTGTATTCGATCCGTATGTATGTATGTTTGTATGTATGTATGTAAATTAGTATGGCCGCGAGTTTCTCAAAAAATTACTGATCCTATTTGGATGTGGTTTTCGATATTGAAATTTATATTTTTCAGGGAAAGTTTTAGTATATAATTTATGAAGATCTGACGAAGATCTTCGGAGATCCACAATAGAACTCTTCAATAACTAACAGCAGATAACCTGCGAATGCTGCAATCGTATATCTATGATGTATTGTTTACACTATTCCATAATTAACAAACAAAAAAGCAATAAATAAAAAACTTTTTAACAAAAATAAACCGACTTCAAAACCACTACAAATCAAAAAATTATTAAAATTTGTCTTCGCTTAGTATAAAGCGGTTTTGAAGTCGGTTTATTTTTGTTAAAAAGTTTTAATTACTAATATTAGTAATTAAAACTTTTTAATTATTAGTTAATTATTTAAAATTAACTAGTTAAAACTTTTTATCTATCAAAAAAGAGTGGAGTTATAAGTTTAGGGTGTGTATACAGATACACACCCTAAACTTATATAGCTACGATGCTACAGACATACAGATGTCTGTGGCATCGTAGCTCTCAAACTAATGGACCGATTTGGACGCGGTATTTTTTGTTTGAAAGCTGATGTGACTGCGATGGTTCTTAGCTATAATTTATAAAGATCTGTTCAGGCGTTTGAAGATTATCAGCTCATTTCCAACTTAAAAAGTCTGAATGATATTAAATTTGGTGTACTGTGACTTTGGAAATATTTTTAAACATGAGCTGATGCTGCGGCATCAAGTAGTCTGTGGGACACCCAACTTCTTAGCAACTTATAGCAGATATAGTGTGTTTGGGTTCATAAGGATGGGCTCAACGAGTAGGTGATAGATAGTTGATTATCAAGGCCCCATAATGGAGAATAAAGTAATTTAAAAAATTTGAAATAAAAATTAAATTAAAATTTAAATAACCCCCGATACAAAAATCTCTAAAAAGTTAAATAATAATAGTGTCTTTGTCGTTTAAGTACCTACATAGTAATACTTTGACCCAAGCGCCCTCACGTCGGGGGACCGAACTCCAGACCAGGGAGATGAAAATACTTCTTTAGCGGTTTCCCGACGTGACGACGCTTAGGTCAAAATATTACGAGCTACTTAAACGAAAAAGACACTATTATTATTTTACTTTTTAGAGATTTTTGTGTCGGGGGTTATTATTTTAATTTATTTTTTATTAAGTATATAGTATATTATTTAGTTATCTTTTTGTCAGGGTCATATTAAGCTGGACGCGGTCGCAGAGCTTCGAGTGCTCCATAGTTGAGGTACTGCGAACGCATCCAGCTTAAGACCCTGACAAAAATATAAAGGGGGTTTAGACAAAATCCCTTTTCTGTTAGCGTTTAAGGTTACGGAAAGGTACCTAATGAAAATGACACATGCAAGTCATGTGACTTGTATGGAGCATGTCATTCTATGTTATTACCATACATTTTGACATTTCCGTAACCGTAAACGCTAACAGAAAAGGGATTTAGTCTAGACCCTCATATGAAAAAACCCGGTCTTAGATAAGAATTGAATCTAAACAACAGTAACAGTAAGCGTAACTTTTTTGTCGAGTTAGATATCAAACTCTAGTTAATTGTTCGAAGTTACTGAGACTGACCGTAAGTCCCTCTTGCTAGAACATTTCCTTTCTTTTATGTATTCTGTGAATTTACCAGTATATTTTTTTTGGGTGCTATAAAATAAAACTAATCCATAGCTCAAATTTATTTATTTACAAAAATTAAAATAACAATAGCCTAATAAGAGTTTTTTTAAACAGAAATGCCGTAAACAAATTACTATAAGCATTGTCTAAGTTCCGACTTAATCCTCTGGAATTTGAGTTGGGTGAAATGAAACAATGGGGTTGGGTAGCCCAACTACCTGGCATTTCTAGGAACCCTTTTTTTCATGAGTGTAATTCCGGGAATTATACTTTAGGCCAACTAGATTATAAATACCCTTTGTGAGTCGATAATGATTAGAATCTTATTTTTTGTTTAATATTGTCCCTACTGCCAGTAGCCTGACGCGAGTCGTCTTTTCTGGCGACATCGATCTTGATATAATTGGTTAACGCTTTAGGCGCTCACAACTCTTTAAATGAAGTGACCATGCTGAGGGCAACCCACTAACGGGTTACGAACCTCGGCTCAGGACGGCCACAGAAAGAGGATGAGGCAGCATCGATTGTTGTTTAAACTAATCCTGTCCATTTATGTCGTGGTCGCACGCGGACCGAAACTCTTTTGGGGGTGGCGAGGGGGAGGGCGACAAAGAACGCGGCGAGGTCCTCGACAGCGAGGACGAAACTGCGGTCGTGTAGAGTGTAAGAGGTTTAGGAACTCGTTCTTACTGGGGATGGCCAGAGTGATGTCCGCTGGATCGGTTAACACTGAACGCGGTTGTCTTCATTTAGCGCGGACGAATGGAGTATATATTGACGCTTTATGGACTAACGTGTTTGGGTAATTTACAGCCCGATTGAAGTAGCATCTGCTGGCCATATGTATAAAACGCCTGGAGGTCGGCATGTTGGTATCCACATGGAGGTTACGATTGCGAACATACCCAGAGGAAATAAAACAATGGGGTTGGGTAGCCCAACTACCTGGCTTTTCTAGGAACCCTTTTTTTACCAGAGCGCAGTTCCGGGAATTATAATAGGCCAGCTAGATTATAAATACCCGTTTCTGAGTCATTAGAGATTATAACCCGTTTGTGACTGCCTCGGTGGCTTAAATGTAAACGCAGAAACCTCCATAAATTAAACGCAGAAAAGCCGATTTTAATGAAATTTGGCACACGGGTAGATCATGTTCTGGATAAACACATAGGCTACTTTTATCCCAGAAGTTTGCTCCAATGGGAAATAATGATATTATCAGATTCTTCCGAGTAGTTGGCACTAGCGTCGTACCTTAGGGACTTTGGTAACTGGAGAGGCTTTTTACGCGGGTGAAGCCGCAAGTAATACGTAGTATGTAATACGTTATGACAAATTATCATTAATACTTATAATGATTCCCAATGTTTAAGTTTTTTTATGGCATTGAATGACGAGACGAGTATGCCGTTTGCCCGATGGTAAGCGATACGACCACCCATAAATAAAAAAAATAAATAAAAAACAAAATACTTTATTCATCACGTAGGCGAACATGGTTACACTTAGGATAAGTCATAGGTACATTAAATTGATTGTAATAATTATTATTGATACAAAAGGTCACTTATAGAACTACCGACAATTTTATTGAGATTAAAAACAATGATGAAAATTTAAAATTAAAAAGCCAGCTCGGGCTGGCAGGAAAGGGGATATAAAAAATAAAAGATCATTATTATTACAAAAATTATGAGAGGAACGCGTCGCGATCCTCACCGGTGAGGACACTACAGGCCCTAGCCTAGCTAACCTATCAGCCTTTCACTAGCTACCTAAGCGATGACTACCCGAAGAAGAAAGGTAGAAAGAAACTCCGGGCTTACTTTTTTGTCATCATTTGTCCATTGAATCTTTACATATATTTTTTTTCAAGTCTTTTGCTTACAAAGTCAGATCAGTTACATAAGCTAATGCACACACATCACCGTAAAATAGGGATTAAAATCAATTGAAGGATTTAACTAAGAGTAAACACTATCCCTAAGAAATTCATAATAAAATTAAAGAACACAATTATGTACGTAAATAATTATAATTAAACGGTGTACAGCGTGCAGACGCCTACATTTACAAACATAATCTTCGTTGATTTATTTTCAATATTTCGTGGATTTCAATCAATACGCACAATTTAAATAATTGACTTATAAATGTAAAAGCAAACGCAACACAAAGATCGATCGGTTGTCATTAACAAAATTATGTCAAAACGAGGATAATTATAAAAATGTCATATAGAGATTTAATATTAATTACAATGTCAATATTAAGTATAATCAGTTGTAGATAGATGATACACATGATATATGTTAAGCAATTAGCTTCAATATGTATTAACATGGTGAGCCACGGTGTGCAGGACCAATTTTCCAATTTGACTGATCATTAAGATAACCCGATACATTATAATACCTTAGACATTAATTAATTACCCCATAAACAGTAGAAACACCATCCAGCACCTTGAGTTTCAAAGTACTGTGTGGCATTCCACTGCGCTCGTCATCCTGAGACATAAGATGTTAAGTCTCATAATGTCCAGTAGTTACACTGGCTACAATGTCCTTCAAACCGAAACACACCAGGGCATGCACACTGCTGCTTGGCGGTAGAAATAGACTTTTTTTTTGTTAATGACCCTACTGCCAGTAGCCTGACGCGAGTCGGCTTTTCTGGCCACACCGGTCTTTAGGGTAAACGCAGAAGACGCTCGCAACCCTTAAAAATTTAAACGACCATGCTGAGGGCAACCCACTAACAGGTTACGAACCTCGGGTCAGGACAGCCACTGAGAGGATAAGACATTATCGTTTGGGGAAGATTGGTTTTTGGCCTAATCCTATTCATTGTGATCGTAGTCATCGGCACGCGGGCCGGAACTGCTGTGGAGGTCGGGGCGACGGGGAACGCGACGAGGTCCTCGACGGCGAGGACGGAACTGCGGTCGTGTAGAGTGGGCGAGCTTTTGATGCTCGATCTTCCTCCGAATGGCCAGAGTGATTTCGTCCTCTGGATCTGATAATACTGAGCGCGGTTATCTCCATTTGGCGCGATCAAATGGAGTATATATAGAAGCTTTACGGACAAGCGTGTTTGGGTGGTTTACCGCCCTATCGAAATAGCGTCTGCTGGCGCACTGCATAAAGTGCCTGATGGTCGGCGTTCCGACGATGACGATTCCGCCCCGGATTCGCAAGGGGAGGAAGAAATCGGTCGTTTGACCGCTGAATTAGTGGGGGCTGTGGGAGGGCTAGGTGACCCATCCATATCAATCTCGGATTCGGCGGAGCCGACCGAGATGGCACCGGACGAGTCCGAGGTCACGGACGGTTCTCGGGCTTCGCCAGCCATTAGCATAATGGAGGTTCGGAAGCTTAAGTCCGGCCTGAACATCTCCCTGACCATGTCCATTCTTTCTTGTCTCGAAAGAATGGGCGCGGCCAGGGGGGTGGTAACTATAATGGGGTTTGGTGCCGTAGCTTTAACAGCAGCGACGACCGACCGCTCGAGAACTGAGTCCATAGGCCCAGAGTCAGCCATTTTGGCGGCTGAGTCCGAGCTTATGGTATATTTTATTTGGGGCCGCGTGTGTGCTCACTAACACCGGGTGCGTTCCGCCTGTAAAGAACACACAAGAAACCAGGCGGCGATCACACAGTAAGATGGACGCGGATCGCGACGCGGTAATGTACGCGAAAAACTAAGTCCCCGGGTGGGTGTGACCGGGAGTGAATTGCGTGCGTGGCCCACCTCGTCGGGTATAGGCGAGAGGGGGTGTACTTAGATTAGATGTGCCCTTGGCTTGTATTCCCTTTTGCCAGTCTTAATGTGCACAAGGGTCCCTATCAGACCGTGTATCGTAAGCGGTATTGGTCTGAGGACCGCACGATCAACCGATACACTGGATTACAGGATTTAGAGGAAAGGGTAGGGTTGGGAGGGCGATATGCGGAGGAAACTGTGGTGTGTCTCCACAGCCTCCTAACCATACCCGTCCGGCTTTGCCTTGCCCTGAAGGGGCACAGCGTGTGGCCGGGTCACCGCTTAGCTCGGCTTGTTTGCACCGGTAGATTAACCACCGAGCTAATTCCCTGAGGGGGCAAATAAACCTATTGACTGGGAAAGTTTGGGCGAAATCCTGTCCTGAAAAGGACGCGGCTTGGCCCGAGTAGGCTAACAAGTAGCAAAAGGTTGCCCCTTGGCAACTGTTTGCCTTGACGCGCAGCGAGGTCGCTGCGGACCGTACCGAGGTACAGATATACCTAATTAGTTTTACTAAAAATAGTGGGAAGAAAGCTTCGCCAGTCTCACCGGTGACGACATTACAGGCGCTACCTAGCTAATCTACCAGCCTTTCACTAGCTACCTACGCGATGACTACCCGAAGAAGAAAGGCAGAAAGAAACTCCGGATTTACTTTTTTGTCATCATTTGTCCGTTGTCCATCCTTAATGAAAATCTTATGCAATTCAAATGAAGGGATTTTATACCTGACCGAAAACTATGGAAATCACAAAAGTAAAATAGCCTACGCAACTGTCTGTAAAAATGTAGGCGAGTGAACGCTACACACCGATTATTAATTACCTATTCATTCGCTCTCTTTCAATTTTTTTTGGCTTTTTAGTGCTTACAAGTAGACGAGTGCCACTGGGCCACTGGTACGATCGTTTCGCAACAGATGAAATTTGGAACGGTGGAAATATTTGAGGAATGTACCCGGAATGAGAAAAACGTCAAATTTGTCCCGGATAAAATAAAGATCGGCCTATATAGCCACCAATATGGTTAAAAACTCGACTCTGGGCGGCGAGATTTGGTTCTCTTACAGGAATTTGAAAAAGTAGTCGCCATTAAGACTAGCAACTAGCATTCTCCTTGAAATTAAAATATTCAACACCACCACCAACATCTCAGTCCGCCCCGTGACCACGAAGTGCTGCAAAGCTTTTGAAACGTCGGGAGAAAATAAAATAAAAAACCGCGATAAAATCCGTAAAACTAGTTTCATTTCAAATGTTTAACATTCGCGTAAACGTGAGAGCTCTTTATTAATAGCATCCTTAATAAGCTCGATGGTACGTTGCCGGATTTGGAAGATCTCAGCAAGGAGTGTTGCGTCTGGGCGCCCTAACGCTTCTAGTTGAGAAGTGCGGTTGTGCATAAGGCCATGCATACGCATGATCTCCGGTGTGCACAATGATGTAGCGTCGAACGCCGAAGTTGCCGCCACTGGAGGGTCTGTAGGGACATGAGCAGGAGCGGTAGAAGGTTGGATGCAAGGTGCGGCAGAGTCGGTTCTGGGGTCATACCAAGAGCCAAGGGTTTGGGTGCACGGGTCAACGCGTACCGTGGCCGGCAACCACGGTTGTACTGGTGCAGGTGTTAGCCAGCTAAATTCAGTCTCAGGGTCCTGAAGGATAGGAGATATAGGGGCTCTGTTCGGTTTTTTCGGTGCTTGTGGGCATCCGCGTTTCTTCACGGCGTGGCCACAGGCAAGAGGATTGTGGCCGTATTTTTGGCAGTTGTGACACTGCCCTAATTGACCATGTGGGGTCTCGACGGTGAAGCCGCCTAGCCCCGAGATATCCTCAATCTCGTAGAGACGTTCAACGTCTGCAGGGGTCTCGAGAATGGCGAGTACCATCTCGTATTGCGTGCCGGGTTCAGAGGTGTGCGATTTTCGGTGCATGCGGTGCACTTCTAGGGCCGAAATGCCCTTCGCCAGGAGGCCCTCTTTGACCTCTTGCGTCGACATATATGTAGGGATTCCCCGGATGACGTAGCGGAAACTGGATTCACCCGGGAAGCTGCAGAAGGCATAATAGGAGTCTAGGATAGGCGTGTTGAGCGGATGTTGCATATCGACCTGGGGGCAATATTTGGCTTCCTCCAATTGTTGGGATAGGGTTTGAGTGTTCGACAAAGGTGGCGACGATGTCGACGTATCGCATGGCGCTATAGGCACGGGGATTATGTCAGCCTTCATAGTAGGCGTTGTGTCGAGGGGGACGCTCCTCTTCTTCTTCTTCCTCCTCTTCACAGTCGTACAGCCTTCGTCGTTGGGTATCGACGCAGAGGCTTCCGGCTGTGAAAAGCAGGGAGATGATGAAATGGGGCGTTTCGTGGCGATGTCGGGAGCAGATTGCGACGTGACAGAGGTCACAGAAACAGGCAGCGGGACCGAGGCCGCTGCAGTAGAGACTTCGGGCAGTTGAGATGTCAGATTGACGACGGGAGTTTCGGCGACTTTTTTAATGAGGACGCTGAACAGACCCCAAAGTTGAGGGAATTCCGGGACGGCCATTATAACGTTGTGGAGTGCCTCTTCGGACGGGCACTCCATTGGCTCACCGTCAGCCATGTTGGAGGCTGGAATGTGCGAAGGGTTCTTACCAAGCCGTGTTCCGTAAGCGGTATTAGTCCGGGGACCGCACGCTCAACCGATATACGGGATGGATTGTAGGGATAGGTAGGGTGATGGGAGGGCGATATGAGGCTGAAACTGTGGTGTGTCTCCACAGCTTCCTAATCAGCACCCGTCCGGCTTTGCTTCAGCCCTGAAGGGGCGCAGCGCGTGGCCGGGTCACCGCTAGCTCGGCTTGTTGTCACCGTTAGGTTTACCACCGAGCCAACGCCCTGAAGGGGCCAATATACTTTTGACGTGTGTTTGGGCAAAACCCTGTCCTGAAAAGGACGCGGCTGAGCCCGTAAAGGGTTTCCAGGTATAAATAGAACAATGGTTCTACTGTTACCTGTTGCCCTTGAATTGCAGCGCGGCGACTGTGAACGTACTGAGCAGGTACCCGGAGGGAACACGTGTGACGCAGCTGGGGGCTACGACAACAATAGGTCCTACCTAGGCGACGGCACAGAGCGGAATGTGACCGAGACGTTCCGATAGCCCGTATTTGTGCAGCGTTGCGATCACAATACGAAGACGGAGCACCGCGGGAAACGCGCAGCTCAGCCAATGAGAGCGCGCGTGGCCCGACCACGGCGATGAGCTCGAGCGAGACGGATGATATTCACCTTATCGCTCGCACCGGCAGTCGGCGAACCGCGAGCGACGAGAACAATAGAAACACAACAAAAGTATGTACAGTACAAACAAAGTAAAAAGTTTAATTACGCAGCAATGGAGCAGATGAAGGGATGAAATGTATACTATTCTGCCACGTAATATAACAATCACAATATTAATAATGTCTGCCCCGAGAGGGGCAGGCAGAAAAAATAAACTATACTAAATGTGCTAAAATCTGAGTCTCTTATTTACATTTATTTTACTACTAGTAGTGCTCGCGGCTCCGCCCGCGTGAAAAAGTTTTACCGGGACAAAAATTTTTTCCCGGGATAAAAAAGAGTTATGTAGCTTCCTATTAATGAAAGAATTTTCAAAATCGGTTCAATAGTTCCTGAGATTAGCGCGTTCAAACAAACAAACAAACTCGTCAGCTTTATAATATTAAGTATAGATATACACAATTTGAACACTTATTTAACTATTAAATTTAGAGGTTAGAATTGTTTGGTTTAATTAAAAAAAAAAAGTACATTGGCGAAACTAGAGAGTGGTGAATTTACATTCCTAGAGCATAATCTTACTAATTTCAACCACTTTTCACCACAAAATTATGTTACAAGATTCTTAATAACCCACAACTGGCCCGCAGTCTATAATCGACATAAGTACACGTTATTCACTGTTTAGTGTTTCACTATTGTTTGTCTGTTGTCCTGCACATAAATAAAAGAGTCTAACGTTGATACGGTTACTTGATTAGATAACAATTTACAACAAAGTTGTTTAATAGGTGCTTCCAAAGAGAATTATAATAGATGGTGCTTCTATAGGCACATAAACTAAATAAATGACTTCAACTTCCATAAAATTTTTAGGTTATCCGTTATGGCCACTGTCCACTGACCAGAACAGTGTCGCCAACATTTCAAATTTGAGCCCCCTAAAAGTAACTCAAAAAAACCCTAAAACCCCCTAAAAAAAGTATTCACGGTATTATAAACTTATTTTTGCTTGACAGAATATACACTAGAGTGTATAGTGTAAATATTGAAACATTTATATATGCATTTTCCAATATCGACATTCATAGGAAAATATTATACTTAAATATAACTTTATTGTGATTTAACGAAATTTCAAAACCCCTAAAAACCCATAAACATTTTTTCCCTCTAAAAAAGCCCATAGCCAATGTTTACCCCTTAAATTTGGGGGCAAAGCCCCTAAGTTGACTACACTGGACCAGAGATTAAACTCTAAACCTCAGAATAATAACTAATGCATGGCTTTACTTATTATTCTGAGCTCTAAACTCTAAAGGGTTGTAACCTTAGTGAAACAGCAAATATACTATTTGGGGACATGTGTATGAATGTGTGAACTTCACAGTCGTTTTGCATCGTGCATGACCTTGGTTGGTTGTACGTTAACCCATCAAGCCCGGCTCGGTTAAGATGGAACGTGAATAAGGCCCTTTAAGTTATGTTCCTTCGCTGTCAAAGGATGATTTTAGTTTTTACTAATGTCAATAATTGTCAAAAATATGTCCGCTTTTTGCGTAGACGGTTTTCGTAGTATTATAATACTCTTTGGTAGACAGAGTAAAATAGATTTTTATTAATACCCACTAGTCTTAAACAATTAATATTAAAGGGGCAAAATGTGGATCTTGGATCCATTAAAAAATATTGAAAATAAACCAATATCCATCAAAGAATATCTATAAATAATTATACACAAACTATGATAGTATTTTTTTATATAAAATCTTTATAGTTATGTAGTAAAGGAACCAAAATACATATTAGATTTGCAATAACGAACAGCGGCTATAGCCTAATTGGGAGACAACTAGCCCGTAGAGGCCAGATCTCAGGTTTCGAAATCAACTCCCCGCGACACACCTCAGACTTCGACGCTTGTTTTGTATGTGGGTGCTGTCAGAATATAACATCCTTGTTAACATAATCAGATTCTTAGTACCTAATCCTATCCTACTAATATTATAAAGGCGAAAGTTTGTAAGAATGTATGGATGTTTAGATGTTTGGATGTATGGATGTTTGTTACTCTTTCACGCAAAAACTACTGAACGGATTTCGATGAAATTTGGCCCACGGGTAGATCATGTTCTGGATTAACACATGGGCTACTTTTTATCCCGGGAAAATATAAAGCGGGACTTTTATCCCGGAAAAACTTTTTAAAGCGGGCGGAGCCGCGGGCATCACCTAGTAAGTATGTTATACTTACTAGGTGATGCTCGAGGCTCCGCCAGCGTGCAAAGAAATTCCAGGATAAAAAGTAGCCTATAGCACTCGGCAGTAATGTAGCTTCCTATTAGGGAAAGAATTTTCAAAATCAGTTCCGTAGTTCCTGAGATAAGCGCGTTCAACCAAACAAACTCTTCGGCTTTATAACTAATATTAGTTTAGATCTATAAGTATTTGAACATCTCTGTGGGTGCAGTCACAAGACGTTTAACGACTGACCTCAATAACTGACTACTTAATAGATAACAAACAGTTAAATTGTAGATATGTTATAATCTTCTTGGTTAAATTGCTTATTTTTAGTGGTTATGTGTTTCTAAAAACTAAGGCCCCGTTTTTTTCAACTGTTGTTATCTTTTTGTCAGGGTCTTATTAAGCTGGACGCGGTGGAAGAGCTTCGAGTGCTCCATAGTTGAGGTACTGCGAACGCATCCAGCTTAATACCCTGACAAAAATATAACAGGGCGTTTAGACAAAATCCCTTTTCTGTTAGCGTTTAAGGTTACGGAAATGTACCTAATGAAAATGACACATGCAAGTAATGTGACTTGTATGGAGCATGTCATTCAATGTCATTGCCATACATTTTGACATTCCCCTAACCGTAAACGCTAACAGAAAAGGAATTTTGTCTAGACCCCCAGTTGAAAAAAAAACGGTCTTAGATAAGAATTGATATTGAAACAACAGTAACAGTAAGCATAACTTTTATTGTCGAGTTAGATATCAAACTCCAGTTGATTGTTAGAAGTTACTGACATCGGCCGTAAGTCCCTCTTGCAAGAACATTTCCTTTCTTTTATGTATTCTGTGAATTTACCAGTATCTTTTTTTGGGTGCTATAAAATAAAACTAATCCATAGCTCAAATTTATTTATTAACAAAAATTTAAATAACAATAGCCTAATAAAGAGTTTTTAAGCAGAAATGCCGAAAACAAATTACTATAAGCATTGTTTAAGTTCCGACTGACATAATTCTCTGGCATTTGAGTTGGGTGAAATAAAACAATGGGGTTGGGTAGCACAACTACCTGGTATTTCTAGGAACCCTATTATACCCGAGCGTAATTCCGGGAATTATAATAGATCAGCTAGATTATAAATACCCGTTTGTGAGTCGTTAACAGTTATAGTTTTTTTTGTTTTGTTTAATATTGTCCCTAGTGCCAGTAGCCTTACGCGAGTCGGCTTTTCTGGCAACATCGGTCGTTAGGGTGAACGCTTTAGGCGCACACAACCCTTTAAATTAAGTGACCATGCTATGTTTATAACCCGTTTGTGACTTCCTCAGTGGCGTAAACGTAAACGCAGAAACCTCCATAAATTAAACGCAGAAAAGCGGCTTTTGATGACATTTGGCATAGTTATAATGATTCCAATGTTTAAGTTTTTTTTATGGCATTGAATGACGAGACGAGCATGCCGTTCACCTGATGGTAAACGATACGACCAACAGTAGCAAATAAACAGTAGCAACACCATCCAGCACCTTGAGTTACAAAGTACTGTGTGGCCATTCCACTGCGCTCGACATCCCGAGACAAGACGTTAAGTCTCATTGTCATTTTTATCGCGGTTCTAAACACCTCAGTCCGCCCCGTGACCACGAAGTGCTGCAAAGCCTTCGAAACGTTGGGAGAAAAATAAAATAAAAATCGTAGTTTTTCAAATTCCAATATTATTGTCTATGGGCGGGCATTGCGATTTTCGCGGCCGATCTTGGCATATCAAG
Organism: Lapara coniferarum; assembly: GCA_949316025.1. Classification (NCBI taxonomy): domain Eukaryota; kingdom Metazoa; phylum Arthropoda; class Insecta; order Lepidoptera; family Sphingidae; genus Lapara; species Lapara coniferarum. The sequence continues at coordinate 26,064,779 of OX438929.1, forward strand.
CCGGCTTCCTTCAACCGGCGACGTATAGTCACAGACTACTCAGAAGAACTACGTAGTCGAGATGGACACCTTGTTTTCTACCGCCAAGTCAATTGTGCCTTTAGTTGATTTCGTTTTAATCGCTGACACTATAGTTTCGTCTTGATTAGCGCTTGTTTTTTTCGGCCGTCCATAATTTTTCTTTCTGTTAACATGCCCCATATCCTTCCATTCTTCTCTTAAAAAATACATACACGATTCGCAAATAGGTTAAATGCAGTTCGCTTTGTATATCTTACTGATAAAACTTAAACGCTGTTTTAAAACTGAAATAGTCGTCAAGTTTTGAATGTCCACATTTTAATGAATCATCAAATAAAGACGTTTTTTTGCGATTAGCGACATTTTTTTATAAAAAATAAGCTATAGGTACGTCCGTGGTACCAGCCCAGTCTGGAATTTATGCCAGATATGGCGATAGGCTCGATGACTATCACATCATGGGACGGAATACGCACACAGAAAAGTTTGTGCATTAGTTGCGCCTTTGCCTACCCCTTCGGAGATAAAAGACGTGTGTGTGCTCCATTTCGCTGGTGGATCAAAAAACGGATTGAGATAGTTTATTGAAAACGACGGATGGTCACTTTATCCAAATAATTTGTTGGAAGAATATTGCACGAAGTGACCTAAATTAAAGAAAATAACTTTATTATAATACTAGCTTTTGCCCGCGGCTCCGCCCGCATTAAAAAGTTTTTCCGAGATAAAAGTCCCGGTTTATATTTTCCCGGGATAAAAAGTAGCCTATGTGTTAATCCAGGATATGATCTACCCGTGTGCCAAATTTCAACGAAATCCGTTCAGTAGTTTTTGCGTGAAAGAGGAACAAACATCCTTACATCCATACATCCAAACATCTAAACATCCAAACATCCATACATTCTTACAAACTTTCGCCTTTATAATATTAGTAGGATTTGTTTATTCAAAAGTTTTCATTATGAAATAACAAAATCATTTTACTTACAATATAATCACATTTATCCCGAAAATGTAGCTTTTCATCTAAAAAGGTGCGTCCACGTCGGCTGAAGACTCCATAATTGTTTCTTTTTCGGTTCGCAAGCTACCTGTCCATAGAGAATATATAAAGGACGCGGCTTGTATAAATTTATAAAAACTGTTACAGTGTAAAACAGAAAAGTATTTTTAGTTATGTGTACGTTCAAACACAAAACGGTATCAGTGTATTGCATTTTCTATGGACGGGATTTTTTTGTTGGCGCGTCCTTACTATATGGTCAAAAATTCACATTAAATTATTCTAACGAAAGGTTACTTTACGCCCTGCCTCCACGGAGCTATAGTCAAGTAACTCCAGTTGTGAGTAGCTAACATACAATTTAGCTATATTCCTGAGAGGCGACGCGTCGACAACGCGTTTGACATCGGTCGCACGCTACTGTTCGTACAGTAGAATTTACGCAAAGTATTCGTATCGAGTAAGGTAACGTATTTAGTATTCGTTAGACGATACCATACGTCAAAAGGGACATGTACTGTCGTTTTGACACATGCTTTACTATTTATACGATTTACTATTCGAAGTTTGAATGCGCAAAATATTCAGACTAGCGTATTTCATTTCTATAACATTCATACTTGTTACAATTATTCTTATAAAAATTAACATAAAATTATTTTAACGATACGATGCCCCTTAGTGGGGTTAGAATGTGAAAAAAACACGATGCGTCTCCGCTTTGTTTTATTGTGATTGGTTGAGAGACTGACGTATCGGTCTCTCGATCAATCACAAACATCAAAATACCGATACGTCAGTCTCTCAACCAATCACAATAAAACGAAGCGGAGACGCATCGTGTTTTTTTTTCACATTCCAACCTAACAGAGTCGTTTTGTCACACGGACGTGTCAGATAAGACAGCGACTCATTACCAATCGGTAATAATTTTGTATGTAAAATTTGGTCATGATGTCCGGTCTATACCTAACTATACTGTTTAAAGTCTTTGTTTTAAAATTACAGCCGCAGAAATTCCTTCATTTGACATTGTTTTCGCTCAAGAATGAATATGGTCGACTTTAGGTCCACTTTGGGGAGCGCCGTGTGCGAAACCATACTGATAGAATCCCATGCAGACGTATGGTTCGCATCACAGTCGCGTAGCTCCTGAATATCTCCGACGAAGGGTCTTATAGTAACTGATATACTATAAGACCCTTCGTCTTATAGTATATCAGTTTGATCAATTAGATTTTCAGTATTCGTTAAAGACTCTTCACAATTGGTGTGCGTCTTTTCCTGATGCAGTTTCAACGATATTTGAGTCTGCAACAAAGTAACATTTGTAAATTAGCATTACACATATTTTTATGGCATGGAATGACGAGACGAGCATGCCTTTCGCCTGATGGTAAGCGATACGACCACCCATCATCATCAGCCTTTATCAGTCCACTGATGGACATAGGCCTCCCCTAATGAGCGCCATAGCGCCCTGTCTTCAGCTTGCCGCATCCAGTATCTACCTGCAGTTTTTCGCAGATCGTCATAAAAAAAAACAAAACTTGTTTAAACAGTAGCAATACCATCCGGCGCATTGAGTTACAAAGCACTGAGTGGCACTCCACTGCGCTCGCATCCTGAGACATAAGATTTTAAGTCTCATTATGTCTAGAAGTTACACTGGCTACAATGTCCTTCAAACCGAAACACAACAGTGCATGCACACTGCTGCTTGGCGGTAGAAATAGACATTGCGGTGATACCTACCCAGACGGACTTTTACATATATGAGAGACCACCAGTCAATCATCCAGGATTTTCTGTGTTTGCCAAATTTCATCCAAATCCGTTTAGTTATTTCTGAGTTTACTTCGAACATACAAATCTTTTCACAAACTTTCGCAAGTAAAATATTGGTATAAGATAGTAAGAAGTATGTCATACAATATCTAACAGAAAAAATCACGCCATAATCCTACTAATGTTATAAAGGCGAAAGTTTGTAAGAATGTATGGATGTTTGGATGTATGGATGTTTGTTCCTCTTTCACGCAAAAACTACTGAACGGATTGCGATGACATTTGGCACACGGGTAGATCATGTTCTGGATTAACACATAGGCTATTTATTATCCCGGGAAAACATAAAGCGGGACTTTATTCCCGGAAAAACTTTTTAACGCGGGCGGAGCCGCGGGCAAAAGCTAGTAAGTTATAAATATTTGAAATTGAGTCAAAGGAGTAGCTGTCAAATAACAGTAACAGCAAACTGTGACGTCACCGGCCATAACGCTGCGTGCGGGAGAAAGAGACGGCGCGATGACCCGCGTCCCCACTACACTTCAAATATGAATAACTGCTGAATTTTTCGACCAATTTTGATGCTGATTTCGAAAAAAAAATATAGTTTTCTTATTATTATATAAAATACAAAATAAGAAACTGCCCTATTAAGACATGACTTGTATTTTGAACTTTCGCCTCGGCAATCCGTTCCATTCCCAATTGGGCTATTGCTACTACTCACCAAAAATTTCATATCACACTCTTCGCAAACGTATTTCTTGCGATATTTGGCTTCGGAGTGGACTTTATTCATGTGATTCTTAACGTAACCAACTGACACGAACATGGCGTCGCACTGAAAAATAAGTTGGGGTAAGTTCGGATTATCGGGTAATACCGGCAATACTTACTGCTGAAAATAATAATACCAGCCTATATTATATACTGTCCCACCGCTGGGTATGGCTTCTATTACTGAGATGGTTTAGGCCTTAGTCCACACTTCACACACCTTCGAAATTTGTACGGAGAAATTATCAGATATCGTTGGGGATAGTGCAAAACCGTGTAACTAGCATTGATAAATACCGTGTAAGTGACGAAAAAAGTTAAATTGAAATTAAAACTTATGACACTCAACTTACAATTGATAATACTATACTTTTTTCTTTCACTTACGCGGTATTTACCAATGCTAGTTACGCAGTGTTGCACTATCCCCGACGATATGTAGTTTTTCTCGTGGTGTTTTCTTACAACGTAATGCAAGTGATTATTTACAAATAATACACACAAAACTTTAAAGTCAGAGGTGTGTGCTCTTGGGTTTCAAAGCTGCGGACGTTTGTCTCGGCAAACCATTGCACTCCCAACCAGGCTTTAGCTGATTGCTAATCTGGAACTAAAACTAATTCAGAATGATGCGGTTTGCATACCGAAAACTATAACTACTGAACGAATTGAAATTTAAGAGATTTAGGTTTCATTCAAAGCATTTTATCTAAGTCGATATCGGAGGTCGCTAAAAATGTTGTAATTTAGTAGCCATCGTTCAGCAGCCATTTCTTTTAGATTAAGGCAGTTTTTCGGCTAAATTGTGTATTTGTATTTTAAGCAGTTATGATGGTGTTGGCTTCTCTATTAAGAATAAAACCTCCTTCGATGTTATCTCATTAAAACCATACATAGATATACGATTGCAGTAATCGCGGTCACTTGCTACTAATTATTGAAGAGTTCAATTGTTTGTCTACGAAGATCTTCATCAGATCCTGATATATACTAAAGCCTTTCCGGAAAATATGCATTTAAAATATAAATCATCCCAATCAGATAAGTAGTTTTCTGAAAAATCGCGCACATACATACGGGTCGAATGCAGAACCAATTTTTGTGATGTCGGTTAAAAAGGAGTTAAGAGGTTGTATGGTTTAAGCAACCTACATCGCACAGTGCTGTGTCAGCGCTTTACGCCACACGGATTAATTGTATTAATTTTACCAATCAGTTCACGTTCGATCGTCAACCAGTTCGCGTGTCCTCATTACCATTACCATTTTACCATTTAGACTAGTTCAGTGTGAATAAACCATATTTTACCCGAACTTTAGTCGTTTACATTTACGAACCTAACGTAAATCCTTGTACGGAAACCATACCCCGTACAGAGGTATTGCACCCATATACCAGTTATGTTAGGACTTAGGCCCCATGTAGGGAGCTTTGCATAAATGTTATACATACCAGCTCGCACGCGTACTTTCGTTTACGACGCGTATGTTCCTTCATATGACTCGAAATGGACTTTGTAGGCAGTATCTGATAGCAAACTTTGCATCTGACCCTGAGGACAAACGCATGCAGTGTAGTTTACTCAACGAGACACATAATTAATAAAAAATAATACCAGCCCTGTATTATATACTGCTCACTGCTGAGCACGGGCCTCCTCTACTACTGAGAGGGTTTTAGGCCTTAGTCCACCAAGCTGGCCTAGTGCGGGTAGGAGACTTCACACACCCTCGAAATTCTTATGGAGAATTCTCAGGTTTCCTCACGATGTTTTCCTTCACCGTTAAAGTGAACGATAATCGATAAACAATACACACGTAACTTTGAAAAGTCAGAGGTGTGTGCCTTGAGTTTCGAACCTCCGGACATTGTCTCGGTAGTTTTTAGTTCTGTTCTACTATTGTTGTCCAACACATGTCACTAAAAAATAAACGAAAGCGCCATCTTCTGATAAGTAGGATTTTTATACACATAAGAGTAGCCAGTTTAGTGATAATTCTATTATGGTCCAACAGATGTCACTAAAAATAAATAAATTATTATTTATTAATTTTTAGTTGGATTTTCTATATTTTTAGTATAAAATATTGAATTGTCATCGGTCCTTGATACTTATCAGTATGCCAAATTTTGATTTAATCCGATGTTTTGAAGAGGGTCAAAATCATGTCCAAAGCTTCCGTTACCTACATACATACGTCTGAATCTAATATATACATATACACTCACGCCTTTTATCCCCGAAGGGGTAGGCAGAGGGGCAACTAGTGCACCCACTTTTCGCCGTTATTCCGTCCCATGATGTGATAGGGGGCGAGCCTATCGCCATATCGGGCACAAATTTCAGACTCCGAGCTGATACTGAATAGAAAACTTAATATCACTTTGCCCGACCCGGGAATCGAACCCGAGACCTCAGAATTGCAGTCGTACCATAATACAACTACGCCACCGAGGCAGTCTGAATCTAATAAAAGCGTGATAATAAAATAAAATATATTTTTACGTTGGAACAAAATTGAAATCTAACTTAATGTAATAAAAGAAAATCGCTCACGTCCGCTCCCTATGGAATCGCGCCGGTATCGCATCCTTCACTCCCTGAAAATAGAATTTACATGTTAAAACGTAGAGTAACACGTATACCTTGTAAACATAGTATATTTGGGTAAGTTCGGATCACGGGGTAAGATCGTAAATTGAAATTGTTGCTAAGCACGAACTAATACAGTGGCAAGCCTTAGGCTATATAACGCATTTGCTTATAAAGTTTTTGAAAAAATTAACAAAAAACCACGACCGACATCCGGTACAAAATCAACAGGATATAAGCCGTACTAGAGACCATCACAAATCTTGTAGTGGAGATAAGTAGCAAAAAAAGAAAGGGACGCATCTTATGATGTCACCAAGAATTACGATGCGAGCGAAAACGAGTGAAGACACTATCCCCACTACTCATCCAATCTATTACATTGCAATAAATGTACTGAACTGCTACCCCGTTTTTAATCAACTTTATGGCTGTATTCACAAATCAGCTTCTTTTTTGTATTGTTTACTATAACTTGGTGCCTCGGTGGCGTAGTGGTATTACAGTACGACTACAAAACTGAGGTCTCGGGTTCGATTCCCGGGTCGGGCAGTGATATTAAGTTTTTCTATTCAGTATCAGCCCGGAGTCTGGAATTTGTGCCCAATATGGCGATAGGCTCGGCCCTATCATATTATGGGACGGAGAGACTGCGAAAAGTGGGTGCACTAGTTGCGCCTCTGTCTACCTCTTCGGGGATAGCAGGCCTGAGTGTATGTGTGTGTGTTACTATAACTTACGTACTTCAGGCTCTGTTATCCGCGTTAAGGTTTGATTGAGCGCAATGATCGAACAGTTTTATAGCTATCGTCAATTACCTATCGCTTGTATATGTCCGCGGGGAAGCGGGTGCGCGGCGACGGAGTAATTGAACGTGAAATTGTCAGGATTTGTTCACGGCAATAAACACAAACATGGCGGACCAGGACAACGGCAAATATGAATTATACTGTCTGAAGCAAATTGACCATTACCCGGTGTCCGGCGTTACTCCATTCTATTACCTTTTGGTTGTGCGCCGCGGTCAGGTGAAGCGCGAGGCCTAGGCTCTTAACGAAGTTTTTCCCGCAGATGTCGCAAAAGTACCTTTTTGGATGCTGGCTTTTCTTATGCGCAAGTAATGTGGTGGGCTTACTGGGGAAAACAATACATAATTTGTATCCGAGCACGGCAGTGACCCCACCAGATGGTAAGCGGAGAGAGGTCCAGATAGCGTCAGCTGACAAGAGGATTATATTCATAATATTTTTTATAGAAATTACTAAAAAATGAATGATCGTGAGAGCAAAGACAGCGCGTGAGGTGACGCCCCTGAAACATTCGTGAAATTTGATTAAAACAGCGAGACTTGCGTGAACAGTTTGCTGTTTTTTAACAAAAACCGTAGGCAATTATTGATTATTTTTCTGTCCCCTAAATGTATTTTTACTGACATAGACTGAGTCGAGTGAACAATGTTGTTGTTTAGGAGACCGTGACGTCATAGCGACGACATGACAAAACTTGGCGTTATAGCGCGAAATTTTAAAACGAAAAATATTCAATGGTATTTCAATATAAAATACCATTTATTTTTTAAATACATATTTTTCGGTATAATAAAACCTATGAAATACAAATATTTCCAAGAATTTCTTCTCTCTACATCCCTATTATACCGGCCTATTTGAACCGGATATATACAGGCTTTACTTTCTTATGATATAAATAGCGACCCGTCGCAGCTTCGCCTCAAAGTATCTGTTTTAGCGCGCTTCATTTTCCGGGATAAAAGACCCGGTTTATATTTTCCCGGGATAAAAAGAAGCATATGTCCTTTCCTGGGTCGCTGGCTATATCCATAACAAATTTCATCGATACTTTTTGAGTTCATCTCGTTCAGACAGACAGACGCGGCCGGAGACTTTGTTTTATAATTATGTAAGGAAGACGGTGCAGACCACTTTGCTGGTTGTAGGACATATTTAAAATCCACCTGGAAATCGACCGCTATGGGCGTACATAAGGGAGGGGGAAGGGGGGGTCAGGGATCCGCCCGATCAGCTGTATTTCAAATCCCGCCATCTTGGCTTTGAAGTAGGTTTAAACATGACAATGTTCAATTTTGACAGTTATGATTAAGACCTCTGAACGCTAAAACAAGTTTATAAGTAAGACTAAAAGAGTGAAGGCAATATAGTGGCCCACGTAAGTGTCGCGTTCCAGGATCAGCCTGTGTACATCTGGTTCAAACAGGCATTATTGTATCCACTGACGAACAATAATCGTCTATCGTCAGTCGGTGCTATCTGGATCCCACTTAACTGACCATCGGGTGCGATGGGGTCCCTGTGCTAAATCCGTTAAAAAAAATCGTGACTACCTTGATCTTTGACTCTCAAAGATTACAGTTGCTAATTAAAGACAAGTAAAAGAATTTGATATACATTTGAATGCCATTTCTTTTATTAGTAAAGTCGTGAGTAAATATTGCAAATTCTAATTTTATGATCTTTTGTATTTATATTTTTACAGGAATTTGATTTGTGTAAATTATTAGTTAGTTTGCAAAATTTTCATACTCGAGTTTTTAATTTGACGGAGTAGTTTGATAACATGCGCAAATGTTAAAAACAGACCCTATCGATAAAACAAGACGGTTTTACGATATTTTGTTAGGATTCTATAATAAAATTAAATAATGGAAATGACAACAGTGTAAAAATAAATGTCTCTTGTACCTCTGGCAACACTTCACCTGTACAAACTACTTAGTCGAATTAAAAACTCGAATATACATAATATTAAGATACATTACTTGAACCATTTGCCACAAATTTTACAATCATATGTGTGCATCTTTGAGTGCGCCCTCGCCTGCTTACTGAAAATAAATTTACAAAAATTAATTAACGTTCACTTGCTACGTTTTTAGGGTTCAATCACGAAAGAAACCCTAATCGAATAGCAAAGTTTGTCTTTGAATAACAGCAATAATGTCAGCTACTTTCTTAATGTACCATATAAGGTCGATCGAAACCCTCAGTGCTCGAGTCAACTCGAAATTGCCAGTTTTTTTTTTTGGTGTAAAATCAGAAAAGTTTTTTTGCATTAATTGCCTATTATCTTACTGACTGTATTTTTTTTTTATTTGTTAATGCACATATAATTGTCTTCAAAAAGAAAGATTTCTTGTAGCTACAGCGGTTGAGTTCCTTGCTGCCCCATCTCAAAAATCACACTGTTTAAATTAATAAGATATTTGACCAAAACACACATAAAAGTGAATGGGTAATTCCGAATCACGGGTAAGACCGTGGCAAGGCCAAATTTACATACAACGCCATCTGTTAACATCCCTGTGAACTACGAAGTGGACTTAATAACTAGATGACCATACACACTAAAAACATCACTGAATCACGCGTTTCATTCTCAACAGAATAAATATTTCACTTCAAAGTGCCCGAAATTTTGATTTTGACCACATTTTCCCATGTGACTTGAATTACCTCCAATTTGGGGGAATTTCTGTCTATCTACTGGTAGTAGGTCTCTCGGTATGCGAGGTGCGTCTGCGTAGGTACCATCGTCAATCTATTTCTACCGCCAAGCAGCAGTGTGCATGCACTGTTGTGTTCCCGTTTTAAGGACATTGTAGCCTGAATTACTGGTCATTATGGGGCTTAACTTCCTATGTCTAAGGGTGACGAGCGCAGTCAAGTTCCTGGCATTACTTTGCAATTCAAAATTCTGTGGGAGTTTTGGCGGGAACTTGAAAGTGTCATGAGATGCTCTTGTTTTAATTCGTTATTTTGGTGATACTAGTATGTATTATATTGGACAATTATGGTGGTATATTATCCAATATAGTTTTATTAAAGGGCTCAAATGTAGTGAATTGAAATAACTGTGGCAATCAATTTTTTTTTGTTGCCGCCAAAACTGCTCGATAAAGTCTTGGTAAGGTAGCCACTATTTTACTTTGACATAGTAGTTAGGACTGAGGATAAAAATGTATAAAAAACGGGCTCAATTGACTAGTATCCAGAGCCGTAATATCTAAATAAAAAAAAGTTTTGTGGCTTAGAACATGACAAAGAAACACGACACGATTCCGTCTCGTTTTATTGGGATTGGTCGAGAGAGTAACACGTGACTGGCGTATTCGTCACTCGATCAATCACAAACATCAAAATTAAACGATATCGTCTCACGAGTTGCGTCTTTTTACTCCTTCTTACTTTATGGTGTTATGGTTATGTTATGTATGGACGTATCAGTCACCATCAGGCGATCAGGCTCGTCTCGTCATTTGCAATAAAAAAGCATAATTTCTAGATCCGCTAATGTACTTACAGAGTGTGCGCCTCGTGTTCGCATCTGTTGCATTTGTACAACCTGGCATGCATCGCCTCTATATGACCGTAAAGCAGGTGCTTCTTCCGATATCGCAGCTTGCAAATCTCACACTGATATATACCAGAACACTGCAGGCAAAGACGATAATGTTACACATATCGGCATCTGTTTATCTTAGACCATAAAGAAAGGACGTGTCATGTGTTTATTGCCGCGAACAAATGAATGTCACTTTTCCTTTTTTTTATGGCAATGAATGACGAGACGAGCATGCCGTTCGCGTGATGGTAAACGATACGACCACCCATAAACAGTAGCAACACCGTCCAGCACCTTGAGTTACAAAGTACTGTGTGGCATGGCACTGCGCTCGTCATCCTGAGACATAAAATCGCACCTTTAGGATGAAAACTAAACAATTCAAAAAATAGAAAATTTTGTTGTCATTTTTAAATGACTAACGCCCGAATACTCAAACGCTACTCAACCAACCAAGTTATCTGAGGCCTACTTAATTTTAGCCGGCTTCTTATTTTAAATGGCATTCTCAAACGCACTTTAAAAGATTTGATGGAAAACTCAGCCGAGAAGCAGTCATTTTGCTACAGATTATAAAAAGTTTGTTTTCGATTATAATTTTAATAAATTTGATATTTATGTGTCGTTTCACGCAGTATAATTTTTAAGATGTTAAATATAAATAAATCGAATATCACAATGCGCAGTTTGAAAATGATTTACAATGTTATAATATGTCTATTATATTTAATTTTCGTGTGTATTTTACGTACTATGTGCAGATGCTACATAGTAAAAATGGTAAGTACGTTTAAAAACCATCCTAGGTTTTAATATGTAGGAATGGCATATTCATTATTAGAAATAGTTTATTAATTATTATATTCTTAACATTGATGTGATGAGCTTATATTGGCATTATATTGCCACTAGGCAGTATGTCAGGGTTGACATTAGCCGCTTTAGAAAAAAAAATAAACAAGTCAACAACAATAATATTTATAATTCTTATTTCAGTTTTATCATCAGAAGTAGGCATATTTACAAACATTTACAAAATATGCTAACTCAACTGCCATACTACGCACAATACGATGTTCTATCGTTGGTTGTTTTCCGTGAAAAATAACCCCGATGACCTTGGGCTATCGGTTGGATTGTTTGGTTTCTTTTTGTGTTCGGCTGGGTATAATCCCGATTTTAAAGAACATAAATGAAGAACTGTTTCCTTGCTGAGTTGGAATCTTCTTTAACGATAAGTTAAGATATGATATATTTATTTGTCGAACATTAACATTAAATTATCATTATTGTATTCTTCGAAAGCGTTTAATTTCTCTCGATTTCTTCCTTTCCTTCCTTCTTTTCCTTTGACACCACACTCCTCTTCAGACAATGATGATAATGAAGATAAAAACGATTTATTAAATCCAAAGAGAATATAATAAGTAGTTATTACGCAATAAAATTATTAAAGATTTGAACGTAAATATTTGAGACTAGTCTGAAGCACTCTCAAATTGATCTCGATTAACAGCCATATTTGGAGGCCTTACATAGCTGTCAAACTTTAAGCAGTGTTTGTGAATACCGTTTGAATCAATAAGCAGACCTTAAACTGAGTCGCCTTAAATTTAAGGTTAAGAGATAAGTGACGTTTCAGTATACCAATTTCACCAATAACGAATGCTTAAATCCGTAAGGCCATCTCAAATATTTAAGAAGCGTTTGAGTATTCGGGCGTAAGTCCCTTATTTATAAAAATATAATAAAAAAGGGATCGATATAACAGCTTTGTCCTTTTTCTGCTTGAATATGGCTGTGTTTGAACTATTGTTGTATTGAGTACTTCGTTTTAAGTAATTTTATGACGATAACCCAATTTTCTATCTTTTTGAATTGTGTCGTTTTCATCCTAAAGGTGCGAAATGTTAAGTCTCATATGTCATGTAGTTACACTGTAGTTACACAATGCCCTTCAAACCGAAACACACCAGTGCATGCACGCTGCTGCTTGGCGGTAGAAATAAATGTATCAGATAAGACAGCGACTTATTACTAATTGGTAATAGTTTTTGAATGAAAATTTTTATCTGCCTCGGTGGCGCAGTTGTATTAAGGTACGACTGCAATGCTGAGGTCTTGGGTTCGATTCCCGGGTCGGGCAAAGAGATATTGAGTTTTTCTATTCATATCAGCTCGGAGTCTGGAATTTGTGCCCCATATGGCGATAGGATCCGCCCCATCACATCATGGGACGGAATAACGGCGAAAAGTGGGTGCACTAGTTGCGCCTCTGCCTACCCCTTCGGGGATATAAGGCGTGTGTGTGTGTGTGTGTGTGTGTGTGTGTGTGTGTGTGTGAAAAATTTTATCCTAATGACCGGTTTTTAACTAACTATGCTATTAATGTCTGATAATGAAATTGACTGCCCTGATCTATTAGCTAAAATGTATTTTAATGTCCCATGTAAATCAATTCGTTTTCATCCACCTTTACGCATACCCAATGCCTCATCAAATTATAGGCAAAATAGCTTTATTGTGCGTGCAAGTGCAAACTTCAATGAAATATGTAAGCAGCACGATCTTGATCCCTTTACAACTAGTGTGTCCTCGGCAAGGAGGTGCTTAAGCCTTAACTTTTTCAAGGAATTTATATAGGCGAACCTTAATTTTAATATTTTATTTGTGTTCTTTTTTATTAAGAATTTTTATTGTAAACTAGCTTTTGCCCGCGGCTCCGCCCTCATTAAAAAGTTTTTCCGGGATAAAAGTCCCGGTTTATATTTTCCCGGGATAAAAAGTAGCCTATGTGTTAATCCAGGACATGATCTACCCGTGTGCCAAATTTCATCGAAATCCGTTCAGTAGTTTTTGCGTGAAAGAGGAACAAACATCCTTACATCCATACATCCAAACATCCATACATTCTTACAAACTTTCGCCTTTATAATATTAGTAGGATTGTCTCGTAAGCTTTAGTACTAATTGTTTGCTCACACTTCACTATAATGTTTCTATAAGTGAAGGCTTGTTATTGGCTTTCAGTCAACCAACCTAGTGCTATTAAGGTTTATATAGCTGTAAGTTTTCCACATCTTAAATAAATAAATAAACACTTACCCGATCGTGCTTTCTCATGTGGTTGTCATAGCCCATGCGTATCCCGAACCCCGTGTAACAAAGGGTGCATTTCCATTGCGATTCTATGTACTCCGCCAATTCAGACCTCTTTCGAAGCTCTTCAATTTGTTGTTCCTTAGTTAGTATCACTTCACGCGCTTCCACTGCAAAATTCATACTTATCTTTACTACATAGTACAAAACAAAGTCGCTTTCCGCTGTCTGTCCCTATGTATGCTTAGATCTTTAAAACTACGCAACGGATTTTGATGCGGCATTTTTTAATAGGTAGAGTGATTCCAGAGGAAGATTTATATGTATAATATATCCCGGGGAAATGTGAAGCGGGACTTTTATCCCGGAAAAACTCATTACGCGGGCGAAGCCGCGAGCAGAAGTCTAGTACTAATATAAATATTACAAACTAGCGGCCCCGACAGACGTTGTCCTGCCCTAAAAAGGAAATGAAATCCTAGAACCCGAGTACAGCGCCACCTACCGCATCTAATTGTTAATCGAAACTATTCTCAAACCCACCTGAGGACACAAAAAAATCATTAAAATCGGTCCAGCCGCTTAGGAGGAATTCAGTGACATACACGTTTAATATGGCGGTTAAGTATTCTTAAATTTTCAAATTTTCCGCGTAATTTTCTTGCAAAAGCCTCCCTGCCACCAAATGAGTCCTTATTTAACGAAATTTTAAAATCCCTAAACACCCCCACCCCCCCGTAAATAATACCTAACCATATTTTTTTCCGGAAAAAAATCCCGAATAAAATTCCCGGTGTCTGTTTTCCGGGATAATAGTAGCCTATGGGCGGTATTAATAGGTCAATCTCAAGTTTGAGTTACATCTCAAGTAGACATAATGTATTGAACTGTTCATACATTATGTCTACTTGAGATGTAACTCAAACTTGAGATTGATTTCCTTTGGATCACAAACTATCTCCATACTTATTTTCATACGGTTCCACTGGCAAAAAACTATTTTCCGAGATTAAGGTCCCGGTTTATATTTTCCCGGGATATGAAGTAGCCTAGATTCTTCCCAGGGTTTAAAACTATCTCCCTGCCAAATTGCATCGCTATCGGTTCAGTGGTTTAGTCGTGGCGGCTCCACTCGCGAGAAATTAAAATCCGGGATATAATTCCCGGTTTATCTTTTTCCGGGATAAGAGTAATTATGTCCTCAACTGGATCTCGAAATATCTCTATACTTGTTTTCTTGCGGTTCCACTGGCAGAAAACAATTATCCGGGATAAAAGTCCCGGTTTATATTTTCCCGGGATAAAAAGTATCCTATGTCCGTCTCCTGGTTCTAAGCTACCTCTCCACCAATTTTCAGGTAAATCCGTTCAGCCATTCTTGAGTTATAAGTGGTGTAACTAACACCACTTTCTTTTATATATATAGACTAGGTGTTGCCGGCTCCACCCGTGTGAAAAATCTTTCCCGCTACAAAAGTACCTACAACACAATACGACGCCAGCATCTAGTTAAAAATCAAATTAAATTGTATTATTTCACATGGGAGCATATTACCAAGATAAAGTCTATGCGTTAATCCAAGACATGGTCTACCCTTGTGGCAAATTTCATCGAAATCCGGTCAGTTGTTTCTACGTTTAATTCTAACTTACGCACATTTCACTAACATTTCTGTTTAAAAAGAACACGCGATCAATGTGTCTTCCCCTAAATAGAGACAATAAGAAAAGTGTTATTGGACATATTCTTAGTCAAAGTTTCATTAGAAGTTTAGGTTAATTTTAAGTTATTAAACATAAGGCTGGATTGTTATTAAAATGATGTATTACAATAATACACCATAAAAAAAAGCCTAACAATTCTTCGTCTCTTGCGCTTGCACGGCTTAACCATTAGATCGATGCCATATTACTTAACCGTTACGTTAATATTTCAAAATGTTTTATCTGTAGCCGCCTTGCCTTTACTTTGGATTTTTGATAAGCCGTAAATAGATTACCAAGTTGTCGCAGGAACATATTGCGGAAGAACTTCCGGAGTTCGGACGCGTTTACAGCGGTTTTTTTTTTTTTTTTTTTTTGTCCCTGATATTACTCTTTCTAGCCTGACGAGGGTCGGCTTATGAAAGAACACCGGTCTTTTGGGTGAGTGCAGAAGGCGCTCGCAACCCTTAAAATTAAGCGACCACGCTGAGGGCGACCCACTAACGGGTCACGAACCTCGGCTCAGGGCGGCCACTGAGAGGATAAGACATCAGCGTTTGGGGAACATGGTTTTTAACCTAATCCTATTCATGTGTTCGTAGTCTTCGGCACGCGGGCCGGAACTGCTAAGAGAGGTCAGGGTGACGGGGAACGCGACGAGGTCCTCGACGGCGAGGACGGTACAGCGGTCTTGTGGAGTGTAAGAGCTTTTGATGCTCGATCTTTTCGCGAATGGCCAGAGTGATTTCGTCCTCTGGATCTGTCAGTACTGAACGCGGTCGTCTCCATTTGGCGCGATCAAATGGAGTATATATAGACGCTTTACGGATAAGCGTGTTTGGGTGGTTTACCGCCCGATCGAAGTAGAGTTTACAGCGGGAATATTTTACCTACAAATGCGACTTGCAAGCCCTAAAATTTGCAGATGTCAGCTAGCCGTGGCTGTTAAACTAAAAAATATGCGGAAAATAACTTCTGTAAGTTTTGTTGCTATCAAAATTAATATATACATAATATATATAACGGCGCACAAGTCCCAGCAGGGTTTTTAAAAATAGTGACGTCAGCCGAACTGACGTCACTACCCTCATGGCCAGGGCTACTCATAGTTTATTTCGCCAAAAACGCAATCAGTTTTAAATACTAATAAAGAAATAAAGAAATAATAATAAAAGACGGTAATTCGAAATGGTAATAATAATTTAAACAAATCGCATGATATTAAAATAATGAATTATAATACTCACACGTATTGGATGATCTACTCCAGGCGAAACCTCCGCAGTAATCAAGTTTTGCCATGAGTTCACAATATTTAAAGGAATGGTGTAGGAGTCAATACACTTTCCACATATTCTAATACACCCGTAATGAACTTCTACGGTGCTAGTTATTTTAAACTCTTAATTCATTAGGAGTGTTTACATAAGTATTCCGATTATTAAATAATGTTTAAACAAATGGAAACATTTAAAATACGTTTATATTAACAGTTGTTTCCGCCATTTTCAGTTAATTTAAAATCTGCTTATTGTAGTCCTTTTAAACTTGATAAAAAGTTCTAAAAACTAAATCTGAATTATTTATAAATCATAACATGAATTTAGCAATGACTTATTAAACTTTTCGCGAACTTTAGAGTAATCATTTACTACATAGAAATGTGGTTAATTTAAACTTCATAAAAATGTCTGAAAACTAAATGATTATTCATTATAAATCGTAACATGATTTTTCCCACGACTCTTGTATTTACAACAAATCGTGGATCATAATTAGTAATAATTAACCTCGTCAGAATGAGGTTCATTTAAACTTTATAAAAATGTTTAAAATCTAAGTAGTTATTCATTATAAATATAGAGATGAATTTAGCCACAGTTTGTTTGCTTTACAATTCATCTCTTAACCACAATGAGTAATAATTTGTTGCTTTGAAAAACAGGAAACTCCAACTCCTTATTTTAATCAAAGCAAGACTAAAATTCATTTTAAACACATGATAATGTTATAAAAATTGTAATCAACAAAATATGATAATAAGTAACATTTATTCATTTAAAGTTATTCAATTAAATGCATTTGCGTCGACATATAGATATAGAGATATCTCCACTCGGCAAATGTTGATCATATGGGTGGCTCCGATCACATCAACAATTTGGTGGCAAAGATAAGAACTTCGCACAGCATGTTTTATACAATTCCACTACTTTCTTTCTTCATTGTTCCATACCATCCATTGTTGATCAAATTCAAACGGGCCAATCAGAGGCTACCTTCTCTACGATCGGTTGTATTATTTTGTGCGCTGTTGCCACTTCGCCATGTAACTCATGCGATGCAGCGACAGTGGTCTCGAACCTACCGATTTTTCTGTATTTATGCCGACATTGGGTCGGTCCTACCGCACTGACATGATTTTTCTACGACTTTTAGAAAGCCAGAAGATTCTCCCGATTTTTTACCGATTTTCAGCAATTCGAAGTTAATATCCCCTTTTTCTTTTATATTTTACGATTCCTTGGTTAACTGTAACTAATATTCCTGTATCAATGACCAAAGTATAAGTTGTGTTGTCCTCTCATACCTGTGTATCACCGCTAGGCTTCTTGATGTAATTGATTGTATTTAATTTAAAATAATGACAATGTAAGAGGCCGTACCTATACGAAATTTCGACTATCTCAGTCAACTTTTCATCTTGATGTTTTTTATTAGAAGGAAACAAGATCAGAGCTTTCAACGGTTTGGTTATGCCTGTACTCTTGTACTCTTTTGGCATACTCAGCCTGGATCGAAAGGGCCGGACCCTACTGACTGCATATCGTATGTATTCATCCACGATCGTTAGTGATGAGATTGTACATCCCACGGAGATACAGAAGCAGAGGCTTACTTAATGCTAAAGACTTGCATAACCGAAATTCTTCTGAAAGGGAGACCCGTTTTTCCGCCTACTGTGCGGCGAGTAGGTACTTGCCTAGAAACCTAGTAGCCAAGATTATACACCTGCAAGTTGTTCTTCTGTATGGTCTTGTGACTCTTGAAGTGCCGTAGTACCAGTGTGTGCTTCAACCAACTGCTGCTGCCACGGTAGCGTATTTGTATTACAGTACGACTACAATGCTAAGGTTTAAAGTTCGATCCCCGGGTCGGGCAAAGTGATATTAGGTTTTGCTACTCACTAAAGTGGACGATAGTCTAGTTAGGAATGGAACAGTCTTCCGAGATAATGTCTGGAGGTTCAAACCCCAAGGCACACACATCTGACTTTCCGATGTTGCGTGTGTATTGTTTATCAATTATCGTTCGCTTTAACGGTGAAGGAAACATCGTGAGGAAACCTGAGAATTATTCAGAAGAATTTCGAGGGTATGTGAAGTTTGCCAATCCGCACTAGGCCAGCGTGGTAGACTAAGGCCTAAAACCCTCTCAATAGTAGAGGAGGCCCGTGCTCAGCAGTGGGCAGTATATAATACAGGGCTGGTATTATTATTATATTATTATATCAGTATCAGCTCAGAGTCTGAAATTTGTGCCCGATATGGCAATAGGCTCACCTATCACATCATGGGACGGAATACCGGCGAATAGTGGGTGCACTAATTGTACCTACCTGCCTACCCTTTCGGGGATAACGGGCGTGAGTGTGTGTGCTTCAACCAATTCTCGAAAACGACCGTGTAACGCTGGGATCGATCTATTATCACGGCCAGGACTATTGTTGCCAATAAGCCTGATATTGTAATAGATCGATTGGCGCACTGACGTCACTATTCCGCATGACGATGACCTTGTTATGACATAAAAATAAAAAAAAAAAAAAGTGTGGCACTCGGAGACTGCCGCGGTAAGGTATTGCATAGCATTTTTTATCAACTTATATTATAATTATAATGATTTATTTTATTTTTTTACTATTGTCCAAATTTCACTCGTGCTCTAACGCCGAAACTCTAAGCAGGCAATTCTAATATTTATAACCTCTTTGAACAGATATAAAATAAAAACTTTAAAAAAATTCAAACTTAGAATCACGTTTGACATTTCGATACGTTTCACTGACTGGAACAATTTTTAAATACACGGTAATTTCGACCTTTTATCGTCTAACATTCAGCTCATATCCTCTTACATATTGTATTCTGACTGCAATATTACATTTACTTACGGAATTTTACACTCTACATGGTTGTGATAGAGTTGAAAATAAATTACAAGACTGCGATATTAAATTTACTTTGGAATTTTACACTCTAGATACGAGTTGAAAATAAAATATCACCGCTGTGCCGGTCGGAGTGAGGGGTGTCAGGTTATTTTTTCGTTACGGAATTTCTGGATTCGGTCTCCACGCTCAAGGCCCGCGATAGAAGCTATGCAATAGCTTAAAAATATTTTGATTTAGCCCACGAGGTTACTAACATATGCGATGTGGACTCCACAGTTCCGATTGTCGTTGCTGTTCACGGCTTAATACCAAACAGTCTCGAACAAACCTCCAGATGCTCTCAATTGAGCGTTGGGTTAAGAGCCAGATGCAGAAAGCAGTACTGTTGGACGCGGCACGAATCCCTGACCACCGGTGGCTTGGGTCTTGAGCCTCGCCATCGAATTGTGATTCACTTCTTTATATTTTTAATTCGTAGTATTTATAAAAATGTAAAAAAGGAACACTCAAAATAAAGGGAACAAGTTGATAAAAAATAAAAATACCTTTTACGAAAAAAAATCTTCATTCATTTAATTGCCATCAATAATCATATCTCTTAGGGGTCGTGCATTAATCACGTGAGGCTCTAGGGCAGGGGTGGGGGGGCTCGGCAAAAATCCGAAATATTGCATTTGTAGTGATATAATATCACGTGTATTTATTTTTTTGTTGTAAGGGCGATTCAAATTAGATCATACTTACCTGTATTTATTTATTTATTATTAGGTCTACAATCAATCATAAACTATAACATCCACTAAAACATATAGAGAAATCAAATAAACTAAGTCTAAGTACATGATTAAAAAGTAGACACAGCATTCACTGATAATACACACTCACTATAGTTACATAATATAAGTTATATTAGGTTGGTAAATATTTTGACATTAAGAAAGTAATTCAAATACAAGTATTTGTTAAGAACATCACGTGATTAATGGACAATCCCTTATCATGAGTGTGAAGTTGTACATTTCTATTTTTACTAAATGTCATTCAGCGTATCTATACTCCGTCCACCCATTTATTTAACTTTTGACATAATTATGCATGCCTATGAAATTTCATAATTATTGACAAGAAATGGAAAACAAAATAATTGACAACTTTATCGACGCCATTTTTCTTTTCCATAGTGAAGTAACTTGTTCTTGAGCTCCGATTTTAATTATCCATCGATATTCGTTAAGCCCACTGATTATGTAACAAACATAATTCATTGAAAAATAAAAATTGGCAGTGTAAATTATATATTTTCTTCTTATATATGCGTAAGTATATGATAACCAATAAAATAAAAACTAGTAAAGTAAAATATTGACGAAAGTTATATTGGATATAGAATACAATATACCTACGAAATAAATGTATAAATAAAAAATATACACATTTAAACGCTTGGGCGTGTTTATAAAAGAATACAAAATGTTGAGCAAAAATAACATTTCAATGTATTTAATCGATCGAAACTTCTTCATAAATTAAATCGATTGTTACAAGAAATCGAATCGGTAACGCATTAGTACATCCCCAATTGGCTAGAAAACGAACTGTCAAAAGTTAAATAAATGGTTGGACGGAGTAGGCATAGTAGAAATACATACGATCCCAATACTGATACCAATGCTGCAGTTTGATTTCTAAGATTTAGAATTTGAAACGTGTTAGTACTCGATACGTATGGAACGTCATTGGGTAAAATCAAATACTTTGCCCTATTGTGATTATTATACTTGTACTGCATACTTTGCACAACGGCCCGACTTTTTACGGGCTGAGTGCGGAAAAAGGGGCCCCACAACATGAACATACTCATACTGATTCGTTCAGCATAAAAAAAAGAACAAAAATAATCTAAAAACTAACAAAATTCAAAGACGTATAATCTTGCACGATCTTATTTCAAAAAGGTAGGTAAAATAACACAGCCCGTATTTCTCGAGTGAGATTATGATTCCTATCAATTCCAATAAGTGTTTTGCTCTGCCATCGAAATGTAGTCATAACATTACGATTGCTATAAATTGGTACTCTTTTCACCTCCCTTGCAGGAAGAGAGGGTGTTTGCTACTAATACAAGTGAGCAAAATTGGTTCTTGCTCACTCTCTTTTTTCTCACACACCCAAAGACAGTGAATAAAGAATCGATTTTGCTCACTATTTTATTGCTATTGAAATAACGGTAACTAATAAACAATTTATAGAGATACTAAAGCTTTCATACTGCACTATTTTTTTGCATAGAACTTGGCACTCATTTAGGCCGGTATTAATAAATCAATCTCAAGTTTGAGTTTCATCTCAAGTAGACATACTTCAATACTTTATTGTCTACTTGAGACGTAACTCAAACTTGAGAATGATTTATTAATACCGCCCTTAGATCTCCATTCTTTTTGCGGCGAAGCCCACAACCAAACATAATTTTTGTATTAAACTCGGCTCTCCTTTTTTACAT
The DNA here is from genome assembly GCA_949316025.1 of Lapara coniferarum. NCBI lineage: Eukaryota > Metazoa > Arthropoda > Insecta > Lepidoptera > Sphingidae > Lapara > Lapara coniferarum. Next base: position 26,086,821 of record OX438929.1, read on the forward strand.
TTATGTTTTTGGTGGGATAGCTTGGTTATAACTATAGGTTTAGTTATATTTTTTTCTTATAAATGTTATTAACTTGCGTATTTATCTGCATCCAAGTCATTCTAGATAGCACAGAGGCTTTCTTTAATACTTCAAGGCATTTTGCTTTTCCAGGGTTAGTATTATTTTCAATAGTCCTTAAAATATGTTCTTACCACCTTTAACTCTTCAGTTGTCCATGGATTATGAATTTTAATTCGCCTACGCGTTTCTGCTACATTTAGTAATTCATGCGAACTAGAAGGTGATTCTTCTGAAAGATTCTGTGCTTTGCGTTTTTTAGTTAATTTATAATCTTTGAGTCCATCGATCTTTGTGTTTATATCCTTTTCAACACTACGTTCACTTGTTGAATCGGCCGACTTTGAATTCAACTTTTCGGTTGCTGTAATATGGTATTCTTCGTTATCATTACTTTTAGTTTTCTGCAAAGGATTATTTTCTGAATGTGTTTCTTGTTTGTGTTTATGTATCTGACTTTTGTGTGAATCACATTGAAACATCCCCTTAAGATATCTCACTATTCCATTTGCCTGAGATACTCTATTCAGATCTTGAAGTTTAGAAAAGTCTTGTGCTGTATAGGACATTTTTTTCTGTCTCAGTTCACATAGTTTGTCTTCCACTAGATTTTCAATGGGATGTTGTTCTTTAACTCTAATTTTTGAATTTTCTACGGTTTCGTCTGTATGTTCCAAATAATTTTTTTCTTACATCTCTTCACCAGCTTGGTATTTTTCTAACGTTTTCTTATTTTCTTCTTTTTCTGGCAGGAATTGTCCATCTTGACTTATATTCATTACATCTATTGATTCCTGTTTTTTTGTCTGTTTTATCAAATAATTTCTTGTGTTTCTCTATCAGTTTCTTTTGATTGTATCTCAGTGTGAGTTATAATATTATTGGAGACATCTAATCTTTTTTCTACCTCAATAGATTTTGATGTATCTGTTTCCGGTTTTTGATTAATAGATTTATCTGAACCATTTTCAAAGTTCAATTCTATAGTTTCCCTTTTTTTCTCTTTTTCAAATTCCACTAGAGATGATCCAATTATTGCCTTTTGGATCACTTGTAAAGGTAATCTGTAGTTACTAGAGTGAACTGCTAGATCGTGGCCCAAAAATCTCGCCAAATGTTCAGTATATTGATAATTATTATTTGCAAACACCTGAGACATTGTCGCTACGTGGTGCCTTACACCGGTAGACGTAAACATTTTAGGTTTTTTCTTAATTTGCACATACTTTTTATTTTGTTGAGGCATTTTCCACCATCAAATGGACGAGAGGTTAGGGGCCTAGCAAAAAGTAAAGGATTATTATCGGCAACTCTAACCAATTTTCGATTGGCAACAATAAGATCTATATTTTTTCGCATCTGTTTTGTTAGCACTACAGGAACTGAGCGAGACCTCTTTCCAGGGATCATAAAGGCATCTAACTGATCGATTGCATCCTTTTGTTCTTGTGATAGCAGCTCAAGAACTTTGGACGGTGTTTCTTCATCCTTCCTGTTTAAATAAAAACTAAGTTCAGCTGCAGGTACATCTCCAGCCTTTTTTTTATCCATCACTATTATATGTGCAATTATGACTTCACACAAATTTTCGTAATTCAAAACAGTGACATGATTTTTAAGCTCTTTCGAATAACTTTTTTCAAGTTCGTGGATTTTTTGTGTTATTGTTCGTATATCTTCATCAAGAGGCATCATTGTTTCTTTTGTCATCAAGTTGCGTTTACGAGGTTTTTCGGCATTGGATAAAATTTCCCATTCCCAATTTATTTGGATTAATAATTTAAATTCGTCCAGTTCTTTTTTTAAAGTATCTTTATAAGTTTGACTTCCATGTCCCATTGTCATTTCGGTGTATAACACTTCAATGCAGCCCAGTACACTGGGTCTCAGCCTAGATGGCATGCTTTTGGTTTGAACGAATCCAGTCTCTTCATTGAAGCCGCACATCTTTTTAACACAATTAATAAACGTCATGTAATGTTGTGGTTTGAATAGGTGACTAAGTTCTTGAATAGAAGGATCTTCAGTTTTTAAATGTAATAACAAGTTGCCTAGGTCGCGTAGCTTGGCACATATGGCTTTTCCACTACGTGCTTCTTTCGACTTTTTTATTAATCGTGAGCCATATGCCATAATTAATGGATCTGTTTTAACTAACGTGGATATCTGATCATTTCGCAAACGTGGCAAAACATGATCTTTAATTTCCTGAGATGCTGCTGACAAATAGGGGATTATACTGATGCTATGATTTGCTAGTACTCGTTTTTTGTAGGAATCAGGTAATTTTTCAATGTTAAAGAGTTTTGAGTGGCAAGTTTTAAAATGTTTATAGAAACATTTAAGTTTGAAAGTTCCCAGACAATGTTTACACGTTGTGAAAGTAGAAGGACTAGATAATGGATACTGTCCCTTATTTGGTATCAATACACCTTCTTTTTCAAAAATCACTGTAGAATTATGTAAGAAATTTCCCCTATTACGAAGATCATCAGTAATATCTTGTCGTCTCCGCTTTCGTACTTTTAGATCGGGATCATTAATTGAAATATACTGTAATACTTCCGGTTCATTTTTATGATGCTTCAGCAAATGACGCGTAAAATTAGTGACAAGTTTTTCGCAAAAAATACAAGCATTCCTTCGAATCCACTTCCGTTTCCTCTTTATGTCCTTCGTCTCTGGTTGTTCAGGTCGCTTTTTTTGCAAATCTGAACTCGACTCTTTCCAATCAGCTTCACCCTATGAAAAAGAAGAAGTACATACTACCATGGACTAATAAGAGTACTCTTATTAGTCCATGATACTACGCATAATCCGTAAATTGCAAACAGTCTAGGAGCAATGAAATCTACGTTGTAATGTCTTTTTTATAAATGGCTCGACATAGTGGCTTCACCGTTATTTTTTTTTTTTTTTTTTTTTTTTTTTTATGTAAAAACATATCGGGGTGCAAAGTCAGGAAACCTCCACGTGGTGCACCCTGGGCAACGGAGCGTCGGTCGAGTTGATCGGCGCAACGGCCAATATCCTGACAACAGTGGTCTCGGCGGTCGTCGCCGCTTTTTGCGGTGGCTGCCGCATTTTTAGATGGTGGGCCCGTTTATTCGGGCGGCTCCCGGTTCATCCGGGAGTGTCGACGGGCTCGGTGTGCGCTAACACCGCCCCGAGCAGGCAGCGGGGGGGAACCTTCCTCTTCGCTGTCACCGTTGCAGATCGTAATCTAGTATGGAGGTCCGTGGACATGTCTCGCGCTCCTGCTGGACCGAGGGTCTTGGCTTGATCGCCCGGCAGCCACTTCCGAGACGGTCGCAGCGGCACTCAGCGTTGCTGGCGAGTGCGCAGTCGACGCTGTCAAGGTCGGACAGATCCGGCCTGACCGCTCCGGCCTGGGCGCAGTTTGGGCCAAGGTGCCAACAAAAGTGGCACAAAAAATAAAGGCGGGCCGCCTGATGGTGGGGTGGACAGTGGCCCGGGTGACGGTGCTAGGGGCGCGCCCGATGCGCTGTTTCCGTTGCCTTGAGCACGGACACACGCAGAGCACCTGCACCGGAGGACCGGACCGCAGCGATCTCTGTTATCGCTGCGGCAAACCTGGCCACAAAGCCCGCGGATGCGAGGCCGCGCCGAACTGCGCAGTCTGCGCGGCCGCAGGGAGGCCCGCCAAGCATCCGGTGGGCGGGAAGGCGTGTCCCGCCCCCTCCCGTCGCGATAGGCGCCGCGACGGGATACGAAGTGCTGCTGCCGCTGGGGCTTCGACCCCGCCGCAGTCAGCGAGCCCACCGCAAGGGGCCGCGATGGATGTGGTAGAGATCGCCCAATAATGGAATTAAATTTCCTCCAGGCGAACATCAACCACTGTGCCAGTGCCCAGGACCTGTTGTCCCAAAGCCTGGCGCAGTGGTCGGTGCAAGTGGCCGTGGTCGCTGAGCCGTATTTTGTCCCCCCCCGGGATAACTGGGCGGGGGACCTTGACGGCTTGGTGGCCATCATCAGCCGGGGCGCCACTGGCTCCCCACCCTTCGAAAAAGTAGCGAAGGACAGGGGATGCGTGGCGGTTCTGCTGGGAGACATTTGGATAGTAGGAGTGTACTTTTCTCCCAGTAGACCCCTCGCCGAATTTGAGTCTTTCCTCGTTCGGCTGGGGGCCTTGGTGGAACAAGGCCAACCTCACCCGGCGGTCGTCGCCGGCGACTTCAACGCCAAGTCCGTGGCTTGGGGTTCGCCGGCGACGAACGGTCGTGGTCGGGTCCTGGAGGAATGGGCGATCTCTGTCGGCCTGGTCGTCCTGAACAGGGGGTCGGTGGACACGTGCGTGCGGCACAACGGCGGGTCTATTATAGACCTGTCGTTTGCGAGTGCCGCCGTCGCACGCCGTGTCCGGGACTGGAGAGTCCTCGTGGGCGTGGAGACGTTGTCGGACCATCGTTACATCAGGTTCGGCGTCTCCGCGTCCCCGAGTGTCCAGTCCGGTGGTGTACCGAGTGCCCCAAATCAGGACGGCCCGCGGTGGGCGCTTCGTCGCCTCGATGGGGAGGCCGTAGTGCTGGCCGCTCTGGTCATGTCGTGGCTCCCCGTGCCGGACGGGCCGGTACGGGTTGAGCAGGAGGCGGAGTGGTTCGGGGTGGCAATGTCGGATGTCTGCGACGCCGCCATGCCCCGAGCTCTCCGCCGTTCGCCGGTGCGACAGGTGTACTGGTGGTCGGCGGAGCTAGCGCAGTTGCGCGCGTCGTGCTTTGCTGCGCGCCGCCGATACGCCAGGCATCGTCGTCGCCGGCTCCGAGACGAAAACCACGCAGACCAGGGGCGGCGGCTCTATGGCCTCTACAAAGAGGCGAAAAGAGCGCTGCGGGTGGCCATTCATGGGGCCAAGGTCGCGGCACGTAAGGCGTTCGTGGGGACTCTCGACAGGGACCCGTGGGGGCGCCCTTCCCGTATGGTGATGAAGAAGCTTCGCCCAGCGGCGCCCCCGCTGTCGCAGAGTCTCCGGCCAGAATTACTGGCCAACGTCGTCGCGGCCTTGTTCCCGGCCACCGTGGAGTTCACTCCTCCACCGATGGCGCCACCGGATGTGGCGTCATCGTCGAGTGAGAATCCGGCAAGGGATATCTCGGAGGTTTCGCCCGCTGAAATGCGGGCGGCAGTGCTTCGGCTGCGGAGCAAAAACACGGCCCCAGGGCTCGATGGCATCCCCGGGAAAGCCTGGGTGCTAGCCCTCGAGTACCTGGGCCCGAGGCTCCGCAGCTTATTCACCGCCTGCCTGGAGCAGGGCGTCTTCCCGGTGCGCTGGAAAATTGGGAAGCTCGTCCTACTGAAGAAGGGGGGACGACCCGCAGAGTCGCCGTCGGCCTACCGGCCCATCGTGTTGCTCGACGAGGTGGCAAAGCTCTTCGAGCGCATCATCCATACCCGCCTCGTCGAGTATCTTGAGAGGGTCGGACCAAATTTGGCCGACGAGGAGTCGGCCGTGTGTCACTATTGTGACAACTGCCCAATGGACACGGCCCAACACACGTTGGAGTTTTGTCCAGCCTGGGATGAAGAACGCAGCGTTCTCAGAGCAGTCGTCGGAGAAGACCTCTCGCTGCCGGCCGTGGTCGCTTCCATGGTCGGCGGCCGGGAGGCCTGGCAGGCGGTGGCCCACTTCTGCGAGGCGGTCCTCTCGCGGAAGGAGAGTGCCGAGAGGGATCGCCAGCGCAGTGGTGATCCCTCCCGCCGCCAGACGAGACGCAGGAGGCGTCGGGTGGACGACTGACCGACGTCTCCCGTCCCGCCCTGTGGATTGGGGGCGTTTGGAGAATTCCACCACGGTATCCCCTGCCTGTCGTAAAAGGCGACTAATAGGGGCCTCCGGGGGTCACGGGTGGGCGGGACGTGCCGCCCACCCGTTAGTCTAGCCAACTTCTGTGACCCCCGTGATGGACATGTCCGAGGCAGCGTGTCTCACGCTGCCTCGGACACCAAAAGGCGGGCACGGTACGGTGTTTCGGGGGCTTCTGAGCCCCCGTAACAGGAAAAGGACCGCAACAGCGGTACGTGCAGGGGCGGTTGCGGACGACAACTTAGACGTGAGTCGGAGGAAGCCCACAGCCGTCCCTAATGCGCCGAAGATGGCCGTTTTAAAAAAAAAAAAAAGACCTAAGAAAGGACCCTAAGTTGTAGGAAGCAGGGAACACGTACGCTGGCAAACTGTTCCACAGCTTAATGGTGCGGCAGAAACATGAATTACCGAACCTTTTGATCCGAGCCGGGATGTAAGACACCACTAAGCTGTGATTTCACGAGCCAACACGCGTGGTTTTCTTCTGTTATGTAATAATTTATGTATAATATAAGTGAGCTTTTTCAGGTTGTATCACGACAGAGTGTTCAACTGAAGCAGGTCGATAGAGAACCAATGTGCACCGATTTAATCTCCATGTATGTTGCCCGAAATTGCTAAGAGTTGCGAGCGCCTTAAGCGTTCACCCTAAAGTCCGGTGTGGCCAGAAAAGCCGACTCTCGTCAGATTACAGGCCGATAGGTCCGCGTAAAAAAAAACGACATTGGATAGTTTAAAAGTAATTTAGATTTCTGTATTTTTTTCAAGAAAGTCGACTTTTTCACCTGCACAATTAAAGTTATTTTTTTGAAATGAAGTTCTTTATCGCGCGTTGCGAAAGGGGGCTAGACGGAAAATTTTAAGACCAAAGGTTGTAACGACACTTTTGAGTAGTTTTTTTTTCGAGACATTGTAATAAAATAGAATACCAAACATATGTTTCCTACTTCAGTTACCACAAGCCAATTATTACTAAAATTGAGCCGATTAAGTTTACATTACATTATATTTGCTAATAATAAAAAAAAATATTATTATTACTTAAAATAAATAAAATTTTATTACAATTCCTTCACTAATTAATCGAAAGGAACTTCGTTCCATCCGGTTGTCCCTAGACACCTCTCATGTTTTTTTTTATTGCATCGAATGACGAGACGACCATGACGTTCGCCTGATGGTAAGCGATACCCGCGTAAGCGTATAGCGATACCCATAAACAGTAGCAACACCATACATCACCTTGAGTTACAAAGTACTGTGTGGCATTCCACTGCGCTCGTCATCCTGAGACATAAGATGTTAAGCCTCATTGTAATTGATATTGGATAGTTACTTTAGATTTTTGTAGAAATTACAAAAATCTAAAGTAACTATCCAATTTCGGGCAACATACGTGGGGGTTAAATCGATGCACATTGAGGTCTTCTGTCGATCCGCTTAAGATTTATGTCAGCAAACTTATTCAATCTATACTATAGCATAAATAAATAGCTAGATAATAATTGTAATATATGTTTTACCTGATCAAAGCGCATAGGATCTATCAAATTTAAGTCTGATAGGGAAACTCCTTCATTGTTAGAAATATCGCCAATATCGATTAACGATGATATTTCCGAAATCTCTATTTTCGGGATTATCCTTACGTTATTCTTTTGTGAATTTGTCTGTAAAAAAGACTTTTTTTAGGGACTGCCTCGGTGGCGTAGTTGTACTATGGTACGACTGCAATGCTGAGGTCTCGGGTTCGATCCCCGGGTCGGGCAGTGATATTGAGTTTTTCTATTCAGTATCAGCTCGGAGTCTGGAATTTGTGCCCAATATGGCGATAGGCTCGCCCCCTATCACGTCATGGGACGGAATAAACGGTGAAAAGTGGGTGCACTAGTTGCGCCTCTGCCTACCCCTTCGGGAATAAAAGGCGATAGGGGGGGCGAGCATATCGCCATATCGGGTACATATTCCAGACTCCGAGATGATACTGAATAGAAAAACCAATGTCAATTTGCCCAACCCAGGGATCGAACCCAAGACCTCAGCATTCCAGTCGTACCGTAATACAACTACGCCACTGAGGCAGTCAAGAGTAGAGAGCTTAGGGAGCAAGGCACATCAAACGCAACACTTATGTTCCACGAATAGGTATCTTTTGTATCACAACGGAACAAGGCAGGCCACCCCATTATAGGAAGGAACATCACCTAGATAATTTAAAATAAAACTCAACATTGAAACGGCTAAGCCGATTTTGTTTAAACATAGCTAAAAACCATCTCGATTCCGTTAGATCTCATTTAAAAGAAAACTACATCTAAATCGGTCCATGCATTTCGTAGCTACCTTGCCACACAGATATCAGATACACACATTAACCGTATCGAAAGTAGAAAGTTGCCTTACTTCGGGGGTTAGGGTACTTGGTAGGTACATTCAACAAAGTATACTTAATTACCCACCTGTATATCTTTATCGTGTAAACTTAGAGAATTTATTGCAGAATCGGAATCGTCAACCACTGCATCATCATATAGTATATCTGTTTTTATTTTCAAAGTAATATTTGAACAAGTACCTGGAAATAGTTTAAGGGGTTGAGTTTCTTCTTTACTATAACTCAGAGCAGGCGCACACTAAGCCCCACTTGCACGTTCCTGGGTTATCTTAATTAACTCTAAGTTACCTGCTAACTCAGGGTTAAATAAATAATTTACTTTAACAATATAACATAACAACATAACCGTTCCACTCACCCCCCAGTGGTGGTAGCGATAATGCGTTTTTCCCCGCGAAAAAAAAAAAAAAAAAAAAAAAAAAAAAAAAGGGTTAAATAAATAATTTACCTTGCGCCATCAAAAGTTAAAAGTAAACCTAGGGTTAACTTAATCCACAGACTTGGGTGGGTTAAATCGCTAACACTGGATTGGTGGAGCATAGTGTAAAATAAATTGAGGTTATGTAACCACAGATGACAGAAGTGACACGAAATTAATACGGTCAAAATAAAATATCATCAAATGTCACAGAATGAAGGATACACGAGAAAGGTTATACACATTGTAATGTAAAATAGATAGACATGTGTTTCATTTTTGGTGTTTATTCATTCCTCTTTGTTCGGATTACAATAGTAGTGAATAACTATCTAACCTCGAGTTTACAAACTCTGCATTTGTTTATTTAACGCAAGTGGGCCTAAGCGATTTTGTCACGATGGCTTTTGTATTAGTGCCCACTGCCTACAGTACCTCGCTAACGCGGGAGTGGATTCGCGCAAAACGATTCGTGGCGAATTCGCCGCTTCAGGTAATAAAATCAAATCCTACGTAGCTGTAGAAAGGTAAATCCCACCAAAAACATAAATCTAAAAAAGTGTAATGTAGATGGATAATTTAGTTAGTATTATTATAATGCGGGTAGATTTACATTGCACCGCCCCGCTAATTAGAATAAGCCAGTGCTGAGTCAGTCTGCGAATAAACGGGTTTACGACAAGACGTTGCAGTGTTCTTTTCCCTACACACATACGGTTCAGTGGCGACGAGGTTACATCGGACTAACGCGTGACTATTATTACCATCACTATGCCTATAGGAAAAATAAAGGAATTTGATGTGCATAAAGATGATTGGAAACTGTATATCGAAAGAGTAGAACAATATTTTGTGGTTAATGAAGTGACGGACGCGCGGAAAGTACCGACATTAATAACGGTTATGGGCACAGAAAGCTATGAGTTGTTAGTGAATTTGTGTACACCAGTGAAACCGAAAGATAAAAAGTTCCAAGAAATCGTGGACATCATGGAAAAGCATTTACAACCGAAGCCCAGTGAACTAACTGAAAGATATAAGTTTCGACATAGGACACAAAAAAATAATGAAGGTATTGCAGAGTACGTAGCGGTGTTGAAAAAAATGTCCAAGTCATGCGAGTTTGGCAGTTGGCTCGAGGAAAGTCTGCGGGACCAGTTAGTATGTGGGATTAGTAGTGAAAACATTAGACAACGATTATTCGCGGAGACGAAATTAGATTTCGCAAAGGCGTATACACTCGCGGTTAGCATGGAGGCAGCTGAGAAAGATGCGGCCACGGTAGAAGGTCATAGAAGGTCACCGAGCGAGGCGGGGACGGCCGAATGTCAAGCGATTTCGGCGGGAACGAAGCTCAGGGGCGCGGCAGCGGTAGTGGCGGCGGCGCGGGGTTACGGGGGCGGCGGAGCGGCGCGGGAGGCCGTTTCGCAATGCGCGCGACGGCTACGGGGCGCACGCGCATCGCCAGCGCCCGCGTTTGCATGCCCGGGTGAGCGTGTCCAGCGACAGCAACCGTGCGGGGTGTGTGGCGGCTCACATAATGCTTCGGGCTGCAAGTTTCGACGTTACGTCTGTCGCGTTTGTAACAGACCGGGGCATTTGAGACGTATGTGCCCTAATCTAGCAGAGCAATATAATGTGGAGGGTACGTTTAAGGACGAACAAGGATGTCTTAGTGACAGCGATAATAGTGCAGAGGTAATAGATATTGATTTAAATAAATTGTCTTTGAAGGATTGCAAACCTATTTTAATACCAATAAATGTTAACGGTAAATTAATTAACATGGAATGTGACACGGGTAGTGCGGTGTCTTGTATTAGTCAGGAGATGTATCAAAAATATTTTAGTAATTTAAAAATTAATGTTTGTAATCTAATTTTAAGATATTATACGGGGGAGGTCATAAGGCCCGTAGGGGTGATACGACCACGTGTAAAATATTATAGCAAATTAAAAACATTAGATTTATATGTAATCGAAAATGGAAAAACTGCCTTATTAGGAAGACAATGGCTAGTAGAATTAAATATTGAGTTACCCAAGTTCGAAAGTAGCAAGTTAAATGCGTTGAGTAGTGAGTCATTGTTGTCCGATCTCAGTTCCAGATTTTGTAATGTGTTCGCCGAGGGACTGGGGAGGTACACCGGCGGGCCAGTTAGCATCCATGTCCGTGACGGCGTGCGACCGGTGTTCATGCGCGCGCGCCCGCTGGCGTACGCGCTGCGTGCACCGGTGGAGCGCGTGCTGGAGCAGCACGTGCGGGACGGCATCCTCACTCCGGTCGAGCGGTCCGATTGGGCCACACCAATCGTGCCGGTAGTAAAAAAAGACGGTAGTATTCGGATTTGCGCCGATTATAAGTTAACATTAAATAAGGTTATAGAGATTGACCGTTATCCTTTACCGAAAGTCGAAGACTTATTAGTTCGTTTAAATGGGGGACTGCGTTTTAGCAAAATTGATTTGTCTCAAGCGTATGCGCAGTTCGAGTTGGACGACTCCAAGAAATATACTGCGATCAACACGCATAAGGGTCTGTTTGTTTATAATCGCTTAGTGTACGGCCTCGCCTCGAGTCCGGGCATATTCCAAAGGCGTCTAGAGGAGATGTTCGCAGACCTCCCAAGCGTCGGCGTATTTTTAGACGATATAATAATTACGGGTAAAACCACATCGGAACACATAGATAATTTATATAAGGTGTTTGAACGTTTAGAAAAATACGGACTTCGGGTAAAAAAAGAAAAATGTGAATTTTTCACGGAATCTATAAGTTATCTCGGTCATGTTATTAGTAAAGACGGGGTTCACACTTGCCCAAACAAGACTAAGGCCATTTCTAATACGCCACCCCCATCTAATTTGTCTGAACTTCGATCATTCATAGGAATGATTATGTATTATGCTAAATTTGTACCCAATATAAGCACCATATTAGCACCGTTATATAATTTATTAAAGACAAATGTAAAATACCAATGGAGCCGCGAATGCCAGAAGGCCTTTGAGGATCTCAAGGCTAGGTTAATGAGCAGTGAGGTGCTGATGCACTACTCGGAGGAACTACCGCTAGTGTTGACGGCGGACGCGAGCGCGGTCGGCGTGGGTGCGGTGCTGGCGCACGTCACGCCGGACGGCGAGCGGCCTGTCGCGTACGCCTCTCGTTCGCTCACACCTGCCGAGCGTCATTACGCGCAGATTGACCGTGAAGCCCTCGCGATCGTTTTCGGTATACGTAAATTTCATCAGTATTTATATGGTAGGCGTTTCGTACTGAGGACAGACCACAAACCGTTAACTTATATACTAGGAGATAAAGTGGGTATTCCAGTGATGGCAGCATCGCGCTTACAGCGCTGGGCTGTACTCCTGTCAGGGTACCAATATGATATTGAATATGTTACCTCTAAAAAAAAATTGTGCAGATGCCCTGTCAAGACTTCCACCCGGTATTAGGAAACAAACTGATGATAAAATAGTTCAGGAAGTCACATATAGTAATTTTGTTGAAAATTTCTTACCAGTGACAAATGAGGATGTTAGGAAAGCCACTGCGAAGGATATAACGCTTAACAGGGTTAAGGTTTATATCGAATCAGGCTGGCCATCATATTGTCCGGAGAAAATAGTCAGTCCATACTTCATAAGACGAAATGAATTATATTTGGACAATGGTTGTATAATGTGGGGTTACAGAATGGTAATTCCAGAATCATTACAATCTTTGGTACTGAAACAATTACATAGTAGCCACATGGGCATCGTAAAAACTAAGAGCTTAGCTAGAAGCTACGTGTGGTGGCCACGGATCGATCACGACGTAGAGGAACAATGTCGCGCGTGCGATACTTGTGCGCGCGAGGCGGCTGCACCCCCGCGTGCTCCGCCGCAGCCATGGCCATACGCACTACAACCGTGGACGCGCTTACATATCGATTTTTTAGGTCCTTATAGGGGACTTTCATACTTAATTTTAATCGATTCGAGTTCAAAATGGATTGAAGCTTTTGACATGAAGCAAAAGACGGCGGCAAGTGTCATAAAAGCACTTAGATCTACCTTTGCCCGATTCGGGTTACCGGTTGAGCTGGTGTCGGACCAGGGTCCACCATTTACTAGTTCGGAATTTGAAAGTTTTTTAAAGAGTAATGGCATTAAACAAATATTTTCGCCTGTTTACCACCCGTCATCAAACGGAGCCGCGGAAAATGCAGTTAAGTTGTGTAAGCGAGCAATTAAGAAAGCGTTACGTGATAATGTAGATGTCGATGCGGCCTTACAAAATTTTTTACTGACCTATAGGAATTCTATACATTGCACAACGGGAGAAACTCCTGCTAGACTATTACAAAAGCGTACGTTACGCTCACGACTAGATTTACTTCGCAATCATTGTAGTGTTGAAGAACGAGTAAAATTGGCACAAAAAAATCAATCTAAATACGCAGGGGGCATTAATCGAAGGTTTGAAAGCGGTGAAACCGTATGGGCAAGGGGTTACGGTACACAAGATAGATGGATCAAGGGAAAGATTATAGATAATGAAGGGTCGCGTAGGTGTCTAGTGGAAAATGATAACGGTCAAATTGTTAAAAGACACATCGATCAAATACGGCGCAGGTCCCGACAATCGGTCATACCACATTCAGTAGACAAAGATTTGGAAAATCGGAGGGAGGATGCCGTGCCGGTAGAGGCCGCGGTGGTGGATGGGAGTAGCAATGGTGTAGTAGAAACGCGAGATGTAGGAAAAACAACAGATCGTAATACTCTTGCATGTGACCGTCGCCAGGAAATGTCACCTGCACCTGTTACGGAATGTTCTGCGCCAAACGCATCCCATGCACCCCCGCAACATGAGCGTCGATACCCCAAAAGGGACTGTAAGCCTGTAGTACGCTATGGTCTCGACGAATAGATTAGTAAGTTACGTATTATGTCAATTACGTTTAAGTTAAATACATGATATCGTGTTTAGCTATAATTATAATTTTAGGTAGTCATAGTTTCTTATTTAGTGGTGGAGGTGTAATGTAGATGGATAATTTAGTTAGTATTATTATAATGCGGGTAGATTTACATTGCACCGCCCCGCTAATTAGAATAAGCCAGTGCTGAGTCAGTCTGCGAATAAACGGGTTTACGACAAGACGTTGCAGTGTTCTTTTCCCTACACACATACGGTTCAAAAAGGAGATCCAAGTTCAATACAAAAATTATGCTTGGCTGTGGGCGTCGCCGCAAAAAGAATGGAAATCAAAATGAGTGCCAAGTTCTATGCAAAATCCAAATATGTATGGAACACATATGAACATTATGAACAAGTTAAACTCTATTTCTTTGCTTTATTGGACATCTATAATAATTGCTGTTATTTAAAAATGTGAGATCTTTAAGTGGGTCAGATTTGAATTAGCCAGTTTTAATTACATCGGTTATTTTATAAGTTATTCATCATACCGGGTGGAAGGGAAACGCTCTCTATACCGGAACGGTAAGAGAGAAGAACCATAATATTAACGAAAAACTATATTCATTTGCAAAGCTAAGCGATAATACATACGATTTCAGTATTTCCGTAATTCATGCGCGCGCAATGTAAAGCAAAAAACTGGGTAGGGTACAAACTACAAAGCTAACGCTGACAAGGCGGCGGCCGCCGCGCTGCGCCGGCCACGCGGTCGTTGACCCGTCAGCTGATGTACGTGTTTCATTACGATTTTTTTAAAATATTGACCTTTTTTACTATGTTTTTCAGAATAATAGTTTGATTTATCTATCCATACGTGAAGCTGTACAGAAATTTGAGATAATCCTACTAAAATTGTAACAATGCGATCGCGATTTTTTTAAGTGCCATCACGTCAGGAATCACCAATACTATCACCTGTATTCGTTTCCGAGAGTGTTTCCCTTCCACCCGGTATATATATATGTATTTTTATTCTGAGAAAAACTGGAAAGTTTCTTTTCAGAAAGTAATGGTATCCCACCAAAAACATAAATGTAAAAAAGGAGAGCCAAGTTCGATACAAAAATTATGCTTGGCTGTGGGCTTCGCCGCAAAAAGAATGGTGATCAAAATGAGTGTCAAGTTCTATGCGTAATCCAAATACGTAGTTTCCTAGTAGGAGTTAGGACAGAGTGCTATAATTGTTTCGAAGCGTTTTGACCGTAAAATGTTGGTTATTGTTCCGTATTCGGTACACGTACGTCGTACACGTATCAGTTATTTTTTTCACCACCCTAATACATACCTACATGCATGCATGCATACAGAAGATACCAACCTACCCACAATTATTGTGAGTATAGTTTTCGCTCCTGGCGCGGAAACGCATACGTGTTTGTTATTAGTTATATTTGCCAAATATTCAATTTGAAAATTACTACATATATCGTTACTTACTTATGTCGTCCATCTCGTAAAGAAAAATAGTATTTTTTTTAAAAACACGTCCAACTGATGCACGTTGTTTCCACAGGATAAACATTCCGATTTCCAATTGAGCTAGGTGTAAGGAGGCTTAATTGGGAGTTGGGAGTCGTAAATTCGCTATGTCGCGCGCGCACTTTGTATCTCACTTTAACATATGCCTCCGTCTCGTTTTTGCAACGTTGCCGCTCTGCCGCCACGTTACTCAAAAAGCCAGTACCCGCGACAAATGTTGATTAAGCGAAGTTTATATTGATCAACTAAAGTATCCTCGCTGGCGTAGTTGTATCACAGTACGACTGCAAAGCTGAGGTCTCGGGTTCGATCCCCGGGTCGGGCAAAGTGATATTGAGTTTTTCTATCCAGTATCAGCCCGGAGTCTGGAATTTGTGCCCGATATGGCGATAGGCTCGCCCTCTATCACATCATGGGACGGAATGACGGCGAAAAGTGGGTGCACTAGTTGCGCCTCTGCCTACCCCTTCGGGGATAACAGGCGTGAGTGTATATGTATATGTAAAGTATCCTCAGTGTAAAAAAACGACGATTTAAAGATCAACAATTACCGTGATAGTCGTTGACGAGCTAGAGGCTTAACGGCACACTTAAGCATAGCGTGGTAAGGAGGAGAATTCATATACCGGGTGGAAGGGAAACGCTCTCTATACCGGAACGGTAAGAGAGAAGAACCATAACATTAACGAAAATCTATATTCATTTGCAAAGCTAAGCGATAATACTTACGATTTTAGTATTTCCGTAATTCATGCGCGCGCCATGTAAAGCGTACAAAAAACTGGGCGGCTGCCGCGCTGCGCCGGCACCGGCCCGCGGTCGTTAACCCGTCAGCTGATGTACGTGTTTCATTACGATTTTTTTTAAATATTGACCTTTTTTACTATGTTTTTCAGAATAATAGTTTGATTTATCTATCCATACGTGAAGCTGTACAGAAATTTGAGAAAATCCTACTAAAATTGTAACAATGCGATCGCGATTTTTTTAGTGCCATCACGTCAGGAATCACCAATACTACCACCTGTATTCGTTTCCGAGAGCGTTTCCCTTCCACCCTGTATAGCAGAATTAACATGATAAACTTAAAACTTCCTAAAAGTTGGATCAACAATTAACGCCGGTTTCAGCCGGATCAACATCGGCCGAAAGGAGGACAACACATACCTATATATATTTAAACCCCACGCTTTTTTTACAATAAAATCTTTTTTCTTTTTCTTATTTACACTATTCTTAATTCAAATTTATTATCTATTTCTTAGTTGGATTTTCTATATAGCGTGTTTTTTAGTTTTTTTTTTTATATTATTTATTTTTCGTTTTTTAGTTATATTCTCCAATTGTCCAACAGATATCACTAAAAAAATAAACGAAAGCGCCATCTTGTGACAAGTAGGATTTTTTTACACATAAGAGTAGCCAGTTTATTATAATTCTACTATGGTCCAAAAGATGTCATTGGAAATAGATATACTATTATTTATTCATTGGTTCATTGGATTTTCTATAAAAGGGTGTTTTAGTTTAAAATCTTGACTTGTCATCGGTCCTTGATAAGTATGCCAAATTTCGATTTAATCCGACGTTTTAAAGGGAGTCAAAATCATGTTCAAAGTTTTCGTTACATACCCTTCATACATACATACGTTAAAAAGAATACACACAGACTGATCTTGGAACACGACTTACGTAGGCCACTAGAGTAGATTTCATACCTTGTCTACGGTGGTCAATATCCGGACGGATACTAATAACCTACTACCAGCGAAACTGCAACGGCCGGCCTCAATAACTCACCAACGGATTACAAGCAGTTGAAATGCTTACTTTTGGTCATTTTCTGTGTTTCTATGGACTGAGATAGATAAGAATACCTTATCCTATCCATCGGAGGGACGAATATGATTACTGCCATAGTTAGAATGTGAAAAAAAAAACACGATGCGTCTCCGCTTCGCTTTATTGTGATTGGTCGAGAGACTGACGTATCGGTCTATCGATCAATCACAATAATCAAAATACCGATACGTCAGTCTCTGAACCAATCACAATAAAACGAAGCGGAGGCGCATCGTGTTTTGTTTTACATTCTAAGCCCCCAGAGCTATTAATCATTGGTATAATAATCTATACAGTATGTTATTTAAATTGCTTTACTTAAAATCGAATGTCAAATACTCAAAAGAATTATACAGGAAAACATAAGAGTAAGCAATATTTGTTTTCAAAACATAGCATTACTGCTACATAGTGCAAAAATAAAACACTTCTGCGGGTGCACTCGCGAGTTTTGTCAAAGTATATATTGAAACAGCAGTAACAGTTACCGTAACTTTTACTGTCGAGTGAAATAGCAAACTCCAGTTAAACATTAACAAGTTATTGACACCGGCCGTAAGTCTGTAATTTGTTTAAAGAAGCAATTTGTCACCCAAACTCAAACTCAAACTCAAATCATTTATTATGTAATTAGGCCCCTAGGGGCACTTTTACACGTCATTTTTAACAATGTTTTTTTTTAAACTATATGATTCTACCAGTGCTTCGGAAAACCCCACTGACCTGAGAAGAAGCACCAAGAAACTCAGCGTGGTTATTTTTTTTTCATCTTGTTTTTTTTTTTAACACATATGTATTTAAATACAAATGTCATTTAACAGTATAAATTCATATTATGGAAACATGTGTGAATGCGAGCAACCTAATCCCAAGCATTTGTATCTTCCAAATAATCTCCTATAGTGTAATAGCCTTTTTTGTAAAGTCGTTCTTTGACAGTTGTTTTAAATTTTTTTATTGGAAGATTAACAATATGCATTGGAAGTTTATTGAAGAAGCGTACGCATTGACCAACAAAAGAATTGCTTATTTTATGGAGACGAGTAGCATGTACAACAAGTTTATTTTTATTCCTAGTATTTTTATTGTGAATATCGCATATTCGGTCAAAATTTGCAATATTTTTTCGAACATACATAAGATTTGCAAATATGTATTGCGATGATACGGTAAGAATGTTTATCTCTTTGAATTTTTCTCTAAGAGAAACACGAGGTCCGAGACTATAGATAGCTCTAATAGCTCTCTTTTGCAAGACGAATACTGTATTAATATCCGCAGCATTACCCCAAAGAAGAATACCGTACGACATAATACTATGAAAGTAACTGAAATAAACAATTCTTGCCGTGTCTATATCAGTCAGACGTCTTATTTTTCTGACTGCATAAGCCGCTGAACTTAGTCTACCTGCCAATTTTGCTATATGCGGTCCCCACTGGAGTCTCGCGTCTAGTGTGATGCCCAGAAAAGTAGTTGACGCATCAGGATTCAACTCTTCCCCATTGATTTGTATATTGGTTTTTACTTGTCTTACATTGGGCATAGTAAATTTAATGCATTTAGTTTTTTTAGCATTTAGTAACAAGTTGTTTAAATTAAACCAATGCACAATTTTAGAGAGAGCATCGTTCACTTCGTCATAATTTTGTAACATTCTTTTAATTTTAAATATTAATGATGTATCATCTGCGAACAATACAATCTCATGATTATCCCTTACGTGGTAAGGTAAGTCATTAATATATACAAGAAATAGAAATGGTCCCAGAATTGAACCCTGTGGAACTCCCATAGTGACCGCAGATCCGGGTGAGATTTTTCCATTAATATCAACCCTCTGAATCCTGTTACACAAATAGGATGTCAGAAGATTGAGAGCCGTGTTTTTAATGCCGTAATGGTGTAGTTTCCTGAGCAGAGTATCATGATGTACACAGTCAAATGCCTTAGACAAGTCGCAGAAGACGCCAAGAGCATCGTGCGACTCTTCCCAGGCCATAAAAATATTTTCCAAGAGATCCACCCCCGCATCAATGGTGGACCGATCCCTAGTAAATCCGAACTGCTTCCTATGAAGTAGGTTATTGTCGTCAAAATGTGTCAGTAATTGATTTAGCATAATTTTTTCAAATAACTTACTTAGAGTGGGTAATATTGAAACAGGTCGGAAGTTCGAAGGATCCGATAAATCACCAGCCTTGAAGAGAGGTATCACCTTGCTTTGTTTCATCAGATCAGGAAACACACCCGATGCGACAGACACCAAAGTTACATATCAAAACATATCGCCTAACACTTACCTTTCTCCTTATCTGTGTTCATCTCCGTATTTCCCCTTTCAGGGGGCTCTGTACGAAGCCTCTTGAGAGGCACGTCATCTTCAGAATCTGAAGAAATTACTTTAAACACATCATCTGCACTGGCATCGTTTGAATCACAATTACGTGCTTTAGATGCATTATCAGCGTCTTCTCTTTTTACTGTAGCTTGCATTAAGTAATCACTATCACTTATATTATAGTCCTTTGATCCTGAACTACCTTGTCCAATGACTTTGTTTTGTGTTAATTGATTGTTTTCTATCGATGTATTATTGTTAATAGTGAGGCTTTCTTCCTTCATTGGCTTCGGCCAACTCTCTGAATCCGATGAATCTACAAAACATTTACGAATAAGATTGCAACTTTTCATTGTTCAGTGGTAATCAAAGGTGTAACAAACCAACATAACGACAGTCATATATTTATTGGACAGTGTACCGACAGCACACACACTCACACGCAAATATACACTCCCTTTCTCACACACACACACCCATACTCTATGTAATGTTTTCTTTTTTCTGTAACTTTTACCTCCTATTTTTTATAACCATGTTGCTTTTTACAATTTTTATTGTTCTAAAACATCGTTACTTGTTCTGATCCGGAGGTGGGCGCTGTTAACTGTGATACAGTTTGATTAACTAACTACTGCAGTTAGCAACTATCTTTTGTACCTTTTTTATGTATGCTTTGTGCTAAATAAAGATTATTATTATTTAACACGACACATAGTATGTGTGTGCTTCTACTATATAAATCATAACTTTAGGCGCAATTATGGGACGGCATGGTGGAAAATGCCACAGGCCCCTGGCTTCAGGGGCCCCCGGACCCTTACTCGAGAGGAAGAAGACGGTTCAGGAGTGAATGATTTGGAGCGTCGATGCCTAATTTAAATTGCCAGCTAAGCTAAGGAAATACACAAACAAATATACGAATACGTTGTTCAATTTAAATTAGGCACCGACTCCAAATATGCGTATATACTAACCGAATATAGGTAAGTTTAAATTATTTTTTGGTCTGCAGTGGTTTTAAAGTCGGTTTATTGAAAAGATTTTATTTATTACTTTTTTGATAGTCAATTACGGAATGGTAAACAATAGGGATATACGATTGTAGTATTCGCGGGTCACCTGCTGTTAGTTATTGAAGAATTCCATTGTCTGTCTCTGAAGATCTTCATCAGATCCTAATAAATTATATAATAAAATCTTTCTGAAAAATATAAATTTTTATAACGAAACCTCCGCCCAAATCGGATCACTAGTTTCTGACAAAATCGCGGCCATACAAACTTACATACATTCATATGGGTCGAATACAGAACCACCTTCTTTTGAAGTCGGTTAATAAAATAATTCTACAATTATTTACCTACCCTGATCTGGTACATAAACCATTTCTTTCTCTTCGCATTTAATTTCCTCTTTGACATCTTCATATAGTGAAAAGCATTCGGTAGGCGCAATACTGAAATTCACAAGACCGCTGGCTTTTCTATCAACTACGCAGACGGATTCGCGATCCTGCAGGAAACAAGTGAAGTAACATACTTAGATCTAGAAAGGACGCGCCAGATGCTTATTGCCACGAAAAATCTGTCACTTTTTTTTTAACGTGGACCTAACGACCAGTAGCCTGACGAGAGTCGGCTTTTCTGGCCACACCGGACTAAATCTGTCACTTTCAATGTAACAACTACATAGAAAGTGCAACACGCACACTTATACAGTATAGTGTGGTTATAAACGCACACAAATAAATCTTTAACACTTTTTTATTTTATGCACACTAAGACCTCGTTTATGGAGACGCGGGGCGGCCCGCTCTGGATATAAACGTATGATATGGCGTTATAAAATATGAGTGCGTTGAAGAAGCAATTTTATACACGTAAAGCTGTGTTTCCGCAGAACAGGGCAGACAGCAACTACTGTGCACTATTAAATTGTATGAAACCGATTCCGCACACGACGGCATAAGACGCGCGGCAGGACGTCATTTGCCGTCGTTCCTTTTTTTTTTATTCAATCGAATGACGGAGATGAGCATGCCGTTCGCCTGATGGTAAGCGATACGACCACCCATAAACAGTAGCAACACCATCCAGCACCTTGAGTTACAAAGTACTGTGTGGCATTCCACTGCGCTCGTCATCCTGAGACATAAGATGTTAAGTCTCATTATGTTCAGTAGTTACACTGGCTACATTGCCCTTCAAACAGAAACACAACGGTGCATGCACACTGCTGCTTGGCGGTAGAAATAGACATTGTTGTGGTACCCACCCAGACGGACCGGCCCTATATACTGAGATGCATACATCCATTGTGGGGGTTGACTTGAGTTTAAAAACCAATTCAAAATATAACTTTTGTATATAAATTTTAAATACAACTTCAATACCTCAATATACTTCGCTAAGATTAATCTCAGCAAGTCATCTGACTTCTTAGACTTGGTTACAAGTAACTGACACTTCTCCAACTGGTGGAAGCACATATAACATGCATAGTGTGGAGTTGAGGCCTCTTCAACCTGGAAAATGTCACAGCTGATATTCAAAGGTAGGCAGTGATGTAAGACACATGTAGCCCATGTTGCTTTTTTTTTTAAATAAATAAAATAAAATACTTTATTCATCACGTAGGCGAACATAGTTGCACTTATTATAAGTCAAAATACATTTAATTAATTATTATTAAAGTTACTTATATTACTAATGACATTTTTATTAGAAGTAAAATAAATGATGAAAAATAAAAAGTAAGAAGCCAGCTCGGGCTGGCAGGAAAAGCAATATAAAAAAAAGATCATTTTTATAAAAAAAAATAATGGGAGGAACGCTTCACGATCCTCACCAGTGAGGACACTACAGGCCCTAGCCTAGCTAACCTACCAGCCTTTCACTAGCTACCTAAGCAATGACTACCCGAAGAAGAAAGGCAGAAAGAAACTCCGGGCTTACATTTTTTTCATCATTTGTCCATCATTTGTCTTTATATATATTTTTTTTTCAAGTCTTTCCATCTAGGGAACAGCCCAATGCTGGCCCTAGGGTAGAATGAGAGGTGTGATCATTCTAGAGTTGCAAAGGGTTTAAAAATACTAGATGAAAAAAAACAGCAATAGATATAATTTTTATGTTGCCTTAGAAGCATGTGGCTGCCCTAAATGAAAATAAAATCAGAATTCAAGAAAATAAAAATTTTTTTTTTGAGGATCAAGAAATATTTTTTTTGTGTCTTTATTCTTGTTAAATACATTAAAAGTTACTATTTTACCAAAATTTTGTAATTACTTTTATTTATTTTCCATTTTTTGTATACTTTAAGTGGACGATAGCCTAGATGGGAATGGAACGGTCTGCCGAGACAATGTCTGGGGGTTCGAAACCCAAGGCACACACCTCTGACTTTTCGAAGTTATGTGTGTATTGTTTATCAATTATCATTCGCTGTAACAGTGAAGGAAAACATCATGAGGTAACCTCCATACCTAAGAAGTTTTTTCTAAGAATTTCGAAGGCATGTGAAGTCTACCAAGCCGCACTAGGCCAGCGTGGTGGACTAAGACCTAAACCCTCTCAGCAGTAGAGGAGGCCCGTGCCCAGCAGTGGGACATAATATGATGCACGGCTGGTATTATAATACTTTAACCAAAGGGTGTCAAGACAACCTGGCTCTGCCTTCATTCAGAGATAAGGCCAGTGCTGGTCTAGCCTATTGGCTAGGTGGTGCAGTGCACTGGGTTCCTCGAGCCCAGAAGGCATCGTCAGTTTATCTTAGGACCTTTTTTTGTGAATCGGAATAAAGCATCTTACAAAGTGACTTGACAGTGGGCTAGTGAAACCTATTTTTTTATCGGTACCTAGCTACGACATTGCAATTGCCATTTATGGCTCCATAAATGCGATAAAGTGAATGTGGTACATAACCAGACCTCGCATATACCTACCATCAATATTATATACAGTATATAAGTAACTAGCTTTTGCCCACGGCTTCGCGTTAATAAGTTTTTCCGGGCTAAAAGTACATAAAAACCTTCCCGTTGAATCACTCTATCCAACACATTTATTTGGATAAAGATTATTATTATGACGTTGATACAACTCTTAACAAATAATGCATTAATTTCGACCAAATTTGATTACCATAAAAACGGTTCTAGTGAGTTAATCTTAAAAGATAGACATATACTGTCGCGGACATTTTTTTAGATCATTTCAAGAGGAATAATTCTTTCATACATATATTTTTGGTATCTTGAACCGTTTTCGCAGCGCACGCAATGAAAGCCCTCAAGGATGAATAATTTTCCCCGTTTTTTTTCACATTTCCCATTATTTCTTCGCTCCTAATAGTTGCATCGTGATGTTATATAGCCTAAAGCCTTCCTCGATAAATGATCTATTCAACACAAAAAGAATTTTTAAATTCGAACCAGTAGTTCCTGAGATTAGCGCGTTCAAACAAACAAACAAACAAACTCTTCAGCTTTATAATATTAGTATAGATATATAACTTAAGAATTAATAAACCTTTACCTTTTTACTAGTTAACTTTTCATAAACGTCCTGCACCTCCGAGCCCAATATCAGATGCATGCGAACGTTGGATTCCAAACATATTCGGCAGATTTTTAAATCAGACATTGTTAGGAAATGCCGCTGGGATATAATTTATTGTAAATTGTTTTATATGCAAACAATATATGGTGAATTGTATAATGTTATGAAACTGTTGTTTTATTTTGTTATTGCATTAGAATACGTAGAAATTAGAAACATAACACCACAATCACAAACGAATCCAAAGAGCAACGAATCTCAAAAACATTATAATTAGTGTTGGGTAGGACATACAAGAGGCGGTACATTTGTCCCGTACATGATGTCAAAATGTAATAGCGGCTCATCTTTTTTTTTTGTACTACTTCAAATTTCATTGTCGCGGTAGCCGCGAAGTCGTGTTATTCATTAACTATCTCAGTAAAACTATAAGACGGGGATACAGAGCAGTGTTGCCAGACGTTTGACGGTTGAAGTCGCCGAAAATTCATTGTGAAGTAGCCTAAAGTCCCCTCTTCGTATATGGAGAGGTGAACGAGCAAAAAAAAAAAAAACAACCTCCCTAATTTCTATTTTATATTGGTCCAACGCGGCGAAAATTCGAAGTAGCCTAAAGTCGCCCACTTGTGTGGGGACGCGGAGAGCTAAAAAAAAAAAAAAAGGTCCCCAGTTTTCAATAATTGTGTGTAAGGGGGATCTAAGGACATGTTTTGTACCTTCAAAGCTATAAATATCCTCAAATTAGACAAAAACAATGCATAAAACACGAACTTTCCGAAGTAGCCTAAATTGGCGACTAATCACCATTCGCGTAGCCTAAACGGCGACCGGACGCCATTCGCAATTTTTGGTCGCCCCGACACTCTCCAAGATAGCCTAAATGGCGAACAGTCGCCTAATCTGGCAGCACTGCTCAAAGAGATTTTTTTTTTTTAATATAATTTTCCCTTATAGGGAAGGCAAAGGGTTCAAGCCCATACAGCCTCGTCTGAAGTGGTATTTTTGGTTGGCTTTTTTTTTTTAATTCCTAGGTACTATGTCGTAGTAAAGCAGTGGCTATCTTACCAAGCCTTTATCAAGGAGTTTTGGCGGCAACGAAAAAACACTTGATTGGCACAGTTATTTCAATTCACTTCATTTGAGCACTTTAATAGAACTATATTGGATAATATACCACCATAATTATGCAATATAACACTAAGTATCACCAAAATAATGAATTAAAACAATAGCACCTCAGACACTTCCACGTTCCCGCCAAAACTCCCACTTAAGAGAGAATATAAACACTACGTTAGTTTTTTTTTATTAATTTATTCATGTCCATGGATACCAGTCCTTAGACGCATACAAAAAATTAATTATTCATAAATAATATTGGGCTACACAAAAAAAAACACAGTACTAGGTCTAACGTATACGAGATACAAAATATAATTAAATTTTCTTAATAGTACGATTAATCTATACTTATATTATAAATCTGGAGAGTGTTTGTTTGAACGCGCTAATCTCAGGAACTACGGAGCCGATTTTGAAAAATCTTTCACTAATAGGAAGCTACATAACTCTTGAGTGCTATAGGCTACGTTTTATCCCGGGAAAATATTTTTGTACACGAAAAACTTTTTCGAGCGGGCGGAGCCGCGAGCACTACTAGTATAGTTATATAAAGCTACATACATTTGTTTGAAAATAGGATAGTAAGTCTTCTAATCGCCGCGGCAGGACTTACTTTCGACATTACGTTAGAGTAGTACGGGGTGACCATCTCAAAAATGGCGAATCTGCCCGACACTGGCAAAAAATCTGCCAAACCCATAGAATAAAGACTAAAGCATAGAAGGAACCTAAATCACACTCATATACTTGTCCTATTTTCTTAAATAGGCCGAAAACATTGAAGACACAGAGACAAATAAACTCATTTGCAAAAAAAACGTGCACCTAAGCAATGAAGCATTTCAAATGTTACTATTGGTTTGTTTGATAATTATAGGTAGTTTTACTTTCACAATTTTGTAAATTAATAAGCAAATAATCGTTTTCGTCAGTATTATCATAAAATTTTGATAAAATTTATGGGTTTTAATGCTAAAGTTCACTAGTAGTGTATGCTCGCTAGTAGTGCATATGCTCGTGAAGTAAAAGTTAACAAAGATTTTTGTTTATTTTTTCTTTAATAAAGTAAAAGCAGATAAATGTTTAGTATCGAGTGTGACCCCCTCTAGCTGAAATCACAGCTTGAATTCGTCTGGGTATGCTAGCGAGGATATCCCGGATACTTGCTTGCGGAATACGTTCCCACTCCGCGGTAATCACATTCTTCAGATCTCTGATGGTTTGCGGAGCCGGTTGTACTGATCTCACGCGTCGTTTCAGAACGTCCCAGACATGCTCTATAGGATTGAGGTCGGGACTTCGAGCTGGCCAATCCAAACGACGAATGCCGACCTCTTGCACATACGCTTCCACATCGCCAGACCGGTGGGCGCGAGCGTTGTCGTCCATAAAAATTGAGTCTTCGCCTAAAGCGGCCAATGCGGGTTGTGCATGAGGAATAAGAACTTCCGTTATGTATCGATGTCCAGTCAGTGAGCCGTTTTCAATGAAGACTAACTCTGTACGATCCATTGAATTTATTCCTGCTCAAAACATAACAGAGCCCCCACCATAAGGTGTGATTTCTTCAAAACAAGCCTCTGCAAAGCGTTCTCCTCGTCTTCGTAGCACTCGCCGACGTCGATCTTCACCGAACAGAGATATCCTGGCTTCATCGGAGAACAATACCCTATTCCAGTCTTCTTGAGTCCATGACTCACAATTTCGAGCAAACCTAAGCCTGGCAACTCTGTGCTCACGGAGTAACTTAGGGCCGCGGGCCGGGCGATGACTGCGTATATTGGCCGCGAGCAGCCTCCTCCTGACCGTCCATAGACTAATATGCACATTTCTTACTTCTTCGAGGTTGTTCTTAAGGTCCACATACGAAGACTTGCGATTTCTCAATGCGCGACTCACAAGAAAACGATCATCCCGTGGGTACATGGTTTTCTTCCAGAACCAGGCCTTCTCTCGACGGAACCGGTGTCTTGATACCGCTGCTAGGTCTTTTGAACCGTCGAGCGACTCACACTTAGCCTCTGAGCCACGAAGCATTGGCTGCAGCCCGCTTCGAGCAGCGCAATAATTTTGGTAGCTTTTACCACTTTCTCCAACATTATTGAGACAGCTAAACAGCAATAAATGAAGCTTTGACAATTAAGAATATGAAATAAATTCATAAAAATTGACTAAAAGTTATGAAAACCGATATTATCTTTTGGAACTTCGCACCAAAAATGTAGGATAAAAAGTGGTTTTCCGTAAAAACGAGCATCAAACGAAAATTTTAATTTAGAACGTACTGTTTTAAACACCACGTCATTTTTAAAACCGGTAGTAACATGTACAAATGATTGAAATCATTTTGGTACCGTTTTTTTTTTAAAAAGAATTAAAATCCAAACCGCCCGTTTTTTTTGCAAATGAGTGTATTATGTTGTTAAGGACGGTTCATGTACGCTGTACAAACGTCAAATTAGATACCTTTGGCTACCTTTACCATGGTTACGTTATACCATGGACTAATAAGAGTATAGACTAACGATCCCCATACATTGAAGCGTACTTCGCTGTTTAGTACATTGAATTCAACTAGATGGCACTAAGATCCATAAAATCATTTGAAATGGTTATTTCAATGGCGCAAATGAGAGGATGGATAAAATAAACAACTATCGGTTTATCCGATAGTTATTATTACGCCTAGATGGCGCTATAAACTGTTTAGCTCACAGACTACTACAATTATTTTGAGTATTTATGGACTGCATTGGCACTTAAATATATCATTACTTTTTGTAAAGAAAACTAGGCAGGTATTAAGTTATGTGGTGCCACGCGCCGCCGACGACACATCGTTGGCCGGTTGTTTAGCGCGTATTACAAGTTTTTTGTATGGGGACACCACTTCTTTTTTGACTGAACTTTATTTTTATATTTTTGTTATATAGCTAATATAATAATACATAATATATTGGGATAGTTTCAAATATCTGCTTGTAACGGTTCCAACGCTACAAAAAAATGTTTTTTTTTTTGTATGGGGACTCCCCCTATTTTTAAACTTTTTTTTATTTTTAGATTTTTTCCTACGGTTACACACAATTACGTTCCGTTCGTGTAATATTACACTCGGCGCTGGCTAGCCAGTTACTTTGCTTGAACTTGGCTTGACACGCTACCGCGTGTCTAGATATCTTTTTACACCAAAAAGGATACTAGATATTTAAAAAAAAAAAAAAAATATGTATTGAAAAAGTGGCCGCTATTTTGGATTTCTTTGTTTTAAGGCCAATCAACCTCAAAATCGATACCTGGACATGGTTTTAGGTACAAAGGACAGATCCAAAGTTAGAATTGAAAAAGTGGCCGCCATTTTGAATTTCTTTGTTTTAAGACCAATTGACCTCATAATCGACCTCTGGGAATGGCTTTGGGCACAAAGGGCATATCCTATATTATAATTGAAAAAAGTGGCCAATATTTAGGCTTCTTTATTTTTAGGCCAATTAACGTCAAAATCGATACTTGAGCATAAGAAAAGTGGTCGCCATTTTGAACTTCATTGTTTTAAGACTGATTGGATTTAGATAGATATTTGGGCTTGTCTTTAGCCAAATAGAATAATTAATCGAGGTTGGAATTTTAAAAATTGCGTTCCATGTTAAATTTTTTTGTTTAAGGGCTATTGGTTTTAAAATCAAAATACGCTGGACATGACTATAAACTATAGTAGGTAATATGGCCACCATCAAAGCTTGTTCAATTCTCTTCAATAACGATATCACAGCTTTGCTATATCGCAAAATAAATAAATTGTCTTCGAATTTTAGAAGACGAAGTTCGAAGTCTTCGTGGCCTGTGGCAGCAAACAGGAAATAAAGTAAATGGTTCTGTGAAAGCATCAAAATTGGTAACAAAATTAGGGAGTCGTTAACCTTCATTTGAAATATTGCTATAAGCATAAGTAACCGCGTAGTAGAAATGATCTTACCATATTTTTCGTCCCCCATATCGTTTTGCCTTGTTAGGTGACCATTTAATTATTGTATCCGTTTTAACTTACCTCTTTTCACCAGACTTAAAAGGTTACTTAGGTTGATTACCTTATTGATTTTTAAAAGTATTTAATTTTGATGTGAAAATATATTTCAATTTTTTTTATAATGGAAGGCAATCCAAAAAATGTATGTTATAAATTCAGGGGATACAGTTTGGTGTCGCTGCTATGTAGCATCTGTTATTACACCATCTATTGCTATTCTAATTATTCATTCTCATTTAATTTTTAAAAACTAAGCCATTAGAACAGTGTAAAATGTAGTTGAATAAAGTCAAACTATTGACATAACTTTGAAATTATTAACATAATGTGGGATGAACAGAAGTGAGCCAAGCAAGAAAGATTTTTTTTTTTTAATTTTCAATATCCCACACTTCTGAAAGTCAGAAGTTTGCTTGATTTTACAATAACACTGGTTTCTGCAACGGGTGGTTATAATAAATTATTAAAATGCACATGAAGAAGTGTTAACAACTCACAGTTGTGGTCTTTTTTTTTTTTTGGTTTCGCGGAGAAAGTGCATTACCACTACCGCCCGGCCTTCAAGGGGGGCGACCGAGCGGTTATGTTGGGGTCACCGTGCCTTACGACCCGGCGTTGAGCCGCCCGGAGAGATGGAAAACATCGGGCGACCGCCGGGCCGAGTCCCTAACCTATGTACACCGCACGGCATACCAACTAAAACTCCGCGGTGGCCATCTTCGGCGCATTAGGGACGGCTGCGGGCTTCCTCTGACGAATGTCTAAGTTGTCGTCCGCAACCGCCCCTGCGCGGTGCCGCCTGGTGCGGCCCGTCTCCTGTTATGGGGGGGGCTCAGACGCCCCCGCGCACCGAAGGACGCTCTCAGCGTCTACGGCAGCGTGAGGCCAACCAGCCACGCTGCCGTCCATCACGGGGGTCACAACAATGTGCAAAGGATACACAAAACTAAAGACGGACAGCCCCCTGCTGCCCGCCCGTGACCCCCGGTGGCCCCTATTAGTCGCCTTTTACGACAGGCAGGGGATACCGTGGTGGAATTCTCCAAACGCCCCCAATCCACAGGGCGGGAGACGCCGGTCAGTCGTCCACCCGGCGCCTCCTTCGTCTCCTCTGGCGGCGGGAGGGATCTTCCCGCTCCCGATCCCTCTCGGCACTCTCCTTCTGCGAGAGGACCACCTCGCAGAAGTGGGCCACCGCACGCCAGGCCTCCCGACTGCCGACCATGGAAGCGACCACGGCCGGCAACGAGAGGTCTCCTCCGACGACTGCTCTGAGAGCGCTGCGCTCCTCGTCCCAGGCTGGGCAAAACTCCAGTGTGTGCTGGGCCGTATCCAGCGGGCAGTTGTCACAATGGTGACACACGGCCGACACCTCCGTGCCAGCAATACGACACAGATACTCACCGAAGCATCCATGCCCGGTGAGCATCTGTGTCAATCGAAATGTAGCCGGGCCGTGGCGCCTGTCTAGCCACTCGGCAAAGACCGGGCGCACTGCCGCTACGACCCTCAGCCCCGCTGACGGGGCCTCCAGCCTGAGACGCCACTCCTCCACGGCGGCTCGCCGTAAGGAGGCCCTCATGGCCTCCACCTCCTTCAGGGCCGGACGTTGCCCGCGACTGAACGCCTCCTCCCGCCAATAAAAAGCATCGGACAGGGATTCGGCGTCCAGATCCCAGGGCAGGAATCCGGCCAACATGCAAGCCGCCTCGTACGAGACCGTGCGGTACGCCCTGATCGCCCGCTGCGCAATCACACGTTGAGGGTTGCGCAAAAGCGCGACACAGCGGTCGCTCAGGGAGTAAGCCCAAACGGGACTTCCATACAGGGCCATGGACCGCACGACTCCGTGGTATAACCTTCGGCAAGGGATGCCAGGACCTTCCAGGTTGGGCAGCAGGCTAGAAAGAGCGCCCGCTGCCCGGGACAGTTTCGTCCGCATCTTCTCAAAATGGGTGCGAAATTCCCATCGGCTATCCAGAATCAGACCCAAATACTTCATGTTCTTGCCGATGGGAATTCGCACCCCCTCCACGACGATGTGGGCACCAGCCGGTGGCCCTTTCCGAGGCCTATGGAAACAAATGGCCTCGGTCTTTTCAAGGGCCACCTTCAAACCAAGTCGCTGGATGCGACGCACGACGTCGCCGGTGCCCTCCGCCGCCAGGATTGCGGCATCCTGGAAGGTCCCAGAAGTCGCTGTCACTAGCGTGTCGTCGGCGTAGCATGTGACGCCGACGCCCCGGAGATTGGCACCACGGAGCACCCAGTCGTACCCGATGTTCCACAGGAGAGGGCCCAACACCGAGCCCTGTGGAACACCGCACAACATCGCTCTTCGGTGCCACCCGTCGGCGCCCGGATACACCACGTCCCTGTCAGAAAGGTACGCGTGCACCAGACGCCGGAGATAGGGCGGCACCACGTGGTACCGCAGTGCTTCGTGGATGCAGGGCCAGGGCAGCGAGTTAAACGCATTGGAAATATCCAGCGATACCGCTATCACTACACTGCCTCTGGCCACTGCATCCTCCGCCTGTGCCTTCACCCGCAGAATCGCGTGGACGGTGGAACGTCCCCTGCGGAAACCGAACTGTTCGTCGGCCAAATTCGGACCGACCCTATCGAGGTGCTCGACGAGGCGAGCATGGACGATGCGCTCGAAGAGTTTGGCGACCTCGTCGAGCAACACGATGGGCCGGTAGGCCGACGGCGACTCTGCGGGTCGTCCTTCCTTCTTCAGCAGGACGAGCTTCCCGGTTTTCCAACGCGCCGGGAAGACGCCCTGCTCCAAACAGGCGGAGAACAAGCTGCGGAGCCGCGGACCCAGGTGCTCGATCGCTAGCACCCAGGCCCTCCCGGGGATGCCATCGAGCCCTGGGGCCGTGTTTTTGCTCCGCAGCCGAAGCACTGCCGCCCGCATCTCAGCGGGCGAAACCTCCGAGATTTCCCTTGCCGAAGTCTCGTACGACGATGACGCCACATCCTGTGGCGCCATCGGTGGAGGAGTGGTCTCCTCGGTGGCCGGAAACAAGGTCGCGACGACGTTGGCCAGTAAGTCTGGCCGGAGACTCTGCGACAGTGGGGGCGCCGCTGGACGAAGCTTGTTCATAACCAAGCGATAGGGGCGCCCCCACGGGTCACCGTCGAGAGTCTCCAGGAACTCCTTCCTTGCCGCGACCTTGGCCCTGTGAACGGCCACCCGCAGCGCTCTCTTCGCCTCCTTATAGAGGCCGTAGAGCTGCTGCTCCTGGTCTGCGTGATCGTCCGCCCTCAATCGGCGACGGCGATGCCTGGCGTATCGACGGCGCGCAGCCACGCAAGACGCGCGCAACTGCGCTAACTCCGCCGACCACCAGTACACCTGCCGCCGCGGCGAACGGTGGAGGGCTCGGGGCATGGCGGCGTCGCAAACGTCCGACATTGCCACCCCGAACCACTCCGCCTCCTGCTCGACCCGTACCGGCCCGTCCGGCACGGGGAGCCACGACATGACCAGAGCGGCCAACTCTAGGGCCTCTTTGTTGAGGCGACGTATGACCCACCGCGGGCCGTCCTGATTAGGGGCACTCGGTCCACCACTGGGCTGGATACTCGAGGACGCGGAGACGTCGAACCTGATGTAGCGATGGTCCGACAACGTCTCCACGCCCACGAGGACTCTCCAGCCCCGGACACGACGTGCGACGGCGGGACTCGCAAACGAAAGATCAACAATGGACCCGCCGTTGTGCCGCACGCACGTATCCACCGACCCCCTATTCAGGACGACCAGGCCGACAGAAATCGCCCAGTCCTCCAGGACCTCACCGCGAACGTTGGTCGCCGGCGAACCCCACACCACGGATTTGGCGTTGAAGTCGCCGGCGACGATAGCCGGGTGAGGTTGGCCTTGCTCCACCAGGGCCCCCAGTCGAACGAGAAAAGCCTCGAACTCGTAGAGGGGTCTGTTGGGAGAGAAATAAACTCCTACAACCCATACGTCTCCCAACAGAGCCGCGACGCATCCCTGGCCCTTCGCTACTTTTTCGAAGGGCGGGGAGCCCGCGGCACCCTGGGTGATGATGGCCACCGAACCGTCGAGGTCCCCGGCCCAGTTATCCCTGGGCGGGACGAAGTACGGCTCGGCGACCACGGCCACTTGCACCGACCACTGCGCCAGGCTTTGGGACAACAGGTCCTGGGCCCGGGCGCAGTGGTTGATGTTCGCCTGGAGGAACTTCAGGTCCATTATTGGGCGATCTCTTCTACTACTTCCATCTCGGCCCCTTCTTGTTGTGGGCTCACCGGTTGCAGCTGGGCCGTAGCCTCAGCGCCAGCAGGTCTCCTACGCGGGCGACGCCGGGTTTTGCGGGAGGAGACGGGACACGACTTCCCCCCGAGTTGGTGCCCGACGGGCTTACCAGAAGCCGCGCAGACTACGCAGTTCGCCACGCCGCTACACTCGCGGGCCTTGTGGCCCTCTTGGCCGCTACGGTAGCAAAGCGCGCTACGGTCCACTGCGCAGTCGCAGCGCTCCCGGACGTGCCCGGACTCCAGGCACCGGAAGCAACGCATGGGCCTTGCCTCGAGCACCGTCACTCGAGGCACAGTCCACCCAATACGAAGGCGACCCGCCTTCACCTTCTGGGCCGCCTTGATGGGCATTCTCACCCACGCTGTGCCCACTCCGGAACGGTCAGGACGAATTTGTCCCACTTTCACGCTCTCCAAAGCACACTCACCAGCCTCGGAGAGGGCCGCTGCGACTGATTCGGAAGTAGCCGTATAATCGAGCTCCGTCAGCCGCAGTTCCACGGTCTTTGTGGGCCGGGAGATGCGAACGTCGTCCGACCCACTGAAACACTCCCTTAGTCTCGTGGCTAGGGAGTCGGCCCTCTCTTCAGAATTGGCCCCGGGTACCTCGTACATCGGCGCACCCGTGGCCGCAAACTTCGGCCGTAACCTTGTTATGTCGAGGCCGGTAAGGTTCACCCTACTCTGGGCATCCATCAGTACATGTTTGTACGTAAGCCCCTTGGACACCGCAGCTGGCGTCAGGGAAATGACTACTACCGCGGAACGTGGTGGCCGCAATTTTGGTTCCACCCGGCGTGGCGGGTTCCGAGGCTGTGGATTCGCCGTTGACGCCGCAGCGACTTTGGTCTTCTTTGTCCTCCTGCTGGCCACTACGACCCAAGGTGTTTCGGTCGATGCTGGGGCAGGCGGCAGTGAACGGGGCTCGGGAGCGGGTTGCGCTTTGGGTGCTGGTGTATTCTTCTTGCCTTTTAGAGGCTTTGGGGCAGGCACCACTTTCTTTGTTAAGTGGTCCTTCTTAGCTGGTGCAGCAGCGACTGTCGCCGGTGCCGAAGAAGGACCTGCGATGGCTTGCGGCGGCGCTTTGGAGGGCCCGGCTACTGGAGTGGGGTCAGGAAGAACAGGTTGGACTGTCCCCTTCCCTTTTCCTTTACCTTTCCCTTTTCCTTTACTGGCGGTGGGCTGGGATGTTGCTCCCACAAATCCACCCTGTACGGGGAGTGGTACATCCCCGGGGGTGGATCTCCTCTCATGTGCCAGTGGTGGCCTCTGGGCTGGTCCAGCGAAGAAAGATTCCATTCTGGCCTGTACTCTTGCCTCTACCAGCTGCAACACCTCCTCGGTCTGCCGTTGACTTGCGGATGCCTCCAAGTCTTCGAGTCGGCGTTGGAGGGAGGCGTTCTCTTCTTGAAGCTGCTTCATGGCAGCTTCAACGCGGGCACTATTCTCTCGCCATTTCTTTACCTCACTTTCGAGGCGAGAGACAATGGTGGACTCGGGTTGATCCACATATTGCGTGATGACGTCCGTCACGTAGTTTAAAGCCTTCTGAGAGGTCCCTTTGAGGTTACCTGACTTTTTCACTACGGTCTGGACTATCTGCCCGCAGCTTCGAAGGTCATCACGCAGAATGACGCCAGATTCATTCTTTCCAGTCACATTGGAAGATGCCTTCGACTTAATAGAGCGGAACTGCTCCGACAAATGTTTCTCCGCCTTTTGGCGGGCCTCTTCTCGCTTCGAGAGGTCGCGCTCCTTTTGAGCCTTCCTTTGGCTGACATAGTTGCCCACCAAAGGCGGACCACCTCTGCCACGACCGTCAATCGCCTGTGACTTCGGCGCTGGCTCATCTGTGTCAGTTGACTGAAAAGAGCAATCACTATCCTTTATGCGAGAGGATCTCTTCCAGAGTCTTTTGCTTCTGGCTGAAGAAGCACTCTCGTTCGAGTCTGAGTCTACGCACATGTCGGTAGGCCGCACGAAAGCGGTTATACCTTCAGTGGGCTTTACGCCTAAATTCTCCTTCTCAGGATTAACATCGTTGGGCTACGCCCTTCGAACTCCGCCTCTCCAGCCGGAACTGGAGTAGGCGACCTCGTCAAAGTGATAATAGGTTGTTTTAAATTTGAAATATCCATGAGAGATGACGGAATTTCCGTGCTTTCCGGCGTTTTTGCCATACCTATTATTGGAATCAAATTTGACAGCTCAAATGATAGGACCCTTTCATTGAATTTTTATCCGTGGTGCTTTACAACTGGCTTTTCTAGTTGTAAACGTCTCTAAACTTGAGGTTAGAATACCTCCTTAGTTCATTATTTTTGTCTGCCGCTTTGCTATGGAGGGAAGTGGACAATTAATATTTCCAACTCCTCCCTATCTTTCTTTTTGATTAATTTCGTTGCGGGTTACAGACATATTAGTGTTCCCTGAGACTCGCCGAGCTTCACCGCTCGGTGTCATAAAATGCGTGCCATTGCCGATCCTGGCTTACAGGAGTTGCAGTGGCGGGTGTGAGGGCGGGATAGTCTCTAATATCCATGAGATTCCCACGAGTATGGGGGAAATAAGCAGTCCGCCCAGGCAGAGCCCCCTGTACCTGGGTAAGCCTAACGTAACCCGCCAAGAGGGTCGGCCGGTACTCTGGCGGGGGTCGCACTAGTGACCGAACTACCCATCGGCCATGCATCCCCTCGCGGTGCGCCGCCGCTTGGGATTCGGGGTAACTTTTTATAGAGGTTTTCTCCCTCGCGGTCCGGGCGGTTAAGCCAAGACCCTCGGTCCGGCAGGAGCGCGAGACATGACCACGGACCTCCATACCGGATTACGATCTGCGACGGCGACAGCGGGAGAGAAAGGTTCCCCCCCACTGCCTGCTCGGGGCGGGGTTAGCGCACACCGAGCCCGTCGACACCCCCAGGACAGAACCGGGAGTCGCCCGATGAACGGGCCCACCAAAAAAAGGACGACGATCTCCGCAACAGGCGACGACCGTCAACCAACTGTTGTCAGGATATTAGCCGTCGCGCCGATCAACATGATCGACGCGCCGTTGCCCAGGGTGCACCGCGTGGAGGTTTCCTGACTTCGCACCCCACAGTTGTGGTCTCAACTAACTTGAAAATATTGAATAGTAAGCAACCGTTGCTATTTCAAACAAATCTGTTTCTGGAAGTCAAACTTCTATGAAACTTCTACACTTTACAGGCTGTATGGTTGATGGAAGACTTTGAAAACAAATAATTAATCCAACATGGTGCTCATTTTTATCACAATTAAAACGAATCATTATATTGTGGTTAAAGGCATGCCCAAATATCGATTTTAAAGCTAATGGGCCCTAAAACAAGTTCAAAATAGCGGTGCCTTCTCAATTCTAACATTGGATCTGCCTTTTATAGATAAAAGCTAAAAAATTACTAGATATCGATTTTGAGGTCAATTGGCCTTAAAACGAAGAAATTCAAAATGCCGGCCACTTTTTCGATTCCGACATTGGATCTGTCTTTTATAATCAAAGATATACCCAGCTATCAATTTTGTGGTCAATTAGCCTTAAAACAAAGAAATTCAAAATGGTGGCCACTGTTTTCAATTCTAACATTGGATCTGCCCTTTGTGTCTAAAGCCATGCCCAGATATCGATTTTGAGGTCGATTGGCCTTAAACAAAGAAATTCAAAATGGCGGCCTCTTTTTACAATTCCGACATTGGATCCATCTTTTGTAACTAAAGATATACGCAGATATTGATTTTGCGGTCGATTGGCCTTAAAATAAAGAAATTCAAAATGGCGGCCACTTTTATCAATTCTAGCCTTGGATCCGTCTCTCGTAACCAAAGATATTCCCAGCTATCGATTTTGAGGTCAATTGGCCTTAAAACAAAGAAATTGTAAATGGCGGCCACTTCTTTCAATTCTAACATTGGATCTGCCCTTTAAGCCTAAAAGCCTAAAAAAGTACTATAATAATCATGTAAACTTAACATAACCAACTGACTTTTGTAAGCTGATGCACCGCACATGCAAAATATTTGGTAAAAAATCAACAAAATCACGTTGATCCCCGGTTGTCGCTAAACAAGTGAACCTTGATAAAATAGCTTGTGGCTCTGACATCGTCCCTGACGCGCCCCTGATTTAGGTGAAAAAGTATCTGAGCCTCCTCAATAGGTTCCGAGATATTGACCATGCGAAATTTTACCCACTGTGATATTATCTGTTTGGTTTTTGTATATTCAAATTAGAAGAAATCACGCACAGCAGAACTCGCTGTGACCATACCTAGCGTCTCGCCCCGCAGCCGCGCGCGTGGTGCGGGGCAGTGTGTGAAGCGCCTTACTGCCATCTGTTGTATGTCCATTCTAATGCTAAACTATTTTGTTTTACGGTACAATGCCACCTAACGGGACATTTTTGAAACCCGGCAGATGTTGAAGTTTCCAGGCTAATTATCAGCGCCATCTAGCAATAAGCCGGGATTTTGCACTTTTTCAGGTGAACGCTTCAATGTATGGGGATCGTCAGTCTATACTCTTATTAGTCCATGGTTATACTTCAGTGCGGGCTTGTCATATTTGTTAGCGTATTTTATAATTTTTCTTGTAATTAAAAAACCTACACGGAAAAGCAAAATATGTAAGAAATTATACTTATTATTATGCTGTAGTTATATTATTATCGGCTATGGGCCATTCGGTTCATTAATTTCTAAGTATTTTTCATTTTCATCAATTTTCATAATCATTTTCAATAGTGTTATGTTG
The DNA here is from genome assembly GCA_949316025.1 of Lapara coniferarum. Taxonomy (NCBI): domain Eukaryota; kingdom Metazoa; phylum Arthropoda; class Insecta; order Lepidoptera; family Sphingidae; genus Lapara; species Lapara coniferarum. The sequence continues at coordinate 26,124,926 of OX438929.1, forward strand.
CATATTTTGTCGACAACGTAAATGTTAGCATTTTGTATTATACTTGTTACATAATCATTTATAATCTGTGACTGTATCCTAAAATATACGTTGTCTGTGCCTCCCTCTTCCTGTTCCGATCCTCCATGCTGCAACACGTCCGCTATACCTATGTAATGTCCATTGGTCTTAATACAATAAATAACTACAAGTCAAGTCAAGGTGTTTACTTACCTACCACGCGCCCACAAGAATATAACAATACTATTTTGCATAAATTGGCTTTTACTTTCAAAATATGGTATTGTAGTGGTAAAAGGAACTCAGTCAACGTGCGCGAGGGTTTAGGTCAAGAATACTAGTGTATTGTTTCATAGTGTGTTTCATACAAATCATACAATATGTTACATTGCAGATTCCCCACGGATGATACCATGAGGCAAAAATGGATCGGTGTTCGGCCTTAACAAATGAAATAAAATATTAATATTACGATGATCACTATTTTTAACCGACTTCAAAAAAGGAGGAGGTTATGAATACCACGGTATGTTTTTTATTTGTGTATGTTACGCGATTTTTCCGCCAAACACATCGAAATCCGTTAGACGTTAAATGACGGGAAATCCGGTAAGTTGGCAACACTGCTCCGGAGTATGGCTAAAATATGCTGTCATACTATAGCATCCACGAAGGTGCGTATTTTAAGAAATAAAATACTACATGTTCAAAAAGATTCCTTTATTCCACTTATTTTTTTTTTATATTTTGTTTTAATAGGAAAACAAACAGTACAATTATATATATATAAAATTAATATAGTAAAACTAGTACATTGACCAGTAAAGTTTCCACATATAAATGATATGGTAAAATGTTAGAAAATGTTATAAAAAACCGCAATGATACACGTAAGGGCAAATTAGTATAGGTAAATAAAAAGTAACAATAAACAAAAAAACCATTATGATTAGCAACTTATGGTTAGTTAAAGATAAATACAGTCTATTTTTTTTAACTTCAAGTAGGAGCCTGTAAATAAATCAATACGAGAAAAGTTTTTGTCATACTTATGACAGACTCTTAAAGGTGCATGTATTTTGAGCATAGTTCTTACCTACATGGGGCAATAGAAACAAGGACTTGTTGCGGTTTGAGTTGTGCACGAAGAGTAAAACATATGCTTGTACTATTTTTATTGATTTATTTTTATAAAAACATTATTACACGCAATATACCGGTATCGCCATATTGGCATCTTATAGTGATGTGTAGACTACTAGTGTTGTTCCAAAAACAACTCTTAACAGGACTTACTAGAATTACGCGTACTTAAGTTTGGACATTGAACTTCAAGCAATTCAAAAGATATGAAGAATCTATATTATTTCTTACTAATTTAAACAAGAATAATAAGTCTCTCAGTGTTCGACGATCAACTAACGGTCTTATAACGGGAGGGGTAACATTTGATGCGTGGCTTTTATATTCAAGAAGATGCTTAACAAATTTCCGTTGATTTTTTTCCAAACCTTCTACGTATACTTTATACTTGGGGTTCCAAATAACAGACCTCAGCCCGTAACAAAAGGTTAAGAAGTTCGTAATTGTGCTATTAAACTGTGGAAAAAAACTTCAATGTCTTTTGTCCGGCCTGCTAGGCTGGCATAATTGTGCCAACCGTTAAAAAATACTTTCTTCCCTTACCGGTTGACAGTGGACGATAGCCTAGTTGGGAATGGAAGGGTCTGCCGAGACAATGTCCGGAGGTTCGAAACCCAAGGCACACACCTCTGACTTTTCAAAGTTACGTGTGTATTATTTATCAATTATCGTTCACTTTAACGGTGAAGGAAAACATCGTGAGGAAACCTGCTAACCTGATAATCCTCCATAACAATTTCGAGGGTGTGTGAAGTCTGTCAACCCGCACTAGGCCAGCGTGGTGGACTAAGGCCTTAAATCCTCTCAAGAGTAGAGGAGGCCCGTGCTCAGCAATGAGCAGTATATAATACAGGGCTGGTATTATTACCGGTTGACATTTTCCTTAAACTTTACTCTATTTAACTCCGGCAGTGAAATTACTATAATATGTATAAATACTCATTATAATTTATTGCAAACTAGCTATACTGTAATACTGTGTAGGTAATATATTATGTTATTTAACATACATGTTTGCAGAATTGAAATTTTAAATTAAGAATTTGAACTCTATACCTAAAAATAAATTTTAATTTCATCATCATCATCATCATCATCAGCCCGTTGCAGTCCACTGCTGGACATAGGGCTCTCCCAAGATACGCCACAGAGCCCGGTCTGCTGCTTTATGCATCTAGTTGCTGCCGGCCCTCTTGTGCAAGTCATCCCGCCATCTGGCTAGAGGGCGTCCCACGCTACGTTTACCAAGACGCGGTCTCCACTCCAGAACACGCTTACTCCAGCGGTTATCTGTTCTGCGACATATGTGGCCAGCCAATTGCCACTTTAACCTACTAACTCTCAGAGCTATGTCGGTCACTTTGGTTCGTTCCGAATTTTGTCCTTCAGAGAGACTCCGAGCATAGCTCTTTCCATAGCACGTTGAGCTACTTTAAGCTTGTGGATTAGCCCCACAGTCAGTGTCCACGTCTCTGCTCCGTACGTCATTACGGGGAGGATGCACTGGTTGAAAACGTTCGTCTTCAAGCTCTGTGGTATATCCGACGAAAATATGTGGTACAACTTCCTAATTAATTTTTAATTTACTGAGTGAAAATTTTATTGAAGATATTTCCAACATCTTTTCCGGCGCTTATCAAAATAATATTATGTATTTTTGTAATAAGTCAATTTCATTAATTAATGTTATTTATAATTTTTAGTCATGAAATAAAAAACATCGATAGGTTTACAAAAAGGTATCATATGGGTGCAACACAATTAACGCCTGCTTAGCGTACTGGGTGTCAATCAATAACTTTTCTTAAAACGACAGCCATAGAGATCGTATGAATGCCATCGCCATTATATGCCATCTAGCGTGGAGTAGCAGAATGAAATCGAATTAAAATCAAAATTCAGGCTGAAGGAATAATATCGTATGAATTTATGTGAATATTTAAAATATGAAGTTTATGCAATGGCATTAAGGTTAAATTTAATGCAAATGATTTTGTATTATACGTTTTATGTTTATTGCTGATTTTGGCCAATCATAATGAAAAGATGATAGTATGTGAATATACGCATGTGTGAGTTTGGCGACACTGGTTTTCTTAGTAAATTGATGCTAAACTATCTCCATTCTATCTTTACTTCGTGGGTTCTAATATGACGATTTAAATGCCCCTTTTGTGCACATTTGTAGTCACAGTACTGACATTTAAAAGGTTTCTCTCCTGTGTGGGTTCTAATATGAAGGTTTAATTTATATTTTCGGGAACATTTGTAGTCGCAATACAGACATTTGAAAGGTTTCTCTCCTGTGTGGGTTCTAATATGAGAATTTAAAATGTGTTTTTCTGAACATTTGTAGTTGCAGTACTGACATTTGAAAGGTTTCTCTCCTGTGTGGGTACTAATATGAAGGTATAATTTATTTCTTCGGGAACATTTGTAGTCGCAATACTGACATTTGAAAGGTTTCTCTCCTGTGTGGATTCTAATGTGAGAATTTAAATTGTGTTTTTCTGAACATTTGTAGTTGCAGTACGGACATTTGAAAGGTTTCTCTCCTGTGTGGGTTCTAATATGAGAATTTAAATTACTCTTTTGTGCAGTATTGTAATTGCATTGTTCACATTGATACTTTATTTTACCCGTAGTTGGATGTTCCTTTAAATTGTCGATTTCTTTAATTTTTCCAAGGGTTACAGATTCCTGTTTTTTAATGTCAATCTTAATTGGTTCAATAATTACAGGCTTGTGTACATTCATGTGCTTTATAAGTAGAGCTTTGGTATAACACTTTGTACCACATTCATTGCATATAAATTCTTTGTATAAAGACATTGGATAAATTCTTTCATTACGTACTATTGAAGAAGTATTTTCAATATTGTTTTTGGTTTTGTCTTGTACGTTATTATCATCCAGGTTAGGTTTTTTGTTTAGAGGTGCACCTTAAACATAAATTAATAATGTATTATTATTATGTTACACACAACCTCACTTTACGACTAACTTACGCTCGCAAAATCGTTCATGGAAAACTGTTTTTCTAGAAGATATTAAAGAAAATTTCAATATGATTTTGAATAAAAATGCATAATTTTTGGAGTACTACTTCATACTTATTCAGCGTATTTTAGTTAAATTCTGCGGTCCGTTGGGTCTCGTTACAGCTTATAATATTATGGTCTGTGGACTGAGAAGTGTTTCGTTCGAATCAAACTCAGAAAGGTCAGGTAACATTCGACACACACACACACACATACACACACACACACACACACACGCACACACACACGCACACACACACACACACACACACACACACACACACACACACACACACACACATACTTATATATACATACATATAGATCAATATGTATGACTGCCTCGGTGGCGTAGTTATATTACAGTAAGACTGCAAAGCTGAGGTCTCGGGTTCGATCCCCGGGTCGGGCAAAGTGGTATTGAGTTTTTCTATTCAGTATCAGCTCGGAGTCTGGAATTTGTGACCGATATGGCGATAGGCTCGCCCTCTATCACATCATGGGACGGAATAATGGCGAAAAGTGGGTACACTAGTTGCGCCTCTGCCTACCCCTTCGGGGATAACAGGCGTGAGTGTATATGTATGTATAGATCAATGTAAAAAAAAAAGTAGTTAAATAAACATGAATATAAGGAATAAGACAATAAATTCAACAGGAAAGAAAGTGGTTCTTAACCATTTATTTAAAAATTGGTAGTGGTTTCGCAAGTCTTACATCAACCTGTAACGCGTTCCTCAATTGAATGACTTGAATGGCAGAAGATTTGTAAACAAATGATGGAATACGCCGGAATTTTCAATATCAGGTTCTCTGATGATTGCAGATGCTTGTCATGTGCGTCATGAAGAAACTCAAATCGAGTTTTAAGATAAGAAGGGCTGAGAGGATTAAAAATAATATTATAAAGCAAAGAAATGATGTGGTTATTCCGGCAAAGCCGAATGGGTAACTACTTGAGCTTATTACGAAACTTGGAGACATGTTCATATTTGGGAAGAAGTGTGGATGTAAACAGTTTACGACTTATTTCCTTCACCTTCAGACCCCAAGAAAGAAATTTGTCCAAGTAGATGCCAAGGTTTTTGACAGTGTCACTGAACAGGATGATGGTACCATCACAGGCCACAGGTGGTAGTAGCGCCCAGTTTAATTTGGATAGCATTCTAACGCCCGAATACTCAAACGCTACTCAACCAACCAAGTTATCTGAGGTCTACTTAATTTTAGCCGGCTTCTTATTTTAAATGGCATTCTCAAACGCACTTTAAAAGATTTGATGTAAAACTCAGCCGAGGAGCAGTCATTTTGCTACAGATTATAAAAAGTTTGTTTTCGATTACAATTTTAATAAATTTGATATTTATGTGTCGTTTCACGCAGTATAATTTTTAAGATGTTAAATATAAATAAATCGAATAACACAATGCGCAGTTTGAAAATGATTTACAATGTTATAATATGTCTATTATATTTAATTTTCGTGTGTATTTTATGTACTATGTGCAGATGCTACATAGTAAAAATGGTAAGTATGTTTAAAAACTATCCTAGGTTTTTAATATGTAGGAATGGCATATTCATTAATAGAAATAGTTTATTAATTATTATATTCTTAACATTGATGTGATGAGCTTATATTGGCATCATATTGTCACTTGGCAGTATGTTAGGTTTGACATCAGCCGTTTTAGAAAAAAAATAATACAACTCAACAACAATAATATTCGTAATTCTTATTTCAGTTTTATCATCAGAAGTAGGCATATTTACAAACATTTACAAAATATGCTAACTCAACTGCCATACTACGCACAATACGATGTACTACGGTTGGTTGTTTCCCGTGAAAAATAACCCCGATGACCTTGGGCTATCGGTTGGATCGTTTGGTTTCTTTTTGTGTTCGGCTGGATATAATCCCGATTTTAAAGAACATAAATGAAGAACTGTTTCCTTGATGAGTCGGAATCTTCTTTTACGATAAGTTAAGATATGATATATTTATTTGTCAAACATTAACATTATCATTATTGTGTATTTCGAAAGCGTTTAGTTTGTCTCGATTTCTTCCTTTGACACTATACTCTTCTTCAGACAATGATGATAATGAAGAAAAAAACGATTTATTAAATCCAAAGAGAATATAATAAGTAGTTATTACGCAATAAAATTATTAAAGATTTGAACGTAAATATTTGAGACTAGAGTCTGAAGCACTCTCAAATTGATCTCGATTTAACAGCCATATTTGGAGGCCTTTCATAGCTGTCAAACTTTAAGCAGTGTTTGTGAATACCGTTTGAATCAATAAGCGGACCTTAAACTGAGTCGCCTTAAATTTAAGTTTAGGAGATAAGTGACGTTTCAGTATACCAATTTCACCAATAACGAATGCTTAAATCCGTAAGGCCATCTCAAATATTTAAGTAGCGTTTGAGTATTCGGGCGTACGACTGCCAATTACAATGTCCTGCGTTTTAGATGGATTGACAGACTATAGGCCACGCTCCACTCACAAATGCACACCATATCACGGTTAATGACAGTCATAGCCTCCGTCATCCCATCCAATGGTGCCTGAACATAAATTTGGAGATATCTGCATAAAGGTGGTAGGAAGAACGAAGTTGATAGGAAATTGAGTTAATTAATACTGCAAAGAGAAGAGGAGACAGCGCCGCCCTGTGAGACGCCAACCGTTGTAGTGCAAGAAGAGGAAAATATGTCATCATTGCAAATCTGCTGGCGACGTCCAAATAAGTAACTGCGAAACCACGTGGTTGCCGTTGGAGATATGCTAAGTGAACGCAATATACCAAACAAGACATTAAACCAACAGAATTAAAGGCATTGCTGAAGTCGGGAAGAGCCAGAACTATCAGCTTACCCTCCTCCATGCCCTGTGTATTTAATGTGTTCAAAACTGTTATGTATTAACTTGGATACACATTCATTTAATTGACCACCACCACCACCATACCAGCCCTGTATTATATACTGCCCACTGGTTGACTGCCTCGGTGGCGTAGTGGTATTGCGTACGTATTACGAGTACGATTTGCGCGCTGAGGTCCTGGGTTCGAATCCCGGGTCGAGCCAAAAAAATTGTGACTGGGTTTTTCCATCTTAAAATTTACTCAGTCGCAGCTCGGAGTCAGGAAGTTGGCGGTGTGATACCCCCGTGCCTCGGAAAGCACGCAAAGCCGTTGGTCCTGCGCCTGATCTCGCTCCGGTCATGTCGGATTGCCGTCTCACCGGACTATGAGAGTGAAGGAATAGCGAGTGCACCTGTGTATTGCGCACACACTTGTGCACTATAATATCTCCTGCGTACCTGGCTGATCTCCGTTGAGATTGGCCGCCGTGGCCGAAACTGGCTAGGATTTTTTTTTTTCAACTGCCCACTGGTGAGCACGTGCCTCCTCTATTCCTGAGAGGGTTAAGGCCTTAGTCCACCACGCTGGCCTAGTGTGGGCAGACTTCACATACCTTCGAAATTCTTATACAGAACTTCTCAGTTCTTAAGTATGCAGGTATCCGAACGATGTTATCCTTCATCGTTAACGCGAGCGATAATTCACAATGAATACACACATAACTTTTTAGAAAAGTCAGAGGTGCGTGTTCTTGGGTTTTAAACCTGCCGACATTCTTCGCGGCATTTAATTGACACACACTCACGCCTTTTATCCCTGAGGGGGTGAGCAGAAGCGCAACTAGTGCACCCACTTTTCCCCGTGCGTATTCCGTCCAATGATGTGATAGGGGGTGAGCCTATCGCTATATCTGGCAAAAAAATAAATAAATGTGTTTACGATAATATTGTGTTTCATTAAACATAACAATAAATTACCTTTGTCCTTTCCAATCGTTATCTTTTTCTTATTGACATTAAGTTTGGTGCGTAACTTCTTTAAAGGCAAATCATCTTCAGAATCTGAACAACTTGATTGAAAACCATTATTGTCATTAGCATCAATATCACAAAAACTTTTAGACTCATCTTGATTGCTATTATTTATACCACAAGAAGGCTTACACCCTTCTTTATTACAAAGATCACAATTCTCTGTGATTTCTGGTTTAACCACAACAGTTTCACTTGGCAAATCAAGGGATTTTGATATGTCGTCAATACTGCAATTTGTGATGTCGTCATCATTCAAAATGCTCTGAGAACCCGCATTGAAATCTGGTGGTGCCTCTGATGTATCTGAAAATATTTAAACAATCTTACTTCTTAGTTCTTACTAATAGTATAAACGCCTAAGTTGTGAAAATGTTAGGATGTTTGTTAGAAGTAAAAATGAAAACAAATTAACAGATTTGCATGAAAGGACTTGTCCAAAAACGGTCTTTAAATTCTAACCTAGATACTTTATATAATTTGGATAATACTCCCAAAAACTGCCTACTCCTGCCTCGGTGGCGTAGTTGTATTACAGTACGACTGCAGAGCTGAGGTCTCGGGTTCGATCCCCGGGTCGGGCAAAGTGATAGTGAGTTTTTCTATTCAGTATCAGCCCGGAGTCTGGAATTTGTGCCCGATATAGCGATAGGCTCGCCCCCTATCACATCATGGGACGTAATAACGGCGAAATGTGGTTACACTAGTTGCGCCTCTGCCTACATCTTCGGGGATAACAGGCGTGAGTGTATATGTATATATGTACTCCCAAAAACTAGGCCTTTGCAATAAATCGTATAATTATAAAGTCCTCCGATTTTGAGATTTGTGTAATTTAATTTAGCTTGAAAACTACACTTGATAGTAAAAAAAAATAAAAGTTATTTATACATGGAGGGGTCTAAAATATTACTTTAAAGGATCCAGGATCCATATTTAGCCTTTATAATATCCATAAAGTTCGATCCTGGTTGCATTTTGAGGTCCAACACCCATACAAAACATAATATGCAACATAAGTTTTCAATCTTTTAATCCATATATGTGATGGATATTATTTATTTGTCAAAGATATTTTTTAATGAATGTTGTCGGAAACTAAGTAAAAATTAATGGAGGAGCAGTTAGTCCTAACTTCTTAATAATACCTAAGTGGCTAGGGGTGGCTGAAAATCAGCACTGGATGAGTTTTATATCTTAGACAGCAGGTAAGCTGATCATAAAAAGCTATGACATCACTTACCAATTTCCTCCGGTTCTTTCTTTACTATAACATTTTCACATTTAATTTGTAATTCTATTTCATTTTTGTCCTGTATATCCAAGAACTCCACACGGCTTATTGTCATTGTGCTTGTTAGGCCTTGTGCCTGCCTATTTATAAGGGTAAGTGATTGTGTAGTCAGCTGAAAAAAATACTGAATTGATATAATCCACTGTTTCGCGAAACAATTTCTGATTTTCTGTATCCTTAGAACGAGTTTACACGATATCTTCTACTTAACGTAATGATTACGTTTGAGTAAATTTTTGTATCGAAATTTGAACAGCGCCCCGGTGAGCGTATTTGGAACTAAAAGACGGCATCGTGAAAATGTAACCATGGTAACGGTAAACTTAAAATGTATTTATTTTTATTTATTTATAATTACATACTCATCATCACATTACTTAAAGTGTTACTAAAATATTAAAGTACACAAGATGTCTTAAAGAGAATGGTGCCCGATGAGGTAAAGCCTGTGTTTCAGGTCACCAGGTTCTTACTTCTTTGACGTACAATAACAATAACAGTCATATTAAAGGATGTACTACATTTAAGGAAGCAGAATTAAAATTTGTATGCATGGGCATTGACAGTACGAATTTGTATTTTTCACGTATAGTATTGTCAAACAAATACGTAAACATTAACTACTCAATATGAATACCCTGTATAAGGTCACACTACCAGTGAATTGGCTTGTATAAATGCTTTGAAGGTATCCGCATACCCACAACACAGCCTTCCCCAAACACGCTACGCCACTGAGCTTATCTTTTTTTTTATTGCATCGAATGAAGAGACGAGCATGCCGTTCGCGTGATGGTAAGCAATATGACCACCCATAAGCAGTAGTAACACCAACCAGCACCTTGAGTTACAAAGTACTGTGTGGCATTTCACTGCGCTGGTCATCCTGAGACATAAGATGTTAAGTCTCATTATTATCTAATCCAAGCTACTCTATTGGTTAGTTTTTTAGTGTGAAGTGCATTCTATTTACCTCATACCCATCTGTCAAAACTTGTCTGAGAAGCTCCTCAGCCCTTTGAGCTTTAGTAACAAGCTGCATACATTTCTGCAGCTGACAAAAACACATGTAACATGCATAGTGTCGACTGCCATTCTCAAGAATCTGTGTATTGCAAATATATTCATAATTAATTTAACACATTTTTTACTTCAGCTTTTATAATAAAACTAACTGTGATAATTACAGAACATGACCTACCCGTAATAAATAACATGCTTGGTTTATCATATAATAGATTTAAAATATATATAAATATATGTCATTAATTGTCATACTTTGAGCACATTGAGTATTAACTTTTCATAGGACATTTCAGTACAGAACTTGTTATTGATCCTGATAGGAAATAGTCAAATATGAAGTTATGCTTTTTGACTTTTGAGTAACACTATTTACATGAAGACATCGGCAAAATCACCGCTGTAACGGTGGAGCCATTAACCTAAAAGAAGAAGAAGACCTACCCATGTGCCAAATCTGGTTAGTTGTGTCTCTGTTTACTTTTAACATACAAACACACATCTTTACGAACTCTCGCATTTAAGATAAGATTGTACATGTCATATTATGATACGACAATAATTATACCCATAGTAAATTATAAACAATAGATACTTTCAGAGCGACTTCAAAAAAAGGAGGTTCTGTATTCAATCCATAATTATGTATGTATATAAGTTTGTATGGCCGTGGTTTGTGTTTTCCATGCCTAGTTCTGTCAATTTTCTTTGGCCATACAAGTGAGTTGAAGTTCTCACCTCCTGGAGCTTGGTACTGGGGGTAGACTGCCTCGACCGCCCGAGCGCCCTTGCACCGCTAGGCTAGTGAGGGCTGCTATTGTAAATAATCTGTGTGGCAGACTGTACTATTACAGCTTACCTTCTTATTAGTTATTCTCTCATAAACATCCCGCACCGCCGACTCTGATATCTGATGCATACTAACATTGTGTTCCAAACATATTCGACAAAATTCAAAGCTAAACATTTTCTTGCAGTACTCAAAGACATTTTTTTTTTTTTTTTTTTTTTTTAATTTTCCCTTTGTTTTGGGAAGGCAAAGGGCTCGAGCCCATACAGCCTCGTCATGAGTAATATTCATATTTGAAATTCCGTGCATTAAAGGCCTAAGCCAATTCTTCATAATATTATTTCCATATTTTTAGTCTTATATTTAGGCCTAAGCCAAGTCTTCATTATATTATTTCCATATTTGTAGTCTTATATTTAGGCCAAAGCCAAGTCTTCATTATGTTTTCTTCATTTTTAGTTTTGAGCGAAGTCAAGTCATTAGACTGCTATCTATTATATCTTTATTTTTCCCTAAATATCCATTACCGTATGGCATATGTAATCATAAATAGCTTTGTATGTCTCTGGTCTTTTAAGTATTTCTTGCATAGAGCGCGGGACAAGCTCAGATTTGCCGTAGATGTTAATTAATTTATCAATAAGTATAATTCTTTGTATGTTGAAAGCAGAGCATTCAAATACTATGTGATTCATTGTTTGTTCAACATTCTGATCGCAATCTGTGCATATGGGGGACGAAATAATGCGCATTCTGTTAAGATGGGCTTTAAAACGACCATGTCCAAATCGAAGTCTATTTAATATAGTATAAAATTTTCGTTGCATGTTGAATTTGGATCTACAGAACCAAGGACACTTTCCCACATTAATATTGATTGCTGCGTAATAGGCACCTTTAATCTTTGTTGTAGTCAACCAATATTCTTTCCATTCATTAAGAATAGACTCTCTTACAAGTAGCTTTAAGTCCGAGAATGGTATGGCAACTTCATCAACAGCTTTCACACTGTCGCCGCTGTCACTGTCAACAATTGACTTTGCTAAAAAATCAACTTGCTCGTTTCCGATTACTCCCACGTGCGCAGGTGTCCAAAGGAATTGTACTTCTTTGCCTTGATTCTTCAATTGAAACCAACGACTCTTGATGTTGTATATAATGTAGTTAATTTTATGTGCCTTACAAAGTAATAGTTTATAAACTATTACTTTGTAAGGCACATAAAACACTCATACTGTCCGTAATAACAAGCCAACGTTGATCATTTGCTTGACCAATATATTGCAATGCAAATAATATTGCCAAAGCCTCAGCGGAAAAGATACTCAACTCACACGAGAGTTTGCGACCAAATCCTAAACGCAGATGAGGAATATAGAACGCCATCGATACGTTTCTCGACTTGGAACCATCAGTAAATATTTTTCTATATTCATTATATTCAGCCAAAACATTGTTTACCTCTTCTTTATGCTTCATATTGTTATTTATATTTATCTCTATAGAAGTAAATTTGCTTTCAAAACTGTCCGTATAGCAAGCCCAGTTGTCAGGTTTATGAATTTTATATTTTTGATCAAGTTGAATCATAAATGAAAAATCATGAAGTGCATAAGGTACATTAGTGGTTGAAACAAAGGAACATTGACTATCAAAATGTTTATATTTTCTCAATAATAAATTATTAGCCATAGAAAATAATTTGAGAAGAAAACAATATTTTAGATACTTAAATCTATATGACAAAGGAGGAGTATTGCACTCTACTTGCAATGAATTTATAGGGGTCGTCCTCATAGCACCAGTAATTAATCTCAGATTTTTATTTTGCAAAACATCCAATTTCTGAACAAGTTTGTCATTAGATGCGAAACACAAAAAACCATATTCAAAGTGACTACGGACAAGTGATTTATACAACATGAGCAAAATTTTTGGGTCAGCACCCCAAGACGTTCTTGCAAGTGATTTTAAGATATTGAATGCCTTACCTGCCCTTCCGATAATATAATCAACATATTTTTTCCATGACAGATTATTAGTCAAAATTACCCCTAAAAATTTAACTTCAGACACTTGTGGAATTTCTCTTTGGTCATAAAATAATTTAATTTTAAAGGGACGAGTTTTGTTAAATACCACCATTTTGGTTTTGTCAATATTAATATCAAGATTCAGATATTTAAAGTAAATGTGAAGATTCGTCAAAGCTGCATTAAGAGTATTAACAATGACATTTACATTAGACCCTGATGTATAAATAACAAGATCATCAGCAAATTGTAAATTTCTAACGTCTGAACCTAGTATTAAATTAAGTTTATAAATATACAATATAAATATTAAAGGGCTTAAAATTCCTCCTTGACACACACCTTTGAAAGACACTCTAGGTCCAATAAGTTGATTTTGAAATTTGACGTACACTACTCTACCATGTAAAAAGTTAAAAATCCATTTCACAATTTTTTCAGGAATACCAATGGTCAATAATTCAGAAGCTAATATGTGATGATTGACATTATTAAATGCTCCAACTATGTCAAAGAAAATACCTATTAGAACTTCTTTGTTCTTGAATGCATTGAAAACATCAAAATGTAAATGAGAAATACTTTCGCGACAAGAACGACCTTTGCGGAATCCAAACTGGTTTGATGGTAAAATATGATTGCTTTCTACAAAAAATTCTATTCTTTGTTTTAACAACTGTTCAAATATTTTTCCCATGCATGAAGTTAAAGCTATTGGCCTATAAGAATCAGCAAGTTCTTTCTCTTTATTGGGCTTTAAAATTGGTATTAAACAATCTGTTTTCCAACTTGAAGGAATGATTGAATTATTCCACAATAGATTATAAATATTTAACAAAACATGCTTTGAAGTATTTGATAAATGTTTAAGTACTTTATATGGAATTCCGTCGAGGCCAAAGGCTGTATCACGTCTAGAGGAAATGGCTGAATTCAATTCTGCAAAAGTAAATGAATTTGTAAGATAATCAGAACTCGAAGCAGTTATGAAGTTATTATTTAAATTTAATTCAGCCTCAACGGTGGAAGGTGTGTATTTTCTAATAAAATCAAAAATCCAATCTAATCTCTTACAGGAGTTATAGCTTGTATTTACGTTTTTAAAAATTTTCATGTAGTACCATATTCTAGATAAAGGAGTAGTTCTATTAAAGCTTTCACAAAGATTTTCCCAACTTTTTTGTCTTTCTTGCTTCAAGGTCAACTTTTTAATAGCTTGCAACTTTTTGAAATGTAAATAATTAGATTCAGTTGAATCACGTCTAAAGTTTACATATGCATGTTTGGCCTGTTCAACAGCAGAAGCACACCTGGCGTTCCACCAAGGTAGAGGTCTTCTATTTTTATTAAAATAAGTGCTGGAGTGACTTTGAGAATTAGGACGAAGTCCAATTGACATAGATAACTGAATAGCTGTATCCAAGAGACTCATTAATTCTTCATATGATTTTAAAGGATTTTCTTTGTTATAATGAAAATTATGCAGGAAACTATCTGAAATGGTTCTAAACATATCCCAATTAATTTTACGATAATTGTGTTGTTGAGGATATTGCTTACTATCGGGTAATAAAGTTTGTTTGTTACCAGAAACATTTCTAACAAAAACTTTTGTTATTACAGGTAAGTGATAGCTTCCTAGAGGGTCATCGTGCACAGACCAATCGCAGGAAACTGCAAGATCAGGAGAAACTATTGTAAGATCAAGTGCATTTTGTCGCCATTTATGGGAACCTACTGTTGTCATTTGACCATCATTCAGAATAACTAACAAATTATCATCTATACATTCTAATACTTCAGATCCACGAGTATCAGAAGTCATGCAACCCCAGCTATGGTGCAAGGCATTAAAGTCTCCAGCAATAAGCAAGGGCTCAGGTAGACTTTGAATTAGGTTGTTCAATTTATGTTTAGAGAAAGATGGAGAACATAGTTTGGGACTGTAAAGAGATACTATGGTCAGTTCCTTATTGTTACCATAATACAAACGAATTGCGCTATTTTGAATGGAATTATCGCTAAAAGTGTCTAATTTCTTAAAATTAAGGCTTTTGTGTACTAAAATAGCAACGCCGTTATGATCGTTACCACTGTCTAATCTCACCATCTCATAATTTTTAAAACTAATATGATGATGTGACTTCAACCAGGTCTCGCATATAATGGCAATATGAATGCTTTTCTCATAAAGAAAATGTGAAAAAATAAGTCGATTACTCATTAAACTCTGGGCATTCCATTGTACAATATTTATATAATCCATAAAAGAGAGAAAAAGATTTAAGAGGAGATTTTTTGGTCTTGTATGTTTTGGATGAGAAATTCTTTGATAGTTTTACTACAGATGCTAGTTTCATTTGCTTTGCTCATGGTAATAATTTTTATAACTGAATCAACTAGTACTTTCAAAAAGTGATCAGAGTCTAAAAGTGATATAAATAGTTCATTAGGACTTTTTTTCCTGCCACCTAGTGAAGGGAATGATTTTTCATTGACAACATCCACAAATGATCTTTTAATAAACTTTTCTTTGTTCTGTTTAATTT
Organism: Lapara coniferarum; assembly: GCA_949316025.1. Lineage (NCBI taxonomy): Eukaryota > Metazoa > Arthropoda > Insecta > Lepidoptera > Sphingidae > Lapara > Lapara coniferarum. The sequence continues at coordinate 26,140,709 of OX438929.1, forward strand.
TATCTTGTTTTACTGGGCACTCTGATGAAATAGCAATATGGTTTCCTTTGCAATGAATACAACAAGCATTAGTTGGAGCAATAGTGCAATTCTTAAAATTGTGGCTGCCAGTACAGATTGAACATTTTTCTGAGTTCTTGCAAAATTTAGCTAAATGGCCATACCGGAGACAACGCAAACACTGTTTGACTGGAGGTATGTATGGTGAGATCTCAAATCGCCAACTATTAAGATCAACACTGTCGGGTAAAGTTTGGCAGGAAAATGTAATACATATAGTTTTAGTGGGTTGTAAAGTAAAGGTGCTGTCAACATTTTTTATTCTCCTCATAATTCTACGTATAGAAATAATGTTTTTTGTTGTTGTTAATGCAGTATAAATTTGTTCGTTGGATAGGTCTATCGGAACATGATGTATAACACCTGTAGTCTCGGTAGCGGCAGCCGGTATACTGGCTTTAAGCTTATTCATGTCTAGAAATTTTTTATTTGATAATGCAGCATTTGCAAGTGTTGCACTGTCGAAAATAGCGCCCACCTTATACTTATTCATGCGCACTAGTTGTTTTATGCCCTTATTATACCTTTTCAGATTATTTGCCAGAGACATCATATCTCTGTCCCCCAGCGGTTTATTGTTTTCGATACTTTCTAAGAAGACAATAAATTCGACATTACCTGTATTTTCTGCATACAGTCTGTGATAATTGGGTATTTGGAAAGTTCTATACTTATCCACAGCATCCACGGATTTTTGAGACGAAGAATCCGACGCCTCCAACTCCGCCTCATCATGCCCTGACTCATCTTTTTTCTTACGTTTTCTTGTCCCCCCCATTTTGGACAAATCTCTTCTTCAACTACCAAGATATAAATATGTACAATTATTTATACTTTACTCGTATAAAAATTATTTTTAATAAATAAGTTTAAAAATTGCGCCTTTTCTTTTCGACGTTCCCGCGCTTCGCTCACACCCTACTCAAAGACATTTTTTTTTTTTTTTTTATATAATTCTCCCTTACAGGGAAGGCAAAGGGTTCAAGCCCATACAGCCTCGTCTTAAGTGATATCTCTGGTTGTCGTAGTAAAGCAGTGGCTACCTTACCAAGACTTTATCAAGGAGTTTTGGCGGCAACGAAAAAACACTTGATTGACACAGTTGTTTCAATTCACTTCATTTGAGCACTTTAATAGAACTATATTGGATAATATACCACCACAATTAAGCAATATAACACTAAGTATCACCAAAATAATAAATTAAAACAAAAGCACCTCATGACACTTTCACGTTCCCGCCAAAACTCCCTACTCAAAGACATTTTTTTTTTTTTTTTTTTATATAATTTTCCCTTTAGGGAAGGCAAAGGGTTCGAGCCCATACAGCCTCGTCTTAAGTAATATTTTTGGTTGACTTTTTTTTTTCCTACGTACTATGTCGTAGTAAAGCAGTGGCTACCTTACCAAGACTTTATCAAGGAGTTTTGGCGGCAACGAAAAAACACTTGATTGGCACAGTTATTTCAATTCACTTCATTTGAGCACTTTAATAGAACTATATTGGATAATATACCACCATAATTATGCAATATAACACTAAGTATCACCAAAATAATGAATTAAAACAAGAGCACCTCATGACACTTCTACGTTCCCGCCAAAACTCTTTCCTACTCAAAGACAATATAAACGCTACGTTTTTTTTTTTTTGTTAATTTATTCATGTCCATGGATACAAAGTCCTTCAGACGCATACTTGTTTCTTTTTTAATTATCCTCAGTACTTACTAACTACTATGTCAAAGTAAAGCAGTGGTTACCTTACCAAGACTTTATCGAGGAGTTTTGGCGGCAACAAAAAAGCACTTAATTAGCACAGTTATTTCAATTCACTTCATTTGAGCCCTTTAATAGAACTATATTGGATAATATACCACCATAATTATGCAACATAACACTAAGTATCACCAAAATAATGAATTAAAACTAGAGCACCTCATGACACTACCAAGTTCCCGCCAAAACTCCATAAACACTACGTTAGAGTACAGTGTTGCCAGACGTTTGACGGTTGAAGTCGCCGAAAATTCATTGTGAAGTAGCCTAAAGTCGCCTCTTCGTATATGGAGAGGTGAACGACCAAAAAAAAAAAAAACAACCTCCTAAATTTCTATTTTATATTGGTCCAACGCGGCGAAAATTCGAAGTAGCCTAAAGTCGCCCACCTGTGTGGGGACGCGGAGAGCTAAAAAAAAAAAAAAGGTCCCCAGTTTTCAATAATTGTGTGTAAGGGGGATCTAAAGACATGTTTTGTACCTTCAAAGCTATAAATATCCTCAAATTAGACAAAAACAATGCATAAAACACGAACTTTCCGAAGTAGCCTAAATTGGCGACTAATCACCATTCGCGTAGCCTAAACGGCGACCGGTCGCCATTCGCAATTTTTGGTCGCCCCGACACTCTCCAAGATAGCCTAAATGGCGAAAAGTCGCCTAATCTGGCAGCACTGATAGAGAGGGAGCGAAAGGCATGCTACAAATTACAACAGTAAGTTATTCTTTAATGAAAATATATCATATTTGCAGTCATTACTTCAAACGTATCGCCGAGCTTCATTACGCCTCGCCTCATTTGAAGTGGGACAATGTACTGGCTAAGTGCAAAAAGAGGCTACTCTTACACTCTTTTTTATGTCGTGTCCTACCCAACACTAATTATAATGACAATGCAGGGTTACAACTCCTAAAAAATACCCCTAAAGTCAAGATGAAATATCCCCAAATAACCAATGCAAAATCCCCAAAAAAACCCTGAACTGTCAGTGATAATTTGTACGGTGTAGTGTATGGCCAAGGTGTACAGTCAGCAGCATAAATATCTGTGCAAAATCGAAATTTCAAATCACCTATATACGCGTTAAGTTATACTGACAAATAAAATCTTCGTATGAAGTAATGTAAACCTCTTTCATTTTATTTTCGTGAAGAGAAAAAAAGATTAGTAAGAACACAAAAGTATGTAAGCAATTTGTTTTCGCCCTTGTGGGGTTTAGTGGCGAAAATATGTTATGTAACATGTGCGACCGTCGCACACGTAATTAAAAATAAAAAATAAGTATGTCCTATGTAAAACTGTTAGTTATCTCTAATATGAGAACAACATCAAGTATAATTAAATCTGCTTCGCATTTATGTGTGTCGGAAAGAAACGAAAAACAACAGCATCGTGACATACCTTGTAATGTTCTAGCATCAATGTTATGTGGACCTCCAAGGCCACTCTCCCAGATGGTGGTTGATACTAGCGTTTGAGAGACTGCTCCTGTTAATTATAATGAATCTATGACATTGTTATCACAATGCCAGTGAGCAAGCTACCATGATAGTTAAAGAGCTGGTTATCTTTGGTTATATTTAGAGTAGCAAATTAAGGTAGATTCAGTCTTATCAATATGAATTCAAGTCCGTGTATTACTGCGGCGTTATATATAAAAACATTAATCATATCTACCGCACTAGTTTCGCTTTACCACAAATTGTTCTTGGGTTAAAAGTTTCCCCTCGATCGTCGAGAGAGTAAGAGACCAAAGTCTATTATCCACACGGAATCTCTCCAGTGCACCAGATCACCGCTTTGTGGTATAAAGTGTTTCCCCCTCAACTACCGAGGGAGATCGAACCTACTTTGCTGTCCACACGGAATCTCTCTGGCGAACCAGATCACCGCTTTGTGGGGTCTTAGGGTTTCCCCCTCAACTACCGAGGGAGATCGAACCTACATTGCTGTCCACACGGAATCTCTCCGGCGCACTAGATCACCGCTTTGTGGTTATCCACGCGGAATCTCCCCGGCACACTGGATCACCGCTTTGTGGTATAAAGTGTTTCCCCCTCAACTACCGAGGGAGATCGAACCTACGTTACTGTCCACACGGAATCTCTCTGGCGAACCAGATCACCGCTTTGTGGGGTCTTAGGGTTTCCCCCTCAACTACCGAGGGAGATCGAACCTACTTTGCTGTCCACACGGAATCTCTCCAGCGCACCAAGTCACCGCTTTGTGGGAGTTAAATTCCTCCCTCGACCACCGAGGGAGTGAAAGACTATTTCATATTATGGTCTACACAGTTAAATATTTATAACGCTTAATGAGGGTCAGTAAATTGTAATAGTAATAAGTAAATAAGTAAATTATTAAATAAGTAAATGATCATTTACCGTATGAAAACAAATTGAATCACATCAGTTTCATTTGGTGTATAAAATGCTATCTTTACGCGGAAAAGAATACAACATGAAAGGTTACTCACATATGCATGATTTGGAATGTGAACCAAAATAGGTATGGAATTATTATAAGCTGACTCACATGTATATGAATGGAATATTTAACAAACTCACATATAGGTAGGAAATCATTATAAGCTCACTCACATGTATATGAATGGAATATTTAACAAACTCACATATAGGAAGGAAATCATTATAAGCCTACTCACATGTATATGAAGATCTCTAGTTGAACACAACTTCACAAGTTCCACTCAAAATGGCGCGCGTTCGTTGTTTCGAGTATATTATAACTTTGCAAGTCCTGAAATGTTGGCACTACAGGAAACTACATTCTGTGCACGGTACTCTCAACATAACAGTGCACAGACTTCATTCGGTGTTGCTAGTTGTTACTTTTAATGATTTCGCGACCTTTCGCGACACTCCCGCCCAGAGGAGAAGAGAAATTGATTTGTCAACTCTTTTGTCCATTCTCTTATCTTCTTCAATGCTTGGACCTTTGCTGTACGGACTGGTCCTTTAACTGTCTGTTCATCTAAATTATTGCTTATTTCATTTGTTACTATGCTATCACTTATTATCGACTCTGCGCTGTCATCAATGGGTAATTCGATCTCGTGAATTGGTTGCAAATTAGTTTCAAAAGGTTCTGTGGATTCATCGTATTTATTTGTTAAAGGCGTTTCTATATTAACCTGTAATGTGTCTTTTGTGTTTACAATGGGTACTTCTGAGATAGTGGTTTCATCTTTGTCCTTTATGACAAGCGGTTCTGCAGATGACGGTTGCACAGCATCTTCGTACATTTCTTCAATTTCCAATGGATACAGATGAGTAATAGATCTTGTAAAAACAGAGTTTCCTACTTGGTAATTTTTCTCATGAGTCGTCGTAATAACATTATCTGTGAACTTGCAATTTTTCGGAATGAGTATAGGATATCTTTTATCAAATAACCAATCTGCATTTCTTAATCTTCCTTTACATCTCAATATATCGTCAATATCTTTAAACAAACCTAAGTTTCTGCTAAGACTCGTCTCATTTCCTTGTGTTTCTTCTGGGAAATACTCAGACTGAATAGTTTTTAATGTTTGTAATGTTGATTCTTGTATTTCTTTTAATCTTATGTTAATGTCAGAGTTCTGTTTAATCCCTTTTGTGGTTTCTTTCGATGTTTGGAGGTCGATTGTTTTCTCTACACTCGATTTCGTGAGATCCTCCCCCGCCAAACAAGAATTTGTAATAGTTACCATTATTGGCCAGTCATTTATATTTTTCTTCAAAAATTCTGGTCCGTGCAACCATTTGTCAATTTCGTTTTGTGATCTTTCAGATCGAGTTGCTACATCTGCAGGGTTTATCTGCTATGGGACGTAACGGATGATTAAATTCTTATTGCTTTTGATCTCATTCACTCTTCTAGCGACAAATGGTGATAAAAGTTTAACTGAATTACACCAACTAATTACAATTTGACTATCTGCTCAGAGATATTGTTGCGTTATATTTAACGTAAGATACTTAACTGCATACTTGATGAGACGTGATCCTATGAGAACTCCTAATAGTTCCAAACGTGGAATCTTCAGGTTTTCTTGATCCTTTAATGGACTCAATCGCGACTTTCCTATAACAAAGCTTATATCGTGTTTTTGAACTAAATATACCACGGCTGCATACGCTTTCATAGATGAATCCGTAAAACAGTGGATTTGGCATTCCTTTTGGTGTGAGTTTTCGTATACAATTCTCTTGCTTCTTGTAGTGTTGTCACACCGGTGACGAGATTGTCCACATAAATATCGTCCGATATCTCCTTTGCAATATTTATATTGGATCGTTGTAAATGATGTTTTATTGTTGCATTAAGAAGAAACGGACTGGAAATAACTCCAAAAGGTACCCGGGTGAATCTCAAGTTTAATAGGTTTTCGTCGTCTACTGGTTTGGATGTGTCCTTTAACCAGAGGAACCTGGTAATATCCCTGTCCTTTTCTTGCAGACCAATTTGTAAAAACGCCTTTTCTACATCAGCTGATATTCCTATAGGATGACACCTAAACTTCATCAGTAGCCCTGTTAAATCTTCTAACATCAGAGGTCCGCAGTAGAGACATTGATTAAGACTTTTATTATCTTTAGTTTTTGCAGATGCGTCGTACACAATTCTTATGGGTTTCCCTGGTGATGATACCCCATGATGTGGTAAGTAATGTACTGGGTGGTTCACTTTACCTGTTGTTGGTATCACTTCTATAACTTCAACTTCAAGTTGGGTTCTTAAGGTTTCGTTATATGACATCAATGCTTTTGAATCTATGCGTTTTAGTAGATTCTTCAAACGTCCAAATGAAAGTCCAAAATTCGATGTTAAATTTGGTGGATATTCATTCCAAGGCCAACACACTACATATCTATTATTGACAATTTCCGTATTTTCATTAAATTGCTTTACTGCCTCTTCATCCCGGCTGCCATTGGGAGGATCTGTAATACCTATGGATTCTAAATCCCATAGCAATTTTAGGTTGCCATTATCCAATGGTGGATCTGGTAAGCTCAATCTAGTATCACTAGAGGATTGAAAATATGTTATCACTGACAATACTACTGCAGATCTTTTCTGTATACTACCTGATGGTATCCATCCAAATTTAGATTCTATCAAGAAAAAATTTTCTGCTAGCTTTGTTTTACCAGATAACATTAAAGAATAATAATAATCGTTTCCTATCAATATGTCTATGGTTTCCGATAAAGAACCGTCATCTGCTATAACTCGATTTCCTATGTACTGTCTTAAATCTGTCTCTAGACAAGGTATGTTATGAGCTATTGTTATTACGACGTTTGCGTAGAGAACTATATCGTAGTTTGTACGCGACTTCATGTTTAATTTTACTACTGGGCTGATTATCTCCTGAGGTGACTTGGATCCGAATGTAAATACTGAAAGACAATCCTCTTCTATAGTAGGTAAGTTAAGGTTTTTCGCTAATTCCTCAGTCACGTAGCTACGTTGACTTCCTGTATCAAACAAAATTCTACATTTATGCGACTCTCCCCGTTGTCCATATATGTTTGCTATTGCAGTTTGAGGAATAGAATATCCTTTCTGGGTTAAACTCGCTTGTAAAGTATTAGTAGATGTTTGAAATTTCTTTGGGCACAGTGCCCTGTTATGAACCCCTCTTTTCTTACAATATGGACATTCTACTTCAAAGGAGCAGGCCTTACCATGATGTTTTTGTTTGAAACAAATAAGACACAAACCATTTAACAATGCCTTCCTTTCTTCAATACCTTTGGCTTTAAAGCATTGATCGTTAAAATGTGCCCCTTGGCAAAAAATACAATGCAATCCTTTTCTTTTGGGGTGATAATTTGAAACTGTGCTACCTTCTGTTCTTTGTTTGAAAGGTGTATTTCCTCGTTTTATCATCTGATCATTCCTGTATCCAATTTGATTATCTTTTACATACAATGCTTCCGTTGTATAATGAATTTCCTTTGATGTCATGTCGCTGATAGGTTTTGAGACACCTTCTTTGGCAGCAATTATTAGATCTAATTTGTTTCTTATTTCCTCAACTGACTCATTTGATATTTTCATTTTAAGATCATAGAGTATTTCTGCTGGAAATTTTTCCATGATAAGGAATCGCAGATGATTATGATTAATGTCTTCACCCATGGAGCTTAATACTCTTAAGTGCCTTTCAATTTCATTGAGCGTTTTCCTGCAATCTGCATTAATTTTCGCTGGTTTGATTTTATATAAAGCTGCATAATGAGCATCAATAACTTGGCTTTCTTTACCATATCTTTGCTTGAGTAAGGATACTGCTATCTGATAATTATTATTAGTAGTGTCCAATCCTTCTACAGTATTCTTAGCTTCACCAGTGAGGGAACCTTTTAAATATAGCAACTTGTCTACATCAGGTAAGTTCCTTTTATCTATATTTGAACTAAATTGGTCCCAAAATGGATGCCAATTAAGGATGTCACCTTCAAAGACCGGTAGGGATAGCTTCGGAAGTTTGCTAGAGAGAATGGCAGATGTACCGCTGGTTGTAGCTCCGTTTTGAGATATAGCCCCTAACTCAATTTTAACTTCAAGTTCTACTAATGCTTCCTCTCCATGTAATTGTATAGTAGTGAGGGTAGACACTTCATCTATGTCTGGTTCTTGAGATGTATTAAAGTAAGTATGCAATTCATGACCGAATTTACCCAACATTGTTTTAAGTTTAGTGGCGACAATGCAAGCATTTGTTCTATCATCATGATTATAACTGGCACTATGTGTGAGAGCACAGTCTTTAAATTTTTTAATTTCTTCACCTATTATCAACAAGCGATTCATTAATACTTGGTCCATTTGTAAAGAAGATTTGATCTGAGAACAAATTGTTACTCATTTATAATAAGTTGCCTAAGGCATTAAAAGATTTGAACATATCAATATTCAAGAAACAGTTAAGAAGTTTTTTAGTGGATAAGGTTTATTATAATTTGACAGAGTTTTTGACTGGAACATAAATAATTTTGTAACTAAAAATGACATATTGTAATATTTTTATTTTAAAATCTTAATTTAAATATTGACATATAAGTATATTGTGACTGTAATTTTTTAATATTTTGTTTTTTATTTTTATTTTCTAATTTTATAATGTAATAATTATTGTGACAAAGTATTTAAATTCAAAAATTTAATTTTGCATACCATCTTTTGGTTAAATATGGTTGCTCTTATTAATAAAATGTACTATCATCTATTTACCCATATTTGCAAAATAAATATATCTTTATCTTTATCTCTAAATAATATGTAACTGTATGTGATGTGTTATGAGGTAGCTTGGGTAACTTTTTAATAAAGTATGATTGTCTTACGAGTACATGTTATAATCATTCTCCAGTCAATCAAATTAATTTGTTACCATTCAGTGTTCATTAATATGATTTTATAAAAGGTCTTAGTCAAGTAAACATGAAATAAGTATATTTATTTTCATATATAATAAGCACTTTTATATGGATATTGCAATGATAAATATTTAGTACTTGTATGCATGTAGAATGAATATATTCCTTTTATTTCAAAAATAGGTAAATAGTTTTCTTTAATATGTCTATCATGTGAAGTGTATAAAAGGTATAATTCATTTCATGTTATGCATTATTCTGAATTATATGATCATTGTCCTTTTATCATTTATGCATGTAACTATGGTTTTAACTAACAATAATATTTTCCTAAATAATACTAATACATAATAAACGAAAAATCGTAACAATTCACCTGCAATCATTACGAGACAAATTACTTGTCTTTGCTTCAATTATTTGATTTGTAAGGGTTTTATGTAGATAAGTACCTTTGATTACTATTGACTTATTTTATAAGTCTTAACAAACTTATATAACTGATATTAACTTATATTCCACAGGTTACAGACCAATGTCACCAAATAGTGAATACTTTAAATTTACTAATAGATGGCTTACATAGTTGTAGACACCTAATTTCTCATTTATCTATTTTTTATTTTTCCTACCTTATGTACCCACACCATCAGGTCGCAAAAAAAAAATAGGTAGGTACCTGTATAGTATATAATTTACCTTAGGAGAAAACAATTTACTGGTGTATGCCTGAATGTAGCAAATAATAGTTGTATGCAGAAGTAATTCATTAAGCAAAAGGAGGCATGAATATAATGTTTAATGCATATAGCAAAATTTAATGAATTATACAGGTATGCTAGCCAAAATAGCAATAAGTGACCAAACCCAAGATGCAAAACCAAACATGCCATAATAACGTATCCATAATTACCACATAATAGCTTTATTGTTAATTCTATGCATATAACGTATGTGAAATAAGAATTCAAAGCAGTCCACGAACGCAATAGCTTTGTTCATGTTGTAACAGTTGGAGCCAAGCATAATGCAAATATCTTACCTAATTGTACTCGATAATTCCTAATTCCTATGGACACTGTCCAAAGCACACCGTTCTGGAGCACACTGTTAACTGTTATTGTTAAGCAAACCTTGATTTACTGGGCAGTGAACGCATGGAAAAACGAAACTTGACAAAATGGCCACTTCGTGTGCGCTGCGTAGGCGCGTGATTTTAGGGATGTAGGGATGTAGCCAGTTTGTATTAACAAAACTAAAAATTGATAATCGTCTAATAAACGTGTTCCAGCGAGTAACTATACTCATATAATAACGTTAACTAGTTTGTTTGTTTAATTGAACGCGCCAAAACTCCGGAGCCACTAAATAGAATTTGAAAATCCTTTCACTAATAAGCAGTTAGATTACTATTGAGCGCTATAAGCTACCTTTTATCTCGGGAAACCACTTTTCATGCGGGCGGAGTCGTGAGCAATACTATATCTAAATATAAGCCAACTAGTCGCCAATAATCAAATATGTCAAGTCATATATCGACAGAGGTAAATTACTTCAAGACATAAGTTTACAATACGTGTGGCATTTGCCAATGCACGAGAAGCTCATGATCATAACTAGATAATTTCAATAGATTTATTACTTGAACCGAGTATTAATATATCATCGCATTCACAATAAAAAATTTGCAATCTAATATTATTTGTAAAATTGAAATTTGATGCAATCGACTACACTCATCGATAACATAGTCTAAATCCGGTCATAAATGCAAAAAGCCCTCGCGCACATCTCTAGCGCGTATATTAGCCGAGTGTTTCCGGTCAAAAGAGTGTCTTCTAATCCACACGGAGAGGATGTAAAATATTATTCTATTACAATCTTTCACGGTAAAGTACTTATAAACTAAATCTGAAACGCGAAACTTAATCGGATAAACATTCTGTACCTTAAAACTAAATTAACAGATTAAATAATGATGTTGATTACCTCAAATCCCTAACTTTATTAAATTTAATACAATTTATAATTAAAATAGTATGTAACTTGTCTTTAATAATTGAATAACTAACTATACTGTTTTAATGTCCTTTGTACTGTGCACACCACGCGTGTCATATTTACGCGCGTTATTATCAATGAACAATGTTACACACGACACACATTACAGTATCTCAAAAATAATTGTAATTTTCTTTTGTTTATTATTTTTGTCAGAAATCCACCGGATGTCTCGAAGTTTCAAAGGAAATCCTCACTTTCCTTCTAGACAACGCAGGGGTCATAATAGTTCTTTCGAGAACTTAAATACAATTTGTATGGGAATTTTAAAAGTTTCGAGTGAGCGAGTGTTTTCCTAGATCGCAATAAACAAACACGAAAAAAAACAACCACTCATTTTAGTTTAGGTACATGTCAACAATGCATTCATCTTCTTTCCGACAATAATTTAAATTTTTATTATGGGATCAATATCCCAGCACCTCCACCATGTTTTCGCCCTTGTGGGGTTTAGTGGCGAAAATATGTTATGTAACATGTGCGACCGTCGCACACGTAATTAAAAATAAAAAATAAGTATGTCCTATGTAAAACTGTTAGTTATCTCTAATATGAGAACAACATCAAGTATAATTAAATCTGCTTCGCATTTATGTGTGTCGGAAAGAAACGAAAAACAACAGCATCGTGACATACCTTGTAATGTTCTAGCATCAATGTTATGTGGACCTCCAAGGCCACTCTCCCAGATGGTGGTTGATACTAGCGTTTGAGAGACTGCTCCTGTTAATTATAATGAATCTATGACATTGTTATCACAATGCCAGTGAGCAAGCTACCATGATAGTTAAAGAGCTGGTTATCTTTGGTTATATTTAGAGTAGCAAATTAAGGTAGATTCAGTCTTATCAATATGAATTCAAGTCCGTGTATTACTGCGGCGTTATATATAAAAACATTAATCATATCTACCGCACTAGTTTCGCTTTACCACAAATTGTTCTTGGGTTAAAAGTTTCCCCTCGATCGTCGAGAGAGTAAGAGACCAAAGTCTATTATCCACACGGAATCTCTCCAGTGCACCAGATCACCGCTTTGTGGTATAAAGTGTTTCCCCCTCAACTACCGAGGGAGATCGAACCTACTTTGCTGTCCACACGGAATCTCTCTGGCGAACCAGATCACCGCTTTGTGGGGTCTTAGGGTTTCCCCCTCAACTACCGAGGGAGATCGAACCTACATTGCTGTCCACACGGAATCTCTCCGGCGCACTAGATCACCGCTTTGTGGTTATCCACGCGGAATCTCCCCGGCACACTGGATCACCGCTTTGTGGTATAAAGTGTTTCCCCCTCAACTACCGAGGGAGATCGAACCTACGTTACTGTCCACACGGAATCTCTCTGGCGAACCAGATCACCGCTTTGTGGGGTCTTAGGGTTTCCCCCTCAACTACCGAGGGAGATCGAACCTACTTTGCTGTCCACACGGAATCTCTCCAGCGCACCAAGTCACCGCTTTGTGGGAGTTAAATTCCTCCCTCGACCACCGAGGGAGTGAAAGACTATTTCATATTATGGTCTACACAGTTAAATATTTATAACGCTTAATGAGGGTCAGTAAATTGTAATAGTAATAAGTAAATAAGTAAATTATTAAATAAGTAAATGATCATTTACCGTATGAAAACAAATTGAATCACATCAGTTTCATTTGGTGTATAAAATGCTATCTTTACGCGGAAAAGAATACAACATGAAAGGTTACTCACATATGCATGATTTGGAATGTGAACCAAAATAGGTATGGAATTATTATAAGCTGACTCACATGTATATGAATGGAATATTTAACAAACTCACATATAGGTAGGAAATCATTATAAGCTCACTCACATGTATATGAATGGAATATTTAACAAACTCACATATAGGAAGGAAATCATTATAAGCCTACTCACATGTATATGAAGATCTCTAGTTGAACACAACTTCACAAGTTCCACTCAAAATGGCGCGCGTTCGTTGTTTCGAGTATATTATAACTTTGCAAGTCCTGAAATGTTGGCACTACAGGAAACTACATTCTGTGCACGGTACTCTCAACATAACAGTGCACAGACTTCATTCGGTGTTGCTAGTTGTTACTTTTAATGATTTCGCGACCTTTCGCGACACAATTTGAAATTTTGAATTTGTTCAGCTACTTATGCTGGTGAATCACTGACTTCTATTATACTAGTACGCTGGACAGGATTTACGATACAAAATGACAGCTATATTTTGTGCCGATTTGAAACGCCCCTCTCGAGTGTCCAGGGAACTAAATTTGACGTATAATGCATATGGCCGTCGTATTGTTTTGAAATCTCTCTGTCTTGTCAGTGCATTAAAACGAAATATTACGGTGAAACGTGTTGTTTTTAAGTGTTATTTGTGTGTGGTTTATAGTAATCCACAATGAGAATTTGTGTGTGTTGTAAAACCCGTTACGAAACGGGTAGTGGAGTAACATTTCATAAGTACGTACATTTACATCATCTTATAGCTATTTTTATTAAAGTTAGTTATTGTAAAGAGCAAACTATCATTTACAAGTAAATAATAACTCAATTTAAACGTATTTACACGATAATTTGTTTTCAAATAGCATATTTATAAAGTAAGTATATCTTGATAGGGTTGTCCAAGTTTCATATCGACAATGCATATCGATAAACTTTTGGTTTGGCTCTATTAGCATTTATACTTTTATACTGTACCTTTAAACACATAAAATCATTAATTAAGATTGATAATAAAATAAGGTTAGGAATGTATTATTCTATAAAGAATGTACTCTATCTATTCCAGAAGAGGAAATATCAATTTAAAATCATAAAAATGTCATTATAAATGTATTGTTACAGGTTTCCAACTGACTCAACTATACAAAAACTATGGCTGAAAAACATTTAATTTGGAAATTGGTTTCCTAATAAAAATAGTCATGTATGCTCTAAACATTTTATAGAAGATTGTTTTATTAGACATGTTTTACGAACCCAATTGAAAAAGGACAGTGTGCCCACAATATTTTCTGGTGGGTATAATAATTTATATTATTCTATTGAGCATTTTATGCATGTAGTATATTGTAAGACGTTTTGCAACGGTGATGTTATTATTGTAGATTAAGGTATTATTCCTGAGGAATATAGAGAGTGAGAAGCTGATTTAATTAATAATGAATGCGGAGAAAACCAAGTTGATGGCATGAATTTAGAAACAATGTCAGGTAAAATGACATTTTTTTTTTTTTCAAAAAACTCAGTACTAAATAAATAAGACTTACAGGTTTTCAGATTATTTTAAAGGTAGTTTAAGGTGTTTCATTTATACATAAAGTCAATGCACCTATTTACAAATATTACTAACTACAAGCTTAGTAACTATTTTTCACTGTAGTTCATTTTGTAACTAAGAGGTTCATAATTGTTTTATAACTAACATGTTATTAATTAACATGGTTTATAATTGTTACACATTATATTTTATTTACACCTTTAGCAAATAAAGTTTATTTGGTAACCCTTTTGAGGCAACAACAGCTTCAATTAGTTTATAATTATTTAGTTTTACTTGTAATCTTTTATTATTATTACTATTATTTCTCAACGAGTTTTTTTTCTTTATGCTGTCTTATAGTTGACTTGCTTCGATTAATGTGAAACTGCATTCTTGCATTTTGTTTCTTAACGAAATTCAAATTGAATATTTTTTTTATATTCTTAACAGGCCCAGCACAAGCTACAACAAGGAAAATGAAACCCAGAAAAGGAAGCGGTCTTACACCGAAATCTGTGAAAATATTGATCATGAAACCGCTACGAAAATACTCCTAGGTCATCTAAAAGGGTTATGCAAAGAATACAAAAAGCTTTACGATGTTCTCAGACTCGTCTCAAAACTTTATCTCAACATGTGAAAAGATTGAAGATTAAAGTTTCTTCTTTGAAAACAGTAATAAATGAATTAGAGAAAAAGAAATTAGTTACTGATGATTGTGTATGTTTGTTAAGTCAGTACAATGATTTTAAACCACAATTATTTAAAATGATGGCAAGAAATTCAGAAAATAATGTTAGTCATGGTAAATATTCCCCAGAGTTAAGGGATTTTGAAATTACTCTACATTTTTATTCGCCAAAGGCATATGCATATGTCCGTAAAAAAATTAATTTAGCCTTGCCTCATCCTCGAATTATACGATCGTGGTACATTTCGGAAGATGCAAACCCAGGTTTCACTACCGAAAGTTTTAATACCTTGAGGTATAAAAGTGAGCAAGCTAGAGAAAAAGGCGAAAAATTAATTTGCGCTTTAATGATTGACGAAATGAGTTGAAAAAAAGTTGTACTAGAAGTCGTGATGGAGTAATACGTGGGCATGTTGATTTAGGAATCGCTTCTGAAAATACTGATTTACCGTATTTTATGTACCATATTGTAAAGATGCCCTAGTTTTTATGATTGTGCCATTAAAAGATAATTGGAAGCTGCCAATTGCATACTTTCTAATTAAATATAATATAGACTAATATATAGACATTCGTTTATATGCAGCAACAAAAAACTACTCCCTTAATATTACAGGTGTCAATATACCGAATTATTTGTCGCGTAATATAATTTGGGCACGTCAGTGACTTAATAAAATATAACTTGATCTACCGTCACACTGTCTTTTTTTTATCCCTTCCATAAATACAATATAATATTTATGTGTACGTTCGTATGTCTATTTCTTACGGCTTCCCGTTCTAATTGTTGAACGAATTTGATGTGGTGGTAACTTCCAAACTGAAATAAGATAACTTTTTTCACGGATAATATATATGGTATGACAATAACTTACAACTTGGAATAAGACATGACTACTTTTTATTCCGTGGTAACTTGGGTTAAACTGCTAATATTGCCACAATGAATAAGTAACGACAGATTTGTCTGAATCTTCACTACACTGTACATCCGATTGCCGTTAAAATCATTGTTTCGATCAAATTTTTGAGTAATTTTTTCAATTGTTAATAATAACAAATTGTAATTCTTTTTCAATTTATAAATTGTCGACTATTTCGTATGATTATCGATATATCAGCTGTTCCATGTTCCAACACTATCGTTAGTTCCATGGACACTCGCTACTGCTATCAGCGCCAATATGGCGAAAATCAAATAGGCACACTTTGACGATTCGAATGTCCAGTCCAGCGTACTAGTATAATAGACGTCAGTGTGGTGAATATACCTATCAAAGAATAGTATAAGTTTCCTGTTTTCTTAAGGTAAATAAAACACAACTTAGTCTGCCTTTTGGTGTGGTGGTGGCGTAGTTGTATTACGGACTCAGTGTTGCCAATTTAACGGATTTCCCGTCATTTCTAACGGATTTGGATACGTGTGAAACGAGAAAAAATGCAACGGCTGACGGGATATTTAACGGGATAAAAATTTCATTTTTATGTGAAGAGGGGCTTCACATGTGAAAGGGGCGTCATGAATGGGGCGGCAAGAACACACGCTTGCAACCCCCCCCCCCCCATGCCAAAACTATAGCTACACCCGTGTCAATTGTTGATCTAACGGATTTTCGACGGAAAAATACGGCTAACTTGACGGATTTTTAAAAATCTTGTTGGCAGCACTGATTACGGTATGACTGCAATAATGAGGTGTTGGGATCGATTCCTGGGTAGGGCAAAGTGATATTGGGTTTTAAAATTCAGTATCAGCCCGGAGTCTGGAATTTGCCTCCGATATGACGTGGGCTCGCCCCTATCACATCACGGGACGGAATACGCACGGTGAACGGTCACTTCCCTGCAACATGGCCGAGGAGTTCGAGGAGGCCGATGGCTGGCGCATGCGTCATACTCGTGAACGGGTGCTGCTTGCGTGGACTGGTCTGCTCTGATTGGTGGTTGACTCTATTGTTTACTTAAAATTAAGCATGTAGGTGGTTGCTTGACTTAGGTACTCTCCGTTAATTTCGCATTTAATATCCACATTTAAAATTAAGTTTTTATTGTTACTTATGATATGTAAAATATATACTAAAAAAAAAAAATAAGATGAAAAAAGACCTACGCTGAGTTTCTTGGTGCTTCTTCTCAGGTCAGTGGGCTTTTCCGAAGCACCGGTAGAATCCTTTTATTGATAAAAAAATATTGTAAAAAATGACGTGTAAAGGCGCCCTTACGGGCCTAATTACTTAATAAATAAGATTTGAAAAGTGGGTGCACTAGTTGCGCCCCTGCCTACCCCTTCGGGGATAAAAGGCGTGAGTGAGTGTGTAGTTTAATTTTATACCGTGTACTAAAGATGTTTATAAATTAGAGACTGGAAAATTTTGCAAGGTGTGACACAGGATCATATATATATAAACAAGCAACCCTCGTTGGGAAGGGTAAGGTAAAACATTATACATTCATGTACAGAAAATGACTTTAAGAGCAATCTGCATCTACAAGAAAAACAAAATTTTTCAAATTATCATTTATTCATTCTGCCATTTATTATTTTGCGTATATTTTTATTATTAACATGCAAGCCTGAACTGGCGTGTTTGAATAGGTTTTGTCGAAAAAAATGCTGTATATTTGGACAAAGCTTTATTTAAGCATAAGTACACTTCATCCTATGATTCCTCAATGATCTGCTGTCGAAAAAGTCCATCATACAATCCGGACATTTGTAGGGCTTCTCCCCTGTGTGAACCTGAAACAAAGATAGTAATGTAGTTTCCTACCTTGGTGGAGTAATTATTCGCAGTGAATAATTCCGAAGTACCGGGTAAAAATTTCGGGTCTGGCAAAATGATATAAAGATTTGCTGCTCAGTAATTAGCCCAGAGTTATGGGAAAAATGGGAGGTTTGGTAGCACATGTACCTACCCTATTGGGGGATAAAGGTGTGATGTAGTTTTTCCTTTTTATTATAATTTAGTTCTTGCATGGCGCAGAAGAAGAAGAAGAAAGAAGAAGAAAGAAGAAGAAAGAAGAAGAAGAAGAAGAATACTCACCCTCACATGTCTATCCAGTAAGCTCTTACCGCTGAATCCTTTGCCACACATGTCGCACACAAAAGGCTTTTCTGTAAAGTGTGTTCGGGAATGTAGCAGGAGCTGATAACTGGTGGGGAATCTCTTGTGGCATGATGAACAGGGAAACGGCTTCAGTCCCCTGTGTGTTACCATTACATGTAGAGAGAGGTTTTTTTCTGTCTGTAACAAAATAATATTTTTTTTAATGTTATATTATACTTTTTTTATGGCATTACATTTAATCTCGTCATTACGAGATGAGCAACCCTACCCCTGGTTCGTGGCATTCCCAGTTACATCCCTAAGGCCGGAAAAGCGTAAAGTCAAATTAGGCAACTGCAGAGGGGCCCTCTTTTTTTTTTAATGACCCTACTGCCAGTAGCCTGACGCGAGTCGGCTTTTCTTTAGGGTGAACGTAGAAGGCGCTCGCAACCCTTTGAATTAAGTGACCATGTTGAGGGCAACCCACTAACGGGTTACGAACCTCGGCTCAGGACGGCCACTGAGAGAGGATGAGACATCAACGATTAGGGAAAGGTTGGTTTTTAGGCCTAATCCTATTAGATTGTGTTGTCATCGGCACGCGGGCCGGAACTGCTAGAGGGGTCGGGGGGGGGGACGCGGCGAGGTCCTCGGTCTTGTGGAGTGTTGGAGTTTCAAGAACTCGTTCTTACGGTGGATGGCCAGAGTGATTTCGTCCTCCGGATCGGTTAATACGAGACGCGGCCGTCTCCATTTGGCGCGGTCGAATGGAGACAGGGGCCCGGCATCGGCCAGGGTTCCTTCAACCCGAGAACAAAAAAAAACGATTCCCGTTACCCAATGACAATATCATTACCACGATTATATTTTACATTATGCCTATATCAATACCTGTAGGAACATGATGTTATTAAAAAACTAGCTTTTGGCCGCAGCTCCGCTCGCATTAAAAAGTTTTTCCGGGATAAAAGTCCCGGTTTGTATTTCCCCGGGATAAAAAGTAGCCTATGTGTTAATCCAGGACATGATCTACCCGTGTGCCAAATTTCATTGAAATCCGTTCAGTAGTTTTTGCGTGAAAGAGGAACAAACATCCATACATCCAGACATCCATACATCCTTACAAACTTTCGCCTTTATAATATTAGTAAGAAAGATACTATTTTTTTTTTTGTAGTTAATTCGGTTGTGGTGGAAAAAATATATGTTAGGATGAAAAGGGAAATAGGGCCCCAAGAAGGCAATGTCTAGGGGCCGACATTTTTAATCCGGCCCTATCCATCCCCAGTACTCACCATAAACTTCATCCCACACTCCTCGCAAACCTTTTTCTTGGTTTTCTTGATTCCAAGATGCACCCGCAACATGTGACTCTTGACGTTCGCGCTTTCCGCAAACGTCGCGGTACACTGGAAAAAAAGAGGAATTCTTAAGTGAAATAGTACAATCACCAGCAAAAATAGCGGAACAAATTCGAAATTTAAAATTGCCTACATACTTTTGTACATACATACATATACAACCACGCCTTTTATCCCCGAAGGGGTATTTTTGTGAAGAGAAAAAATTTTGTAAGAACACATACTTTTGTGTTCTAACAAAACTTTTTTCTCTTCACAAAAATAAAATAAAAGATTTACTTTACTTGAAACGAAGAAAAAAATGTTACAGTTTAACTTAACGCGTATATAGACGATTTGAAATTTTGATTTTGTAGAGATACGTATGATGCTGTACATAGCACACACACACACACACACACACACACACACACACACACACACACACACACACACACACACACACACACACACACACGCACGCACGCACGCACCCACGCACGCACGCACACACACACGCACACACGCTCGCACGCACGCACGCACGCACGCACACACACACACACACTTTTTTCCACGAAGGGTAAACAATAATGGGTCATACATGTCCGCACGCATATTTCCTCAGGAGTTGCTGTTTGTGTTCCTTCATATGCTCAGCCATGGACCCTGCCGACACTTCCTTGCCACATAATCTGCATTGAGACCTGTAAATCCAAGTGAATAGGGCCGAACATTATACATAGTTGAAGCTGTTTTTATTTAATGACGAGACGAGCGTGCCTCTCGCCTCATGATAAACAATATGATCAGAAATAGTAACAACAGAATTGTTAATAGGGTAGTGGACTAATTTTTTTTTAATACATTTATCAAAATGCTCGCGCGCTCGCCTGAAATGTTTTTCCGGGATAAAAAGTCAATAACACACAGGAGTAATGTAGTTTCCTATTAGTGAACGAATTTTCAAAATCGGTTGAGTAGTCCCTGAGATTAGCGCGTTCAAGTAAATAAACTCTTCAGCTTTATGATATTAATACAGATATAAAGGGGATATTTTGTTTTACTTTTATTTGGAATAAATTCAAAACCACTAGACTGATTTTAAAAATTCTTTCACTAATATAAAGCTACATTATCAGCGAGTAACATAGGCTAATTTTTATCCCGGAAAACTCATTAACGCGAGCAGAGCAAGCAAAGTCTAGTATGTAATTGCTGAACGCCGAGTGTACCTTTTAGTGCGTATATATCAACCACATTAAACTTTAGCAGTTTGTGCATAATTGTAATAATATCTATTCTGTTGGTATAGGTAAAAAAAAGAAAAATGCAAAAAAAAAAGAAAAAATGCAAAAAAAAGAAAAAATGCAAAAAAAAAAGAAAAAATGCAATAAAAAAGAAAAAAATACAAAAAAAGAAAAAACGTGTCATACCCGTGATCGTCCGCGTGTGCGGCGCCGAGCAGATGTCGCTGCCACGCGAGCTGCGAGTGGAACTGCACGCTGCACGCGTCGCACCACCACTCCGCGCGACGCTCCGGCACACACTGAACGAGAATAGGTCGGTTACCGCTGACGTGCACAACACGTTCACAAATATTTGTCTGTCTGACGCCGGCATTACATAATATATTACTGAGCTGGCTACAGTATTCCACAAATGGATGTGTACTTGTTCGTTATCTATGTATATGCAGTGTATTATTTGTAGCTAAAATAAACTTTTAAGCTATTGCATAGCTTCTATCGCGGGCCTTAAGTGTGGAGACCGAATCCAGAAATTCCGTAACAAAAAAACCTGTCACCCCTCACTCCGACCGGCACAGCGGGGATATTTTATTTTCAACAATATCACAACCATGTAGAGTATAAAATTCCATAAGTAAATTTAATATCGCAGTCTTGTAAGAATACAATATGTAAGAGGCTATGAGCTGAATGTTAAACGATAAAAGGTCGAAATTACCGTGTAATTAAAAATTGTTCCAGTCAGTGAAACGTATCGAAATGTCAAACGTGATTCTAAGTTTGAATTTTTAAAAAGTTTTTATTTATACTAGCTTTTGCCTGCGGCTTCGCCCGCGTTAAAAAGTTTTTCCGGGATAAAAGTCCCGCTTTGTGTTTTCCCGGGATAAAAAGTAGCCTATGTGTATACCAGGACATGATCTACCCGTGTGCCAAATTTCATCGAAATCCGTTCAGTAGTTTTTGCGTGAAAGAGGAACAAACATCCTTACATCCAAACATTCATACATTCTTACAAACTTTCGCCTTTATAATATTAGTAGGATCTGTTCAAAGAGGTTTTTATTTAAATATTACGGCTCTGGATACTGGTCCATTGAGTCCGTCTTTCATATTTTTTTTAGTTTTGCCATCTATCGATGAATATTTTATTTTATATCTGTTCAAAGAGGTTATACAGGGAGTTGATAGTATACCGTGATTAAATTAAATAATGAGCAACATTAAGGTTTCTAAATTTTACTACACAGTTAGAAAAATCATGACCCCTAAATTAAATAAATTTATTTTTCAAACAAAGTAAATCTCTAAATTTCGCTTACACAATGATACACCATTTATAAGCTAGATTACTGACCTTATCGTTGTAAACAATAAGAGCGGCAACGCCTCGCAACACACGCACTGCTTTGTCATTTCAGCACAAGCACGAGTACTTTTTGAATGGATTAAAGTTACACGTTTTAAAATCATTTTTGAACACTTATTCAAAAAGTACTGATGTTCTCGTCACTAAAATTAAACAATTTGTTTTCCTACGCAACAATGAAATCCCAAAACCTACTTAGGTACTTGTAAATATCATAAAATCTATTGTGGCGCACTTTTACAAGTATGTCACTGTTCGCGGCCATGTCTTTTAGTTCATTGAAGACACTAATTATTCTAGCTTTTAAATCGTCCACACTATTCACTTCAGTATTATGGACTTTATTTTTAATAAAACCCCATAAAAAAAAGACTAATGGGGTGAGATCTGGTGATCTTGCTGACCACCGAATCGGTCCATATCGTCCAATCCATTGCTCGCCAAACAATTTCAAATGGAAAAGCGTCAGTTTGGCAACTCATAAAAAACAAATTAGCGGCTATTTCGCGAGAACTACAGAAATCACAATACTTAATTAAACTTCCTAATCAAAAACTAAAACAATCGCGCGCGCTCTCACAATATCCGATCGTATAATGTAAGTGTGCAAACGCATGTGTACGTCACAGGGTCTGCGAAACACTGACCTTGTCGCCGAGGCCCAAAAGTCGACAACTATAACTTACCACCGAGGATGCCACAGGGATGGCCAATACTATGATGAATATCGATATTGCCTTATACGATATGCATTAATAATTATTTAACTTCCGAAATAGTTTTTATCACAAATCAAACCACCAATTTTTTTCATCACAAATTAATCCACCTTGGATGATCTTTTTTGACTACCATTAATTAATGTACCCAATTTGTATTACCGATATGTAGCGTAGCCTCCAGATCTTTTCTAGATCCGAAATTAAGAACATAACAATTATTATTAACATAAAATTTACTGTTAACAATATTACAAAAGCTTTGACATTAATAAGACAAAAACATATCTGATATGCTATGACAATGATTACTTATCGATATCATCATTAATTTTGCTTAATTATTGGGCATCTCTAATTTGTCCTAATCAAAATATTAATATTTATACAGTGTCAAAGCGCACCGCGCTCTTTGAGCCGGCCGGCGGCTACATGATACATCTATTGCTTTCCTTTTCCTGCGTTTTTTTTTTGTATGGGAGTAAGTAGGAAGTCTGCGAAAAGTTGTATCTTATGCATTCGATAATATAAGAATGGCAACGTCGCGCGTTCTGTTTCATGGAGTCGGAATAGCAACGGAAGGCTTTGACCTCTGATATCAGCTGTTTCAGATCGGCGCGTATTTACATCATGTATCAAACTTATGAAAATGAAAAATCGATCCTGTGACTAAACTATTGCACCTATTGGGTTGATTTTTGGCACAACGCTTTAAAACATTGTTAGGTATACCTGGTGAGACGAAAACACGCTATGGCAGCAACACTCTGTATATATTAGAATTTATGCAATAGCTTTACCGCGGCAGTCTCAGAGTGCCACATGTCTATTTTTTATCTATCTATGTATAATGATCACTCATCAACAAATTCAACATAACATGATGTTTGCTTACACCTGTGTACATTTTCCTTCAATAGGGTAGTATAACTTTTTTTAGATACGTCTTAATTTGATCCTAAAGTGCTAACATACTACTAGAAATTTTATAAACAAACAATAGGATAGTTGACTACTTTTCAAATACATTTATGACAAATGTTTCTAAAATATAATGCAAAAGGAATTTTCTAAATTGGCGTAACATTAAGTTATGAAGCTTTGAAATTTGGTGGAAGGGGTAGCTGCCAAATAACAGCAATACTAGGCTGTGACGTCACCAAGCGCTATCGGACATGACGCTGCGAGCTTAAGGGCGTAAAATGTATGCATTGACCTGTGTAATAATCATACTGTAAAATATATATTTAAAAAAAAAATGCAGTATATCATGACAATTGATGACGAAAAAGTTAAGCCCGGAGTTTCTTTCTGCCTTTCTTCTTCGGGTCGTCATCGCTTAGGTAGCTAGTGAAAGGCTGGTAGGTTAGCTAGGCTAGGACCTTTTTATCCTCGCCGGCGAGGACCGTGGCGTTTCCTTTCCTCGTAATGTAAAGATACTCCTTCCCTTTCTTTTATATCAGCTCCACTTCTCCTTTCCCTAGCCCTATTCCCGTCCCTAATGTCCGTGTCCTCTGTACCTATCAGCCCGTGCTGGTTGTTCGATATTTAACTTTAACTTACTTCATTGGTTTATTATGTACCTTTGTTATTGTGTCTACCTTCATGTCATGACCTGTCATAAGTGCTTTTTTATAAGCCTATTTGACCAATAAATGATTTTATTTTATTTATTTATTTAAAAAATATATTTTTGAATACCTGTTGGTCGCCAGAGTGTGACACGCTCTTGTGAAGCTTCAACCCATGGCTACTGATAAAGCTTTCGCCACAAAGTTCACACACATGCTCGGTCGGATGGCTATTGCGCTTGTGCGAGTGCCACGTGCTGGAGTTCCTGTAAAACAAAAAAGAAAGATAAAAAAGGTAAAAAAGTAAAAAAAGATAAAACAAAAGTGAAAAAAGATAAAAAATGGAAAAAGAGACATGAAAAATAGAAAAAAAACAAAAGAACTAAGTAGAATTAACAACAGATGTTGCGTGTTACGCATAGCAAATATATGGAAAGCGCTACGAATGCATCGTCCTAAAACAGAAGAACCTACACGTGTTGCACCGTTAGCGGAACGTGTCCACAATTGACGTCAATCGGAGGACACATTTTTTTATGGCATTGAATGACGAGACGAGCATGCCGTTCGCCTGATGGTAAGCAATACGACCACCCATAAACAGTACCAACACCATACAGCACCTTGAGTAACAAAGTACTGTGTGGCATTCCACTAAGCTTGTCATCCTGAGACATAAGATGTTAAGTCTCATTATGTACAGTAGTTACACTGGGTACAATGCCCTTCAAACCGAAACACAACAGTGCATGCACATTGCACACTGCTGCTTGGCTGTAGAAATGGACATTGCGGTGGTACCCACCCAGACGGACTCTTACAAATGAGAGTCCTGCCAACTGTAAACATGAAACCAACGTAGCAAAAGCGCCGAATGATTAGTCTAGCATCGATCAATCATCGACACATTTTAATTAGTTTCAATTATATTGTAATTTTTACTTTTAAATTAAATTCATTAAATTTATTTATTTTTGCTACCTCCGGCTGCAGACTTCGTAATTTACGTGTGTATTGTTTATCAATCATCGTTCGCTTTAACGGTGAAGGAAAACATCGATACTTTAATCTACAAAAGATTACAAGTACCTGAACTTTTGCCCGCAGTCTTTACAGTCATATGTGTATCCATTGTGCCACCTCTCGTGCTCACTAGCTTGATTCCTGAGAAAAAAAATATACAGTACTACGTGTTTCTCGCGGTTTTGGCTGCGTGAAATCCCTAAGACAACGCACGACAGCGCCATTTATTTAAGAGGCCGTATCTAAAATTTTGACTATTTCAGTCGAACTCTTCATTGTGATTTTTTTAAAAATATTAAAAAAAAATATATTTTTTAAAAAATGTGATTAATTTATAATACATCATCACAAAGACTATTTCAACACTAATGTAATAAACGAGCCTGATTTTTCATATCTTTCTTTAATTTCAATCTAGCCACCAAGTTCCAACGTCTATTTCGGAAATTTTGTCGTACGGAGACTCAAACATGTCGTTTTCAATCAAGAAAGTCCCGGTGCATATTTTCCTGGGACAAGAAGTAGCCTAGATCCTTCCCACGGTCTTAAACTATCTCCCAACCAAATTGCATCGCAATCGGTTCAGTGTTTTGGCTGTGACGGCTCCACTCTTGAGAAAATTAAAATCGAGATAAAATTCCAGGCTAATGTTTTTCCGGGATAAAAGTAGCCTATGTCCTCTTCTGGATCTCAAACTATCTCTATACTTGTTTTCTTGCGGTTCCACTTGTATAAAAAGATTTTCCAGTATAAAAGTCCCGGTTTATATTTTCCGGGATAAAAGTAGCCTATGTGTTAATCCAGGACATGATTTACCCGTGTGCCAAATTCCAGCGAAATCCGTTCAGTAGTTTTTGTGTGAAAGAGTAACAAACATCCATACTTAAATACTTTCGCATATATAATACAAGCTTTTGCCCGCGGCTCCGCCCGCATTAAAAAGTTTTTCCGGGATAAAAAGCAGCCTATGTGTTAATCCAGGACATGATCTACCCATGTGCCAAATTTCATTGAAATCCGTTCAGTAGTTTTTGCGTGAAAGAGTAACAAACATCCATACATCTAAACATCCATACATACTTACAAACTTTCGCCTTTATAATATCAGTAAGATTAGTAGGATAGGGCGTTATTTTTTACGGGAACTTTGGCTCCTAATTTTTTCTAGGTATTCATCAGTCCCTCTAATACTCACACAGTATGCGACGCATGTTCACATCTATTGCATTTGTACAACCTGGCATGCGCAGTCGCTATGTGACCTCTCAGCAGGTACGCTGTCCTGTACCTCAGCTTGCATATATCGCATGCATGCGCACCGCTGATCTGTGAACAATACTCATTCTCATGCCTTTATACCGAAGAGGTATACAGAGGCGCAACTAGTGCACTTTACACGGTTCGTATTCCGTCCCATGATGTGATTAGGGGCGAGCCTATCGCCATATCGGGCACAAATACTGAATAGAAAAACCCAATATCACTTGGCCCGATTAATTGATTTAACAATTAATTAATTGTCTTCGTTCCAACTCACCGGATCATGTCTTCTCATATGGGTCTCATAAGCCTTGGGCATATAAAAGCCTCGATAACAGTGATCACATTTCCATGGGGCCTTGGTGTACTGCGACAATTTAGACCTATCTAGGACATTTTGAATCTGTTGTTTTTTTGTTAGTATAATTTCGCGCGCGTCCACTGCGAAACAATAAATATTTGCAATAAAGTTCCTGTTAGAGTAAAGTAAGGATATTAAGAACCTCTTTTATTGAAGCACACACACACACACGCACGCACACACACGCACGCACACACACACACACACACACACGCACACACACGCACGCACACACACACACACGCACGCACACACACGCACGCACACACACACACGCACGCACACGCACGCGCGCACACACACACACTCTTAGCGCCTTTTATCCCCGAAGGGCTAAGCACAGGTGCAACTTGTAATATAACTACGCCACCGAGGCAGTCTAACTTAATTGGCACCTTTTGTTAAAAATTACTACTTAAGTGGGTAGTAGTAAAACTGTATTCTTGTTGTCAGCTACGAAGCAGAATAAACGTGTTTACGGACGCCATAAAAAAAGAAATGTGTTTACGATTATATTGCGTTTCATTAAGCATAATAATTATTTACCTTTGTCCTTTCCAATCCTGATTTTTTTATTAACATTCAGTTTGGTGATTAACTTCTTTAGAGGTATATCGTCTTCAGAATCTGAACAACTTGATTGAGAACCATTATTGTCATCAGGGTCATTATCACAAGAACTTTTCGACTCATCTTGATTGCTATTATTTATACCACAATAAGGTTTAGCTTCTTTGTTACTAAGATCACAATTCTCTGTGATTTCTGGTTTAACCGCAACAGTTGCACTTGGTAAATCAAGGGGTTTTGATATGTCCTCAATGGTGCAATTTGTGATGTCGTCATCATTCAAAATGCTCGGAGAGCCCGCATTGAAATCTAGTGGTGCCTCTGGTGTATCTGAAAATATTTAAACAATCTTAATTTTTACATAAATGCAAAAGTTATGAAAATGTTCGAATGTTTGTTAGAAGTAAACTCGAAAACAAAGATTTGCATGAAAGAACATGTCCAAAAACAATCTTTAAACTCTAACCGAGATACTTTATATATGCCTGGATAATACTTCCAAAGACAAGGCCTTTGCAATATATCGTCTAATTATAAAGTCCTCCGATTTTGAGATTTGTGTAATTTAATTTTGCTTGAAAACTACCCTTGATATGAATGTTTTTCTCATACAAAACATATAAATAAATTTTTAACCTTTTAAAACAGATGTGTGATGGATTTTATTTATTTGTTAGACAATTTATAACGAATGTTGTTAGAAACTATGTAAATATTAATGCAGGAGCAGTTAGTCCTAACTTCTAAATATTACCTAAGTGGCCCGGGGTGACTGAAAATCAGCACTGGATGAGTTTTATGCATTAGACAGCAGTTAAGCTGAGCCACTTCCTTTTGTCATAATATTTTTCTATTTTGTAAATTTTTTTGTGCATAAGAGGCCGTATACGAAATTTCGACTATTTCAGTCAACTTTTCATCGTGAATTTTTAAGAATACAGAACCTCCTTTTTGAAGTCGGTTAAAAAATAACCTAATCTGGTTAATTTATAATACGTCATCAGAAAGACTATTTCAACACAAATTGGTTAAAAGAGATTTTCCCGCGCTAGCCCGCGAAATAAGTGCGCCTCCTTTTATGTTGATAATAAAGAAATTGACGCATTTATCCTTTAGGCGACTTTTTATACCAATAAACAGTAGTTTTCGTTAGTTAGTTTCAAGCACGATTTTGACTGAAAACTACTACAAGTTTGAGTCTCCGTACAAAACAAATTCTGAAACAGATGTTGGAACTTGGTGGATAGATTGAAATTAAAGAAAGATATGAAAAATTTGGCTCGTTTAGCCAATTTGTGTTGAAATAGTCTTTCTGATGACGTATCATTAATAATTAACCAGATCAGTTTATTTTTAAAAATCACGATGAAAAGTTGACTGAAATTGTCGAAATTTCGTATACGAGGCCGTATACGCCTTAATCAAAATTTTGAAACAATATTGTTTTTGGTAATAAACATTATTATTATTATTACTAGCTTTTGCCCGCGGCTCCGCCCGCTTTAAAAAGTTTTTCCGGGATAAAAGTCCCGCTTTATATTTTCCCGGGATAAAAAGTAGCCTATGTGTTAATCCAGGACATGATCTACCCGTGTGCCAAATTTCATCGAAATCCGTTCAGTAGTTTTTGCGTGAAAGAGGAACAAACATCCTTACATCCAAACATCTAAACATCCAAACATCCATACATTCTTACAAACTTTCGCCTTTATAATATTAGTAGGAAGTAGGATAAATTGATATTCTTTATTATTATTATTATACACATTATTATATATTGTCTAAAGCTGTGGCCGAAACTCAACTACCCAGTAATTTTTATTATAAAAAGCCATGACATCACTTACCAATTTCCTCTGGTTCTTTTTTCACTATAACATCTTCACATTTAATTTTTATTTCTATTCCATTTTTATCCTGTATTTTCAAGAACTCCACACAGCTTTTTGTCATTGTGCTTGTTAGGCCGTGTGCCTGCCTATTTATAAGGGTAAGCGATTGTGTATTCAGCTGAAAAAAATTACTTGAACTGAATGGATATAATTCAGTTTCTCAAAATAATTTATGATTTTCTGTATCCTGAGAATGAGTTTATGCACTATCTTACAGTATTTTTTTTATGGTTTTCAATCTTTATTATTAAAACTAATAACTAAGTAATAAACTAATTAATAGTTCCATTTAAGTACATTTTTGTATGGAAATTTTGACAGCGACCCGGTTGAGAATATTTGGAACCAAAATATGGCAGCATAAACAATGTGCATGTAACCTTTGAATAGTAACCATGTAACCATGGTAACAGTGAACTTAAAATGCATTTATTTATTTATAATTACATACTCATCATCACATTACTCAAAGTGTTACTAAAATATTAAAGTACACAGGATGTCTTAAAGAGAATGGTGCCCAATGAGGCAAAGCCTGTGTTTCAGGTCACCAGGTTCTTACTTCTTTGATGTACAATAACAATAACAGTCATATTAAAGGATGTACTACATTTACGGATGCAAAATTAAAAATTGTATGTATGGGAATTGACAGTACGAATTTGTATTTTTGATGTATAGCATTGTCAAACAAATACGTAAACATTAACTTACTCAATATGTATACCCTGTATAAGGTCACTCTAACAGTGAATTGGCTTGTATATATGCTTTAAAGGTATTCACAGACCGAAAATCAGCCTCCCCCAAAGACGCTACGCCACTGGGCTTGTTTTTTATTTTACCAGCATGCCGTTCGCGTGATGGTAAGCAATACGACACCCTATAAACAGTAGTAACACCATCCAGCACCTTGAGTTACAAAGTACTGTGTGGCATTTCACTGTGCTCGTCATCCTGAGATGTTGTCTCATTATTATCTAATCCAAGCTACTCTACTGGTTAGTTTTTTAGTGTGAAGTACTTTCTATTTACCTCATACTCATCTGTCAAAACTTGTCTGAGAAGGTCCTCAGCCCTCTGAGCTTTAATAATAAGCTGTTTACACTTCTGCAGTTGACGATAGCATATGTAACATGCATAGTGTCGACTGCCATCCTCAAGAATCTGTGGATTGTAAATATATTTTGAATTAAATAACAAAAATAAATATATTTCATTGTCTTTTATAATAAAAGTAGACTTCTGTTCACGGCTTTGCCCACGTGTAAGAGTTTTTCCGGGATAAAAGTCCCGCTTTATATTTCCCCAGGATAAATTATACATATAAACCTTCCTCTTCAAACTCTCTATGTATTAAAAAGAACCGCATCAAAATCCGTTGCGTAGTTTTAAAGATCTAACCAGATATAGGGACAGACAGCGGGAAGCGACTTTGTTTTATACTACGTAAGACTGTGTGAGTTATGGGACATGACCTACTCATGTGCCAAGTTTCATCGAAATGTGTTTAGTTGTTTCTGCGTTTAGTTGAAACAAACATACATACATTTCGACAAAAGAGGAGATACCAGTGGCGTAACTATATCAACACATCAACAGTAAAAATTGTATACATCCCCCCCCCCCCCCCCGTATCTGAGCTCGCGGCCTCTGTCAGTTCCGGGGGGCCGGGGACCCGTGGCATTATGCCATCTCATCTCTGCCACCCTGTAGATATGCCACTGGGAGGTTCTATATTCGATCCGTATGTGTTTGTATGGACGCGGTTTGTATTGTATTTTCCATGCAGTGTTCTGTCAATTTTCTTTGGCCATACAAGTGAATTAAGTTCTCAGCCCTGGAGCATAGTACCCGGGAACCGCCCGCCCTTGCGCTAGGCTTGTGAGGGCTGGTATTGTTGTAAATAATTTGTGTGGCATACTGTACTATTACAGCTTACCTTCTTATTAGTTATTCTCTCATAAACATCCCGCACCGCCGACTCCGATATCTGATGCATACTAACATTCTGTACCAAACATATTCGACAAAATTCAAACTTTGCCATTTCCTTCCAGTACTCACGCTACTTCACAGACTACTCAGAAGAACTACGCGCTACTTTATGGACAATTTTTATTTTAACTGATTGAACATTGTTAGGCTAAATGGTTACATTCAGCGCTGTTATTATTAATTCCAAAGAGCATTATAATATTTAATATTTAACTGTTCGTTTGAGCATTCAGCATAGTACAATAAATAAAAGTCAAAAACAGGGTTACCAACTCCCCAAAAAAATAGCCCTAAAATCAATATGTAAAAGCCCCAAACAGCCCTAAACGCAAAATTCATAAACGCCAAAAAAAGCCCTGAACTGACAATGTTACTTTGTATGGTGTAGTATATACCTATATTTACACATACATACATACATGTACATATACACTCACGCCTGTTATCCCCGAAGGGGTAGGCAGAGGCGCAACTAGTGCACCCACGTTTCGCCGTCATTCCGTCCTATGATGTGATAGGGGGCGAGCCTATCGCTATATCGGGCACAAATTCCAAACTCCGAGCTGATACTGAATAGAAAAACTCAATATCACTTTGCCCGACCCGGGGATTGAACCCGAGACCTCAGCATTGCAGTCACAGAGTACTTTATAATATACTGAAACTGGCAGTCGTACCATAATACAACTACGCCAGCGAGGCGGTCCTATATCTCATATTATTTAAATAAGTTCCCTGTTTTATTAAGGTAAATAACACACAACTTAGTTTATTTTTAAAACGTGTAAAAAGATCTAGATTATATAATAAATGGCATGCCCATTAAGAAGATAATATAATAAAGTTCTCAATGCCCATAGAGGCCATAGAGTATTATGCCAGATTCACATTCTCGGATTCGTGAAGACCTATAATCTTCTTGGTGAAGACTCGTAGGGGTACGGCGGCAATGTGTATAACGTAGTTCTTCTGAGTAGTCTGTGGTGTATTTGGCATTATATAGCATTACCATTACCAGACCCAGTGTTGCCAACTTAACGGATTTCCCGTCATTTCTAACGGATTTGGATTCATGTGAAACGGGAAAAAATCCATCTAACAGCTGACGGGATATTTGACGTGACGGGAAAATAACATTTTTATGTGTGAGGAGGGGTGTACATGACAAAGGAGGTCTTCATGGGGCGGCAAGAACATACGCTTGCCCCCCCATGCAAAAATTATAGCTACACCGTGTCAATTGTTGATCTAACGGGCTTTAGACGAAAAAATACGACTAACTTGACGGATTCTTAAAAATATTGTTGGCAACACTGACCAGACCACTGCTTTATACAAATGTCAAAACGTTGGCGTAGCACAGCAACACAGTGCTTGTAGCCATAATGAGGTTTTTGGCGGGAACTTGGTAGTGTCATGAGGTGCTCTTGTTTTAATTCATTATTTTGGTGATACTTAGTGTTATGTTGCATAATTATGGTGGTATATTATCCAATATAGTTCTATTAAAGGGCTCAAATGAAGTGAATTGAAATAACTGTGCTAATCAAGTGCTTTTTTGTTGCCGCCAAAACTCCTCGATAAAGTCTTGGTAAGGTAACCACTGCTTTACTTTGACATAGTAGTTAGTAAGTACTAAGGATAATTAAAAAATAAACAAGTATGCGTCTGAAGGACTTTGTATCCATGGACATGAATAAATTAACAAAAAAAAAAAAAAGCCATAATGAAAAAAAAAAATGTCAAAAATAAAAGTGAAGGAAGGGACGCTTGTTGAGAATTTTTAGTAGGTATATTAAGTATTTCAATAAATTAGTTTCTTGTTGAGTGATAAAATAAATTAGTCCTACATAATGTAAATATTAAAAGTGTGAGCATTTAGAACCCCAAGTTTTCAAAGTAAGTTTATTTTACAGTGATTTTGAGGTTTACGCTGGTTCTGACAGGCTCCGGTTTCGGAGCCTATTTTGTTCATTAAAAATATTATGATAGATCATAAAATAGTAAATTAAAATCATTACGTTCAATGGGATAGACATTTTAATGTATATTAAGTGTAAATCACATATTTGGTACATTTTTACCCCAGATTTTCTACCTGCAGATTGTCTATTGCTTTGGTTTTAAGCTAGATTCAACCTGGGTTTTATCGTGTGGCCCAAGGAGCTTTTACAAGTGGCCGACCTGACTTCAAAAGTTTCATTTAAACAGGAAACTTTTCCCAAGTTAAAAAGAATTGTACAAATCCTGTAAGAATAAATTTATTTGCGAGCTATTTGGCTATATTCATTTTATGTGCATTTGAGCTTAGCAGGGTAGAATAGGAGCTCATCTTTAGTACATAGGTGAGACAACAATTCAGCATTTTGTAGCTTTTATACCAGAAAACACTGCATCCTACCATTTTTACCCTTCAAGCCCTGCTTATATATATAGATGTATGGGAAAACCCTATATATATATGGACACCGGTGTCTGTCGCGGGGCTTGAGGAGGCAATATGTACCAGTCGCAGTATTTTTCTAAAAACAACAATTAATACAATAGAGTAGTTGACTACTTTTATTAATACACTTATCAAATGTATGCCATCCAAAATCTAATGGAAAAATAATTCTTAAAATTGTCTTCAACTGAAATGAAATCCTCCTAGCCAGTTTCGGCCACGGCGGCCAATCTCAACGGAGATCAGCCCGGTACGCAGGAGATATTATAGTGCACAAGTGTGTGCGCAATACACAGGTGCACTCGCTATTCCTTCACTCTCATAGTCCGGTGAGACGGCAATCCGACATGACCGGAGAGAGATCAGGCGCAGGACCAACGGCTTTACGTGCTTTCCGAGGCACGGGGGTATCACACCGCCAACTTCCTGACTCCGAGCTGCGACTGAGTAATTTTTAAGATGGAAAAACCCAGTCACAATTTTTTTTTGGCTCGACCCGGGATTCGAACCCAGGACCTCAGCGCGCAAATCGTAATCGTAATGCGTACGCAATACCACTACGCCACCGAGGCAGTCATGTCTGTCTTAAACTACCTTGTCACTTATTACCTTGAAAACTAATCGAGAACTAATACCATGACTACCCAACAGTTAAATGAATACGGTACTAGACTAGTCTCGCTCTGTGCTGATCTAAGCAATGATCTGAACTACAACTAAAACAAGACTGCATCAGTTCAAATGGTGAGGCACCCTACTGTCAGTCCCACTAACTAGTTTTGCATGGTGGTTATTTTAAAGTACTTGACATTTGTGCAGGGTGTGGGGTAAAGAGATGATAATCCGTTACTGGTGTGTGGGAACTCATGACTGTTGAAATAAATAAAAAATATTCTGTATAAGTATCATAGTTTTCAAGTTATTGGCCATTTTTTTTTTACTTTTGGATAATTGACGCCCCTGCTCACATTTTCTTATGCCATTGTCACAAATTAAAGAATATATCGTCTGATTTTGGGCACTACCCATGGATATACATGCTATCATAACATAAGCTACAATTTGAGTGTCGAAGTCTTGTTTGCAGTAGAAACATTGTTTTTCTTCTCAGGCTTTGAGCTCTTGTTGTGTAAAAAAAATGTACTGAGACCTCAGTGTCACTTAGATAAATAGTCCATCTTCTAATAACTCGAGAACTAAGATCATTATTTTTATGCAATACAATTTTTATATTTATTTTAACAGTCATTGTGCACGCTCATCACAGATCTCAGGCTCTTTACGCCACTCTTTATGTAGAAACACTGACATTGAGATTGATAAAAATCATATACCTAATATATTTGTAGGAAATGAACCAGGTCACCTGTACTATTAACTAACATAATATAATATTGTGTGTCTTGGTACCATTCTTATTCTTCGCTTTGGTCGTGGTCACGATAATTTGTGTCCAATCGGTGATGTAGCTCGCCACACGATCTCCCTTTATGTGTTTGTTAGACGAAAATCGGGTATATTCGTTTACAGGGCCCCCCACTGCCAATTTGATTTAGTCAAACCACCTCATTGGTAAATTTGTACACTACCATAATGTTTTTTCAGATGCTGCCATCAATATAGTGAAAAACCAACACATCAAAATACACAATGACCTACCTACAAGATTTCGTCTGCGATTATTGCAGCAGGACTTTTACTCGCAAGTACAACCTTCAAATGCACATAGAGAACTGCCACGTCAACTCTACAAGCGTCTGCAACATTTGTGATAATAGATTCGGTAGTCCAGCCGGCCTGCAACTCCACCTGTCCCGAGGACATAATAGGTTTGGTCAGCCGTTCCCAGAATGCGATCTCTGTGGACGAATTTTCACAAGAAAACAGAATATCATGTCGCATATGGTGACAGTACATTTACAAGGCGTCGGACCAGAAATTAAATGTAATTTGTGTAAGAAAACCTTTACAACAGAACGGAATTTGAAGAGACATTTGAATCAATTGCATAACCCTGATGTGCAGTATCCAACTTGCGATGACTGCCATAAGGTTTTCAGAGGGAAGCAGTCTCTCATAGCTCATATACAAGCTTTACATAACTCTGGAAGAGGTCAAATAAGTTGCCATTTATGTGATAAGGTTTACACTAATAATAGAAATCTTAAAAGGCATGTAGAGATGTTTCATGGCGAAAAAGCAGAGTACAGATGTGATATATGCCCCAAAATATACACATCTAACCAAAGTTTGAGGAGGCATTTACGTACAACACATAATTCTGATGATCAAGAGTCTCTTAGGTGCGGTTTTTGTAGTAAAGTTATTTACGGAAAGGATAATTTGGACAGTCATATACAATTCTATCACTCGCAAGATGACGAGAAAGTTAACTACCCTTGTGAAAGATGTAACAAAGTGTTCGATGAAGAAGTAATGTTACGGAGACATGTGAAGAGTGATCATTCGTTTAAGTCATTCTATAGATATTGCAAGCAATCGTTAATACGACAAATGTCTGAATCTCGGAAAAAGTCCTTGTACAATTGTGAATTTTGCTCAAATTCTTTCGCAAGTGTGTATGAGTTGAAAGATCATATGAGAGGAAGTCATGACAAAGAGTACATTTTATCTACATGCAATGTTTGTTTTGAGAAATTTTACAGTAAAGAAACTATGCTGCAGCATAAGAAAGTTTGCCTACCTCCTCCCAATGTGAACAGCTGTAGTTATTGTGATAAATTGTTTACCGACATCTCCAGTTTGGAATTTCATACTCGCATATTCCATCCACAATCTCAGATAGCTGATTCAAACATAACTTCAACAGCAGATGATACAGATGTGGGATATTTTAGATGTAGTCATTGTGACAGGGTTTACTACAGTGAAAGATCATTAAAACATCATGTAAAATTGAAACATACTACTGATGTCGCTATGGACTGTCAGTACTGTGGAAAAATTTGTAGTAATAAATATTATTTGGCTTCTCATGTGAAAATTGTTCACAATAATGACTCCTGGTCTAAATGCGACTATTGTGAGAAAGTATTTAAATCTAAAAGGAATATACGCAGGCATATCGAATATACACATTTGGGAATGCAAAGATATAAATGTATTGAATGCGAAACATTGTTTAAAGAAAAGAGGAGTTTGAGAAAGCATGTAAGGACTAAACATCCGAATTCTGCATCCTTTCCACAATGCCATATATGCCACAAAAGATTTGAATCAGCCAAATCTTGTAAGATACATTTGAAGTTACTCCATTCGTTCAATATGAATACTTTTCCATGTGACTTGTGTCCTGTATCATTCAGTTCTAAGGAGGCTTTGGATATACATTTACAAACTAAGCACTTAGCTGAAGATGAGATTTATAAATGTGAAGAATGTAATTTAGTTTTCAAGGGCCATGAAAAATTTGAACACCATAATGAAGTTTGTCACGTGAGCCTCTTTCCTAATATAAAGCAGAAAGTGCTTCCCCGCTGCATTATTTGCATGAAAGATTTTAGTACCAGGAAAACTTTGAAGAGACATATCAAGAAGTTCCACGACGGTTTTGACGTCGACGAATTAGCAACGTTCGGTTCAAAACGTCGAGTATTTACAATAGATTGTGAGGAATGCATTAGAAAATTTAGTGATGAGTTTCACTTAACTGTATACAATAAGTTAAAACATTTAAAAGATTCCACAATATTTAAATGTGAGACATGTAAAGTGTCGTATAATTCGCTAGAATATTCTGTCCAGAGACATAAGCTTTTTAATATGGATGCATGTAAAAGTAAAATGATTTTGAGTGAGTTATGTACAACAGAAATGAGCGATGATGAAGCTGCATATTCTGGTTTTGGGTCTTTGCATGAGTTGGTAGAACCAGAGAGTACTACAGTTGACATTAAATGCGAATTAATAGAGGTATGTGATATCAAGACTGAACCGATGTCGCCATGAAGGCTAGAATCGGATTAGCTTATTGAGATTGCTTTAGACATGTAAATATATACCTTCCTATTACTGGGTGGTGCTCATTGCTCAGTGGCGTAGCGTAGGTTCGTGCCGGGCCAAAGGGCAGGAAGAAAAAAGTTGTTCCAACAAATAACAATCACGAGCCCATCCCTGTGCATCCGTACCGACAACAGTATAAGCTCAACAAATTCAAAATTTCAAATTGCCTTTTTGTGTTCTTACTAATCTTTTTTTTTCTCTGCACAAATAAAATAAAAGAGGTTTACTTTGCTTCAAACAAAGGAAATTTTTTTCAGTTTATCGTAACCCGTATACCGGGTGGAAGGGAAACGCTCTCTATACCGAAACGGTAAGAGAGAAGAACCATAACATTAACGAAAAACTATATTCATTTGCAAAGCTAAGCGATAATACTTACGATTTTGGTATTTCCGTAATTCATGCGCGCGCAATGTAAAGCGTACAAAAAACTACAAAGCTAACGCCGACAAGGCGGCCACGCGGTCGTTAACCCGTCAGCTGATGTACGTGTTTCATTACGATTTTTTTGAAATATTGACCTTTTTTACTATGTTTTTCAGAATAATAGTTTGATTTATATATCCATACGTGAAGCTGTACAGAAATTTGAGAAAATCCTACTAAAATTGTAACAATGCGATCGCGATTTCTTTAGTGCCATCACGTCAGGAATCACCAATACTATCACCTGTATTCGTTTCCGAGAGCGTTTCCCTTCCACCCGGTATAGGCGGTTAGAAATTTTGATTATGTTCAGATATTTATGCTGCTGACTGTACATGGCTCATAATTAACTTTGTAAAAGGTTTTATTTTACGCATTTTGCCCTCCCCTAAATGTACCCTAGGGCGGGGAACCATGCTACAACACTGTCGCGGTTTCACCCGAGTGAAAGAAACGCAGAGAACACGAGACATTTGTTCTGGAAATTATTTGTCACATGAACACTTATTTTGTGCCTATATTTGAGGTTATTCTGTGACAACTACAACTATGTATCATAATCAGCCACACGCCATCCTCTGCTGAACATAGGCCCCCCCTAAAGATTTCCAGATCGAATCAGAAATGAAATCCGTAGAACGAAAGTCACTGCCATAGCCCATCGGATGAGCAAGCTATAGTGTCCGTGGGCAGGGCACATAGTTCGAAGAACTGACGGCAGATGGGGCAAAAATTTTTCGAGTGGAGACCACGTACTGGCAAGCGTAGCGTCGGTCGTCCACCTGCAACGTGGAGAGACAACTTGATAAAGGTCGCAGGAACGCGCTGGATGCAGGCTGCGTTTGACAACTATGTATAGATGCTGTCAAAAGTTGACACAGAACAGGGACGGGGTGAGGAGAAAGTTGTCTGTGGGCTTAAAATGTGACAAAAAAACGCAGATCGAACGACGATGTTTGTGATTGATCGAAAGACCAATACGTCGGTCACGTAGTCTCTCAATTAATTCCAATAAAACGAAACGGGTGTCGTGTTTTTAAGCTATTGCATAGCTTCTATCGCGGGCCTTGAGCGAGGAGACCGAATTCAGAAATTCCGTAACGAAAAAATAACTTAACACCCCTCACTCCGTTTCAACTCTATCACAACCATGTAGAGTGTAAAATTCCATAAGTAAATTTAATATCGCAGTCTTGTAATTTATTTTCAACTCTATCATAACCATGTAGAGTGTAAAATTCCATAAGTAAATTTAATATCGCAGTCTTGTAAGAATACAATATGTAAGAGGATATGAGCTGAATGTTAAACGATAAAAGGTCAAAATTACCGTGTATTTAAAAAAAATTGTTCGTCAGTGAAACGTATCGAAATGTCAAACATGATTCTAAGTCTGATTTTTTTTCAAGTTTTTATTTTATACCTGTTCAAAGAGGTTATAAATATTAGAATTGCCTGCTTAGAGTTTCAGCGTTAGGGCACGAGTGAAATTTGGACAATAGAAAAAAAATAAAATAAAAATAATTATATAATTTGATAAAAAATGCTATGCAATAGCTTTACCGCGGCAGTCTCCGAGTGCCAGACGTCTTTTTTATTTTATTTTTTGCACTTTCTAAGCCCACAATCTGCCAATCGTTCGGTCGATACGCCGAGCCCCGCGCATGCTTTCCCGCGGACATATATTAACGCGAGCGATGCGATAGGTCAAGTTGTTTGACGACAGCTATTACAGCATATCACGTTTAAGGGGAGCCCTGTAGCAAAACAGTAGGTATTTAATGTAATTTTTAAAAGCTATCTCTTCGAAATTCATAGCACGGGCGTAGGCAGGCGGGGGCAAAGGAGGCCGCTGCCCCCACCTGCCTAGATCGAACATAAGCTCACACCTAAACTCAAACTCAAATCATTTATTATGTAATTAGGCCCCTAGGGGCACTTTTACACGTCATTTTTAACAATATATTTTTTTAAACTATATGATTCTACCAGTGCTTCGGAAAACTTATATACCTGTATAATTGTGTGAAAACCTATATACTTGTGTTGAATAATTAAGTTAACCTAAGAATTTTTCGCTTTGATCTCGGCCGAGAATCTTGTTTGGAGTTTAGGAGGTGAAATTATGTATTGTAATAACGATGTAGTATTATTATCTTAGTTTTCATTCGGTTTACAGTCTGGCGAAATTCTTTAGAGAGCAAAATCATTTCTATATAGCCTACTAGCTTTTGCCCGCGGCTCCGCCCGCGTTAAAAAGTTTTTCCGGGATAAAAGTTCCGCTTTATGTTTTCCCGGGATAAAAAGTAGCCTATGTGTTAATCCAGGACATGATGTACCCATGTGCAAAATTTCATCGAAATCCGTTCAGTAGTTTTTGTGTGAAAGAGGAACAAACATCCATACATCCAAACATTCTTACAAACTTTCGCCTTTATAATATTAGTAGGTATAGCCTATTTGGGAATGGAACAGTCTGCCGAAACAATGTCCGAGGTTTAAACCCAATGTTTATCAATTATCGTTCGCTTTAACAGTGACGAAGAATATCGTGGGGAAACCTACATGCATGAGAATTCTTTATAAGAATCTCGAGGATAACACATAGGTACGTGAAGTCTGCCGCCCTAGGCCAGCGTGGTGGAATACAGCCTAACCTGCTACTGAAAGGTAGCAGAGGAGGCTCGAAGCCAGAAAGAGGGCAGAAGACCCGGTGGCTTAGTTGTATTGTTATTGTGGCTGTATTATAAACAATAGAGATTAAAGAGTGTTATACATTTCGTTACATTCACTTTTACATCAGATATTAAGAATGTATTTAAGCGGACTGTGTAACCAAATTGTATGTAAAATTATGTAAATCCCAGATTTTTCATTTATATATTTTTTTGAATAAAATATGCTGTTTTATTAAAATACTAATAAGCTTGAATAAGGTGTTATGCGGTAGTTCTCTCATACAATACCCTAATTGCAAACATTTGAATACTCTCTACTCAAACTTTAAGGCAATCAGCGAGGCGCCTAGTACCTAGGTACAACACGGACTCCGGGCACGGCGATTGCACAATTGAAGGGTTGTAATTCTAAAGGGTCTATGTGCCAAAAAAAAAAACAATATTATTACAAAAATATGATCTATGTGCCAAAGCTAATAATATCCAAATGGATCCAAGTGGCTGTCTTTGAATTTTTTACTCACACACAGATAATAAAATTTTAAAATATTTTAAAACTTTTTTGCACATTATATAACTAAAACATATTATGTGTTAAATTGATTTAGGTAAAAGTAAATAATTATTTCATTAATTTGTTTATTTCATAACGTTTTTTTGTTATATCTCTAAAAAGCAAAATTGGCACTTAGACCCTTTAGACTTACAACCCTTCAATTAGTCT
Source organism: Lapara coniferarum (assembly GCA_949316025.1). Lineage (NCBI taxonomy): Eukaryota > Metazoa > Arthropoda > Insecta > Lepidoptera > Sphingidae > Lapara > Lapara coniferarum. The sequence goes on from OX438929.1 coordinate 26,182,660, forward strand.
ACTTAAGGCCGCCACTACCCACTAAATGCAATCCCTTGTGTTGCAGTTCAGAGACTACATACAGTACTACAGTGGTTAATGTATACAGAACCTAGTGGCGGCGTAGTATAGGTTGGCACCCGGGGCGGTTCTCTATATAGCACTCTCTGCCCCACCAAAACTATTTTTTGGCGGGCGATCGACTTGCACCTTGCGCCTGGCTATTTCGCTTCGGTTAATTTTCTTGGGCCACAATTTTTTTTTATGGAATTGCATGACGAGACGAGCAAGCCGTTTGGCTGATGGTAAGCAATACGACCACCTATAAACAGTGGCAACATCATCCAGCACCTTGAGTTACAAAATACTGTTTGGCATTCCACTGCGCTCGTCATCCTGAGACATAAGATTTTAAGTCTCATTATGTCCTGTAGTTACACTGGCTACAATGTCCTTCAAACCGAAACACAATAGTCCATAACTATTGAGTTATGATACCATTTTCCTAAAATTAATCTAAAATGTAGTACACATACTCACCACGCCTTTTGTTTCTGAATGTATAGGCAGAGGCGCAAATAGTGCACCCGCTTTTGGCCGTGCGTATTCCATCCCATGATGTGATAGAGGACGAGCCTATCGGCATATAAGGCACAAATTCTAGACTCCGGGCTGATACAGAGTAAAGTAAAACTCAATATCACTGCCCGACCCGGGGATCGAACCAGAGACCTCAGCACTGCAGCTGTACCGTAATACAACTACGCCACCGAGACAGATATACATATGAGCATAGAAATATGAGCATCAAAACCTATACTTAAGCCAACTAAATACAAGTCACACTCTAATTTACTCCATGCTCCCAAATAAGTTAGTACTATCTAAATGAATTGTTTAGGACCAAGTTTACAGGTCTCAAGTAAATTTTAGTCGTCAGTTATTTTAAACACCTAATGTAGTTAGTACTGGTTATCGAAGCATAGATTAGAGTAAAATAATAATAATACCAGCCCTAATCACTGCTGAGCACGGGCTTCCTCTACTGAGAGAGGTTAGGCCTTAGTCCACCACGCTGGCCTAGTGCTGATTGGCAAACTTCACACACCCTCGAAATTCTTATGGAGAAATCTCAGGTATGTAAGTTTCCTCACGTTGTTTTCCTTCACCGTTGAAGTGAACGATAATTGATAAACAATACACACGTAACTTTGAAAAGTCAGAGGCGTGTGACTTGGGTTTCGAACCTCCGGACATAGTCTCGGCAGACCGTTCCATTCCCAACTAGGCTATCGTCCATTTTTTCCCAACTAGGGGCTATCGTGCACTTTTTACTTTACTCCATGCTCCCGAATACAGGTCAGGACCAATTTTACAGGTCTCAAGTAAATTTTATTTGTCAGTTATTTTAAACGGCTACTGTAGATAGTACCTCAGAATAAGGACTTGCTTTAGTCTTTATTCTATGGATAGTACTGGTTTTTGAAGCATAGACTAGAGTGCAACAGGCAACTTGTATAATGTATTTGGTCAGCTTATGCATTTATGTGACAACTAGAATTTATTAGAGAGTGGGAAAATTGGCCGTCATGATAACTGTAGAGTAAAATTTATTTTAAACTAGGCGTTTCTCGCGGCTTCGCCCGCGCTAAGTCTTTCCCGCTGCATGTCACTAAAACACAGTTCGACGCCAGCAAGAATCAGATAAAAAATATCTATTGTTTATCATGTTAATCTAGGACATGATCTACCCATGTGCCATATTTCATCCAAATACATATACTGCCTCGGTGGCGTAGTTGTATAAGGTACGACTACAATGCTGAGGTCTCGGGTTCAATTCCCGGGTCGGGCAAAGTGATATTGAGTTTTTCTATTCAGTATCAGCTCGGAGTTTGGAATTTGTGCCCGATATGGCGATAGGCTCACCCCCTATCACATCATGGGACGGAATAACGGCGAAAAGTGGGTGCACTAGTTGCGCCTCTGCCTACCCCTTCGGGGATAACAGGCGTGAGTGTATGTGTGTGTGTGTGTGTGTGTGTGTGTGTACATATACTTGTTTCTGTGTTATCTCCTAACGTTCAAAAATGTTCATAAACTTTTTCATGTACATATTAATAAAATATGAAAGATCAGTGAAAGAGACCTAAGAGTTAAAACCACAATATGTATTACTAGTATAAAGTAATAAATCAAAAATAAAATTAAAACATGTTTATTTAAAACTTTGTACTTTTTCTTCGTAAAGGCGGTTTATGTAAAGGCAACTTTAACTGCGCCACCTTCTTGTTATTCAGCGTAACAATACTCGCTCCAGTTACTAATATTTTAGTGGTCACAGTCCTCGCAGTTAACTTTAACTGCTGACATAATTCTTCTACGTCAAACTTTAAATTATTAATTAATAGTAAAAACACCATAGCGTGACATAACGACTTGTCTTTCATCTGCGGAGTCCGTATTCTTTTCAGATTTGATATCCCGAGGAAGTTTTTTAATACTATCTCGTTTAATGTTGCTGAATATGGGCAGGCAACGAAATTCTTTTTTGCAATGTCTTTCATTAGAGTACCGTAGAGGTTTAGCAACGAGTCAGCATACACAGCCAATACAGTTTGCTTATAAGTAAGATTTTTCGTCACTATACCCTTTATCATAGGTATTAATCCATTTAAGTAATCCGAATTCTCTATTTCTTCATATATCTTGTTATATAATTCCTCAGGCAGTATTGCATCTATATCATAGACTCTGGTAACTTCCGTAGTTTCTCGGTTGATTGGAGGGATGTAAGAGTCTTCATCAGTTTTATTGTAAGTAGATAAATCCAATTGGTCTTGTGTTATATTCTGACTAATGTTTTGCATTTGTTCGGTAACAGTATCAACGTTTACCTTCAATTTTTCAAGATGTTCCATGACTTTCTTATGCCTTTTGGATCCAAACTTCCTGCTAAGCTCTAAATACGACGTTTCTTGGAGCTGTACAGCTTCTAAGTCGGTTTTTATGAAGGGTTTCATGTCGATGTGTCCAACCTCAATTAACCTAGTTTTGCCAGTATTTTTATTGCGTACCAATAACAGAGTTTTACCTAAGTCTTCATTATTCTCTTCGCCACAATAAACGAGATCGCCAATCTCTGTAACCACATTCTTTTTCGAAGTTTCACTATTTTCGAGCAACAAACATTTTTGCTCGATAAAATCGTCATTTAAGTACGCGTTTTGGAAGTTCATCACTAAAGGGTATAGATTTTCTTTAGGGTACACCTCGTCGATCTGTATTAGAGTCATTTTGAGGCTTAAATTATACTTTTTCTATATTTTCATGTGATTTTTTTTTTTTTTTTTTTTTTTTCTTTCTTTGTGGCTTCGCAGTTCAGTTGCATGTAGCCAATGTCAGGTATTTGGCCAAGACAGGATCTTGGGGATACAAGGTAGGGAAACTATAAAATATGTAGAATATTGAGCAGCACAAGTACGCAGAGAAATATATTGTTAAGTATTAGAATACTATCAAGTGGGTTCAGAATTAGGAAACAGATAAAAAGAATTAAATAAATAGGCAGGAGTTGATGGGTACAGGTATAATGTATACAAAATATTACGATAATAAATTATGAGTAGTGATGACTAATAAAGATTAGAATGGTAAAATATTGATAAAATACTTAAAGTTTAATATTATTCTTAATTACAAAAGATGATATACATTTATATACTAACATACTATTAGAGCTAAGAAGGCAAACAACAGAGGAAGGTAAAGGAACTGTGAGATGTAATAAGGATTGGAAGAAAGGAAGGTGGTCATACCGAGGACAGGAAAACAAAATGTGATTAAGGTCGCCCACATCTGCTCCACATTGGCACATGGGACTATTTAAAATATTTATTTTGGCTAGATGTGCTGGAGAACATGTGTGGCCAAGTCTCATACGAATCAACATAGATGTCTCAACTTTATCAAACTTAGCCTTAAAAAACCAGGGTTTTAATGTAACATCCGGTTGTATAACATTATAAAAACGGCCCCTTGATTTGCTACTGGAGGTCCAAACCTCTCTCCAGGATTCACAAAGATAAGTTTTTGGTATAGATAAAAGATCTTGACTATAATTTCTAAAAGGGAACAAGTCGCCACAATCCACTGCCTCCTTAGCGAGCCTGTCCGCTCTTTCATTTCCTTCGATTCCCGAATGACTGGGAATCCAAGAAAAATAAAGCAAAGTGCCGTTGGAGAGACACTTGAACGCCAGTTCTCTTATTTGTATAATAAGTGGTAATGTGTTATTATTCTTAAAAGGGAATTTAGCAATTGCTTGAAGAGCACTTAAAGAATCTGTAAAAATAATTGCTTTATCAAGTTTAAATAAAAGGATATATTCAATGGCCTTTAGAATACCCAAACATTCACCCGTGAAAACGGAAGATTCCCCAGGAAGTTTAATTTTCTGCACAATATTGAATTGTGTATGGAGAACACCAATCCCAACGCATTGCAGCGGGCCCACTTTTGAAGCATCCGTATATAATTGGTGAAAACCCTCAAAACGTTCAGCCAGGAAAGCATTAAACTCAGCTCTAGCACTACCAGATTTTTTATTAATGCAGTTGTAAAGTATTTTAGGGGTGAAGATTAATGAATCAAAGTTAATACTATATACGGCAAGCCGGTTAGAACGAAAAGTTGGCGCGGAAATGGCAAGGAATTTATGTAAACTTATGATTAGGCATGGGAGAGATTTATGAGATGGAGTATTCAGGTAATGTGTTCGTAATGATTCAAGTAGTGGGATGAGAGGATGGTTTGAAAACTGAATAATTTTAAATAAATATTTATCAGACAGAAATTGTCTCCTAAGATAAAGGGGAGGTTCGCCGCATTCAACTTGCAGAGCATTGATTGGGCTTGATCTCATTGCTCCTGATATGATGCGTAAACATTTTGACTGTAGGCGATCTATTTTTTTAAAGGCATTAACATTACCGGGTTGAAAAACAAATGAACCATAATCAAATATACTTCTAATAATAGCGTTGTACACTAGTTTTAATGATTGTGGGTGAGCACCCCACCATACTCCACTGAGACATCGTAACATATTAATATGACGCTCTACTTTGTTAGCAACATAGTCGCAGTGGGCAGTCCCAGACATTTTGGAGTCCAGCAAAACACCCAAATACCTGAAAACGTTTTTAACAGGAATTGGATTATTGTTATATAAAATATTAATTGGAGGTAGAGTTCTTTTCTTGGTATAAACTACAGCTGCACACTTTGATGGGGAAAGTTCTAAACCATTTTGAAAAAGCCATGATGACAAAGAAATTAACGAAGAATTAAGAACTGAACAAGCGTGCTCAACTGAATCCGAAGAGTAATATAACAGCAAGTCATCTGCATATTGTAGAACTTGAACGCCATTGGTAATATAAGATTCCAAATCATGGGTATATATATTATACAGTAAGGGGCTAAGCACTGATCCTTGCGGCAAACCTTTCCAAACGTGGCGAGTTAATGGGCTTTCTGATGATAAAATACTGATTGATCGATTATTTAGAATGTTTAAGATAAAATTTGTTAGATTATATGGTATTTGAAGAGATTGTAATTTAAGTTGAAGAATAGACGGTAATACATTATCGTAAGCGCCGTTAATATCAAGGAATACAGCTACAGTAGAACAATTTTTTGAAAAAGACATGCGGATATCTGTAGTAAAGATGCTAAGGCAGTCCAAAGTACTTTTTCCTTTTCTAAAACCAAATTGGGAATTTGCTAGAAAACCTCTACTTTCAACAAACCAATCAAGCCGATTCTTAACTAAATGTTCGGCCAATTTCATTAAAACTGAGGATAGGACTATGGGACGATAAGAGAAAATATCAGATGGAGTCTTGTGAGGTTTAAGAATTGGCAACACAATATGACGTTTCCACGCCAAGGGAATGCTTCCTGTTGATATTACAGAATTGATCAATGAAAGATAGTATTGAAGAGCATTATCACTGAGATTAGACAAAAAAGAGTAAGGAATGCCATCAAATCCAGGAGTAGAATCTATAGTATTCTGAACTACACCTTTTAATTCATTTATGTCAAATGGCAGTTTCAATGCTGAACAGCTATCAACATCTTTGCAGACAGATACGAACATTGGTTTTAAAATAAGCTCCTGAGGGACCCAAGGAGGAGCTAGGTTATCTAAAAAGTCATTAGCTAATAATTCGGGGATACGGGGGGAAGGAGACACAAAGGCAGACCTAAAACGTTTAATATTATTCCAAACAACAGTAGGATGTGTGTTTGGAGAGATGGAGGCACAAAAACTTTGCCAGCCTTCTCTCTTTTTCCTTTTGAAAAGTTTACGTGTTTCAGCAATTACTTTAGAAAGGAGCTCAAAGTTTTCTTGACTCATATTATGATTATATTGGAATTCTACCTGCTTACGTTTTTTGACAGCAGTAGTACATTCAGAGTCCCACCAGGGAGGCATGGGAATTTTTCTAATTTTTGTATTACTTTTGACAGGAAAGACCTCATCCGCGGCGGTAATAAGAATTTGAACTAAAGCTTCAGCACACAAATGCTCCTTGCCATCGGCAACGTCAGGGAGAGAGGATAGCTTACTGTCTACATGTTTACAAAATTTTGTCCAATCGTCACTGCTTTTATCTGGCAGTTTGTATTTTAAGAAAATTATTTTTGTTGGCATATGACTATGTGGAAAAGGAAAAGTGATTTTAATTGGGAAATGATCACTGCCAAATGAAGAGGATAAAGTGGACCAAGTAAGAAAAGATGCAAAGTTTGGAGTGCAAATGGACAAATCTATTGCACTCTGATTGGTATTATTAGGAGTGTTACGATGGGTAGGTGAACCTGAATTTAATACACATAAGTTGTGCATATCTAATATCTCCAACAGCTCTTCACCACACTGATTAGATATAGAGCTACCCCAAGATTGATGGTGACAATTGAAATCTCCCAGCAACAAGAAATGTTGTGGAAGAAAAGAAATAAGGTTATTGATTTCTTGAAGTATAGAAAGTGAAGGGTGAGAGATATAAATAGAAACAAGGCAAGTGTTATTGACATTTAATGCTACTATAGATATTTCATCACTATGTGAAGGAAGAGAAATAACTGAATATGGAACTGAATCTTTAATGAGTATGGCAGCACCACCATACCCATCTTGTCTATCTTCTCTGATTGTTATATATCCATTAATTTTGAATACATAATTTGGTTTGAGCCATGTCTCAGAGAGAGCAAGAGCCCATGGCTCATATTTATTAATTAAGTAAATTAGTTCACTTTTTTTATTGATTATGCTGCGGCAATTCCATTGGATTATTAACTTCAGATTGTCCATTTTGAGAAAGAGAGGAGGAAATACTATTTAAGAGTGGGGCAACGTTGGACGGTGATGCATTAAAATGTGTAATAATAGTGATCAATGCAGAGATAAGTTCTTTCATGTCAAATTGTTTAGGCTGGGCATCCTTAGCAACATTATTAAGAGCACAGCCATTAGCAGGTTCAGGAATTTTAAAATCTTTCAATATATTATTGTGTGCTTCTTTATTGTATCCCTTAGTAAGAGTGACTGGTGAGTGTGGTTTTCGGAAAATAGTTTTTTTATAACTGCTAGATTGTGGCTGCCTAAAGGCAACAGGCTCTGAAATACTTGAATCATGAGGAGCGCGGGAAATAACAGTGTCTGCAAAGGATTTGGAAACTGGTGGAAATAGTTTGCTGGCTTCAGCATAGGAAACTGAGCTCTGAGCCATATGTGCCTTAATTTGTTTTTGGCGTTCATATTCAGGGCATAATTTGCTAATAGCAAAATGATACCCCGAGCATAAACAACAGGAAGCACTTCCCTCAACTACGTTACAAGTCTCAACTGTATGATTGTCTCCACATTTATAGCAGCGGGGTTTAGATCTGCATTGAATTTTGGTGTGACCAAACCGACAGCAATTGAAGCATTGAATGGTAGGGAAAATATATAGTTCTACTGGCAATGCATTATAACACATAAAAATTCTTTTTGGTAAGACTTGCCCATCAAATGTAAGAACAACCGTTTGGGAGGGTTTCCACACAACAGATCCATCTATAACTGCTTTAAAATTAAGACGTCGTACTTTTAAAATAGGCCCACAGCCAATTGGAACAGAGGTGTTCTCCAAAACCTCCTCCGGAGACCACTCTGCAGGTACTCCACGCACTAAACCCATGCGGGTTACATTGAACGTAGGTATAAAGGCCTTTAAGTTAGATTTAATAAGACTTTCATGACAAATAAAAGAATTGGCATCAGTGTGTGAAGAGAAAGCCATGGCTATTTTATTTCTCCCAATCCTTTTTACACTTCCATTTACAATATTTTTAAATTCATGCCTTTTTAAAAATTTACCAAAAGTCAGAGGATGGAGGATAGTTCCGTCATTTTCTCCTGCTGTGACTTTTTGAACGTGCAATAAAAAGGGCGCGCTATCACTTTTTTCGTAGGTTTTGCGGCCCACAGTTTGGGCGGGAATTGTTTGAGGTGTAGACTCGGAAGAACAAATTATTGGTTGCGACTGTGAAACATCGGCACAATCGCAACCAGAGGTGTTAGAAGAGTTGCCGTCGTGTTTTCGCCTTTTTTTATTGCATTTTTTGCATACGAAACGACGACTACGTTTAATCGGTCTAGCCGACGTCGAGCCGTCGGTCTCCATACCCGACTCGGAAATATATTGCGATTTCGCAGTTTGATCTGTTTCTGTAATACTAGTGGATATAGTAACAAAATTGCCCGCCGGGGGGATAAATCCCCCCGGGTCAGGCGGTGTATTCATATTAACAACTACTTGAAAAATTAAATATTTACACTTACCAAATAGAAATATAAAATAAACTAATTATGTACACTAAACTACAAAATTTACAGATAATTACAACCCAACTGATAGGTAATATTTACAAACTTAATAAATAAAAATCAGAAAAATGAAAAACACGTCCGCCGCGATCCGAAGTTTCCCGCGCTTTTTTCTTCATGTGATTTCTTAGGTTAGGCGGACACAAACATTGGAAATTGGCATTTGGCAATTTTTTTTTTTTTTTGTTAATTTCTTCATGTCCATGGATACAAAGTCCTTCAGACGCATACTTGTTTCTTTTTTAATTATCCTCAGTACTTACTAACTACTATGTCAAAGTAAAGCAGTGGTTACCTTACCAAGACTTTATCGAGGAGTTTTGGCGGCAACAAAAAAGCACTTGATTAGCACAGTTATTTCAATTCACTTCATTTGAGCCCTTTAATAGAACTATATTGGATAATATACCACCATAATTATGCAACATAACACTAAGTATCACCAAAATAATGAATTAAAATAAGAGCACCTCATGACACTACCAAGTTCCCGCCAAAACTCCGGCATTTGGCAATGGGAATATGTGTTGCCCAGAAGATTTTTAAAAATCCGCCAAGTTCGCTGTATATTAAAACACTTAAAACTAATTTTTATTCGTCAATAATAGAGACGGGCGTACACTGTTGCCAACCCCAAGAAGCCAAAAAGCAATAGATAAGTTAAAAAAACAGGAGAAAACATTAGATCGGGGAATTTGAGCAAAAAAAAGGTCCTGCACCATTTTAGTATGTAAAAAACATGTAAAACCAATCAAACAAAAAAACAGGAAAATTTCGACTCTAAACAAAAAACAGGAACGACGAAACAAAAACAGCAAATCTATTGTTAAAATAGTAGGGTTGGCAGCATTGCGGGGGAAGTTGGCTTAGTAGTTCCATTGAATAGTACAATTGCAAATGTCCTTTATAATTATGTAAACGCATTGAACGTAAATTGGCGGAGGATTAGACCGGCCCACCGCCACAACCGGCTTACCTTGCAGCAACGGATTCCCCGGGGGTAGTTATAGCTGGCTTTAGTTATTATTCTGAGGTTATAGCTTTCACATGGAGGCGGGGCAGGGGTGCAGGTTCTTGCCGACAAAAAGACCTCCTTTCAATAAATAAGTCGCGTACACACCCCCCACCCTCACATAAAATTTGAGAAATGTAAAAGGCATATTTATCTATTTTTGTCCCGTTAAATATCCCGTCGGCCGTTAGACAGATTTTTCCCTTTTCATCTTACCCAAATCCGGTAGATATGACGGGAAATCCGTTAAGTTGGCCCATCTGATTGGAATTTGTATTTTCCGTAGTGTTCTTAGAGTATATATTAGTATAGAGCACGTCTAGCCGCGTATGAACTGTAAGCACAAGTATGAACAGTGTGACATTTTAGGTTACATCATTTTAGACGCAGTGCATAGCGCGCCGTGCGGTGTCATACTGTAAAATTGATTCAAGGAAATTTGCAACTGCGCAGTGTATAAAATGTGTAAGAAACTCTCCGTGTCACAACTACATTGAAAGTACAATATGCATAGTACACACACACACACACTCACTCACGCCTGTTATCACCGAAGGGGTAGGCAGAGGCGCAACTAGTGCACCCACTTTTCGCCGTTATTCCGTCCCATGATGTGATATGGGGCGAGCCTATCGCCATGTCGGGCACAAATTCCAGACTCTGGGCTGATACTGAATAGTAAAACTCAATATCACATATATGCATAGTATAACCGTAATAAGTCAATATAAAAGCACTGTAAATAAACCACCAGGCCCAACGATCATACAAAAAGCTGACATCTGCCTTTGTGGGCTTGTGGCTTGGTTCCCGTTTGCAAAAATAGGACCAAGTATGAATTGCCTAGATTTTTTGAAAGTCGAGCAATCTTCATTTATTTTCAAATAAAATGGCAATAAAATAATCAATTTATTATTACTCAAGTCATTTTTAGTAATTTTAACTTACAATTATTAACAATTAAATTAATCATGTATTTTGTACTTAAACTACGTAGTTATTTTAGATAAAAAGAGAGTAGGTCAATGGTAATATGAAATAAATTTTGAATGTATGAGGTAATTATCTTTCAAAAGTAACAAACGCTGAACTTAAAAGACACTATGAGTAAAAGACGGAAAAGCGATGTAGCTCCAGTTGACAGAGTGCACACATTGTTTGCTAAAAGGCAATGTGTTTTGTATAATTTTATAAATAAATATGTAAAGCGTTATTCCATAACCCAGGACAAGTGTAAAATAGCATTGATAACCTGGCTAAAAACTAAGACTTATGATGAGATTGAGTACCTTGTGAGAGATATAATTTAACAATACCTACACACATACACAACACACACGCGCGCACACACACACACACACGCACACACACACACACACACACACACACACACACACACACACACACACACACACACACACACACACACACACACACACACATACACACACAGGCACACCAACTGAGATACATTATAAAACATTTGTTTGTTTTTTTTTTTTTTCAATAATAAGTACACATCCTGTAAGTATATATAAGGAAGAGCGGAGTGCCCTAACACAAGTATATTAAATGCTTAAAAGGGGACTCCAAATACGGTTCTATTATGTGTAATTATTAGTTGAAGAAATAAACATTTTTTTTTTTATTACAGTTGAAGAAACGGGGCCTAAACAATCATAATCATTGTTAAACAACTATAGCTCGTTAACCGATTAAAGTAAATTAGGCACTTACATAGCACTAAAGATATCTATGTGAACTTTCCAGGGCTTAGCTAATTTAAAAAATTGCAACCAAGCATCAGTTAGTTCATAATTAAATAACCTCAGTAATTAATTGTCAGTTTGCCTTGCAACGTGTTTGGGGATGATATTATATTACGTTTTAGAACTAAAATCATCGCCGCTTTCAAGAAGGTACTTATCACTATAATATTATGACCCTAAGAACAATTTTTAAATAAAAACTGGGAGTATGAAAACGTAGAATTTTTTTTTACTGTCGATATCATTCATTTTAAATTAAAAATATCTCTTCTAACGAAATCTAAATTATATTTTCTATGAACTCTTTTAAAAATCATTCAATTTCTATCAGTTACTTTGAATCAGCAAAACTTATTTTATGCTTGCAATTTTTTCGTACATATTTTATGCATTCTTCTCCTATGACTCCTAAGGTTAGCAATATTATTTGCTAAAAAACTGCAAATATCACAAACAAACGCGACCTGATTGTGTCTTTCGACATGCTTCGTGAATTCAGTCTCAATGTTGGTTTTAAACGGACATAATTTGCAAGTAAATTTAATTTTGTGCGTGGCATAATGTTTCAACAGATTGGTTCTGCGACTCAATACTCTATTACAATACTGACATGTCCAAGGCATAGTAATTTTTTTTGTCTCTTCCTTTACTTTACTTGGTCCACTCTGTTCAAAGGATTCATTTGCATTTTGTTCCGGAAAGCTTATATCAAAATTATTTTCTACATTAATATTAGATAGTGCGTTGTCTATACAATTAATATTATTATCCTTTGTAGTTTCCGGTACTTCTGGAAGTATGTTTTCTTCTAATTTTGAATTTCCCTCTGCTTCTTTGTGTATTGACGTACCTAAAATGATGCTTTCATGTTTAGGTATTGGTGGTAGGTCTCTCATATGTAGTCGTAGTAGAGTCCGTCTGGGTGGATGCCACAGCAACGCTTATTTCTACGGCCTAGCAGCAGTGTGCATGCACTGTTGTTTCGATTTGAAGGACATTGTAGCCAGTGTAACTACAGGACATAATGACACTTAACATCTTATGTCTCAGAATGACGATCGCAGTGGAATGCCACACAGTACTTTGTAACTCAAGGTGCTGGATGGTGTTGCTACTGTTTATGGGTGGTCGTATCGCTTACCATCACACGAACGGCATGATCGTCTCGTCATTCAGTGCCATAAAAAATCTACAAAACGTTACTTACTTGATCTTTCTTGATAATTTGAATTGTATGTACGCAGATCTATTTTGAGATAACTTGCATATTCTGTGCCGTAGAATACTAGTAACTCGGCAAATGGAGGTATCGTTTTAATCGTTCTGTGAATGGAATAATTTAATGTTTTAATTTTCCCTTAAAGATGAAATCTCTTTCCTTTAGTGGTTATGTTCTGCCAACAAGGTCCTGGGTTCAGTCCACGGTTAGGAAATACTTCGTATCGATATCTATTTTAAGTAATATTATTTAGCCAGGATTTCTTATTTTACGACCTGCCAGGTGGACGAGGTATGCCTGCCTAGGCCAGACGTATGAACTAAAACATTTTGTTTGTAATGTCCCTGAAAATATAATATTGTCTTCTTGATCTAGTGGAAACATAGATGAGGTCCTGAGACCGATTCCCCAATCATGAAACTCTTTATTGACATTATTTACCCAGGACTGATTCCCTCAGAGGGCATCAGACAGGCTGGTCATAAAAATGTGGCCAATTCTTTATACAGTACCTATAAAAAATATGGCGTCAATCCTACGTTATAGCGATTAGGACATGAAAAAAATACCTGTAGTACAGCTGTCCCTTGTACTGATAGGCGACGAGGTTCTGCTCGCTCCAGTGCCGCGCGCAGTTCACATAGCGCATCCAGTTGGAGCTGTTGGCGTCCGCCGCGTCCACCACGTGACTCGGCTTGTTGTTGTCAAACATCTACGTAATAGACCTCTATAGGTACAGCTATTGGAGAAGGAATTTTCGTAATGCCAGTTGGAGATTAGAAATCCTTATCCGAATGATATGAAATATCACTGTTCACCAACAGCCGGATATAATGTGTAAGTATTTATTTAAAGAAAATTCATACTCTAGAAACTTGCTATCTAGAGAAGCACATGAACAAAAAACTCTCTTTATTAGGCTAGAATAACCTCTTATGCCTCTATCAATAAAATCTACTTCCTTCATCGCTTTGACTAATGAGTAGAAAAAGTAATACACACACTCACCCCTTCCATCCCCGAAGGGGTAGGTGGGGGCGCAATTAGTGCACCCACTTTTGGCCGTGCGTATCCCATCCCATGATGTGATAGGGGGCGAGCCTATCACCATATGGGGCACAAATTCCAGGCTGATACTAACTAGAAAACCCAATGTAATTTTGCCAGACCCGGGGATCAAACCCGAAACCTAAGCACCGCAGTCGTATCTATACCTACAACTGTCACCAAGGCAGTACTGTAGAAAATGTAATATTATTTATTTTTAATGCATTGAATGACGAAACCAGCATGTCATTCGCCTGATGGTAAGCGATACGACCACCCATAAACAGTATAAACACCATCCAGCACCTTGAGTTACAAAGTACTGTGTGGCATTCCACTGCGATCGTCATTCTGAGACATAAAATGCTAAGCTTCATTATGTCCTGTAGTTACACTGGCTACAATGTCCTTCAAACCGAAACACAACGGAACGAAACGAAAAGTTCTGTAAGTTTCGAAGGTATGTGAAGTATGCCAACCTGCATTAAGCCAGCGTGGTGGACTAAGTTCTTAACCCTCTCAGTTGTAGAGAAGGCCCGTGCTCACCTTACCACATCAGCCCTGTATTTTATACATAAAATACAGGGTCTGACTGCCTCGGTGGCGTAGTGGTATTATGGTACGACTGCAATGCTGAGGTCTCGGGTTCGATCCTCGGGTCGGGCAAAGTGATATTGAGTTTTTCTATTCAGTATCAGCTCGGAGTCTGGAATTTGTGCCCGATATGGCGATAGGTTCGCCCGCTATCACATCATGGGACGGAATAATGGCGAAAAGTGGGTGCACTAGTCGCGCCTCTTCCTACCCCTTCGGGGATAATAGGCGTGGTTGTATATGTGTATGTATGTGTGTGTGAAATACAGGGCTGGTATGGTTTAAAGTACTGCTCGGGGCGGACCGATCACAATCACGCTACGCCACTACATAGAAGCCTAAAAGTGTTGTGGCTCACGTTCGCAACACAGCATTATGCTGAGCTGGCCACCTATTGTCACATCGCAGGCGTGTAAGTCTGCACTAATAAAAAAATTGTAATGATGCCCATATGGGTTATATTATATTACATGCACTAGATGTGACAATAAACTTTTTTCTTTCTTTCTTTTTCTTTCTTTCTAAAATAAAAGAATAATTACCTGCCAGCAGTACATGGATCGTATCTGGTCTGCTCGCTTCCCGCGATACGGGCCGAAGTGCACTCCTCGCGGTACAGTTAGAGTGCTGAACACGCCCAGGCCGGCGCCTTGTGATGAATTTATTTTACTAAATTTATGCTTCAGTGTGTGAAATGTTTGTTGAAATTGCTATTTAGATGGATTTAGTTTGTCATACATAAATGAAACCTACTGTTAGGAGCTCATGTTCGGGATAAACAATAAAATGACGATTTTACGATAAACGCATCAATTAGGACTTTATTAACACTATACTAGAACACTACTTTACTGGTGGTAGGACTCTCATATGTAAGAGTCCGTCTGGGTGGGTACCACTGCAATGTTTATTTCTACCGCCAAGCAGCAGTGTGCATGCACTGTTGTGTTTCGGTTTGAAGGGCATTGTAGCCAGTGTAACTACAGGACATAATGAGACAACATCTTATGTCTCAGGATGACGAGCACAGTGGAGTGCCATACGGTGCTTTGTAGCTCAAGGTGTTGGATGGTGTCTCTGCTGTTTATGGGTGGTCGTATCGCTTACCATTAGGTGAACGGCATGCTCGTCATGCGCAGCCATAAAAAAAATAAAAAAAACACTAATCTATACTAATATTATAAAGCTGAAGAGTTTGTTTGTTTGAACGCGCTAATCTCAGGAACTACTGGTTCGATTTGATAAATTCTTTTTGTGTTGAATAGACTATTTATCGAGGAAGGCTTTAGGCTATATAACATCACGATGCAACTATTAGGAGCGAAGAAATAATGGATAATGTGAAAAAAACGGGGAAAATTATTCATCCTTGAGGGCTTCCATTGCGAGCGCTGCGAAAACGGTTCAAGATACCAAAAATATATGTATGAAAGAATTATTCCTCTTGAAATGATCTAAAAAAAACGTCCGCGACAGTATCTGTCTATCTTTTAAGATTAACTCACTAGAACCGTTTTTATGGTAATCAAATTTGGTCGAAATTAATGCATTATTTGTTAAGAGTTGTATCAACGTCATAATATTAATCTTTATCCGAATAAATGTGTTGGGTAGAGTGATTCAACTGGAAGGTTTTTATGTACTTTTAGCCCGGAAAAACTTATTAATGCGGGCGAAGCCGTGGGCAAAAGCTAGTATTATATATAGGGTTAGATACTTATGGATGGGAGGGGGGGGGGCACAGGCGTGGATTGCTTAGGGCATCAAGTAGTCTTAATCCGGCACTGACATGGACACTTACTCCACCACCATAGACGTCTCGTGGCCCGTATATAAAAAAGTTGAGTACAACTGGACATTGCCCGTACAAGAAAGCCTGAAAACGCAGTTACCTGGTATCCTGGATGGCGCTAAATGCAGGAACACGCTCGGGATGGTGAGAGCTGCGCGCGGCACTAATGACGGGTACTTGGGCTTACTCGATACCTAAACAACACACACACACACTCACGCCTGTTATCCCCGTGGGGGTAGGCAGAGGCGCAACTAGTGCACCCACTTTTCGCCGTTATTCCGTCCCATGATGTGATAGGGGGCGAGCCTATCGCCATATCGGGCACAAATTCCAGACTTCGGGCTGATACTAAATATAAAAACTCAATATCACTTTGCCCGACCCGGGGATCGAACCCGAGACCTCAGCTTTGCAGTCGTACTGTAATACAACTACGCCACCGAGGCAGTCGATACCTAAACAACTTTACATATAATGCAGTAGAACCGGTGTGTCTGTACATTTAAGAAATGTCGTTTATCATGGAAAAACTTTTCACGTGGGCGGACTCGCGAGTAAAAGCTAGTAAAATAATAGGTATAATTGGTAATTTTTTAACATTTTATGTAACTGTGTGTTCAAGACTTATAAAGTTCGATTTCCGTTTTCTTATAAATGCGGCATAATTTTGGTTGTTTCAAAAATTGCCTCAAAATTCACCAATCACCATGCAATTGAGTGCGTGCTGTGTACACACGATCAGAGACAAATAAACTAGATAATATTATATGCCCTTCATACAATACTTCTCTTGTCTGAAAAAAGCCTTGCAGTTAGGGTTGGCAGGTCGTCAAACCTTTGCCAATTTTGCCGGAGTTTTAGGTAAAAAAGCCGAACACCCTAAATTATTAAGGATTTTGTTTGACATGATTACAAAAAAGTAAAAAAGGAGAAAACAAAAATTACACGAAAGTAAAAAGGCGGCGATAGCCTAGTTGGGAGTGGAACGGACTGCCGATTCAATCTCCGCAGGTTCGAAACACAAGGGCACACACCTCTGACTTTTCTAAAAAATTATGTGTGTATTCTTTGTGAATTATCGCTCGCTTTAACGGTGAAGGAAAACATCGTGAGGAAACCTGCATACCTGAGAAGTTCTCTGAATTTCGAAGGTATGTGAAGTCTGCCAACCCGCACTAGGCCAGCGTGGTAGTCTAAGGCCTGAACCCTCTCAGTTGTAGAGGAGGCCCGTGCTTAGCAGTGGGCAGTATATTACAGGGCTGAGATGGTATATGGTATGGGTAAAAAAGGAGAGCCAAGTTCATTACAAAAATTATGCTTGGCTGTGGGCTTCGCCGCAAAAAGAATGGAGATCTAAATGAGTGCCAAGTTTTATGGAAAATCCAAATATGTATTTATAGAAACAAAATAACATTATGAACAAGTATTAAACTCCATTTCTTTGTTTTATTCGATACCTATAACAGTTGCTGTAATTTAAAAATGTGAGATCTTAAGAGCCTATGTGAAAAACATATGGAATCGTGATGGGCGTGACTTAGCGTATTTCAAATGCGAAGCGCCGCACGGCCCCGTTGCGATAGATCGCGCGCCTCGGCCCTCGTCGCATCGCGTCGTTGCGACAGGTCGTTGCACTCAAGCCCGCGAAAAGATCGTCATTGCAAATGCATGTCTGCGTTGTAAATATTATAGTTATTATAATTTCTAATAAATTTATAACTTATAAAACATATAATTTATTTTAATTCGTTTATAGAACCATTATTATGTCACTATTAACTACCTAATTACTTGAACATTATGTAAAATGACATTGTAAGTTATCTAAACTCATCGAAAGTATTATTCACTTATAGTTGACTTTTGTTGACAAGATAAAATTTGGTGTGGTGGTAGGTCCGAGACTTACCCCTACGTAGGTCTGTATATAAAAATCAAAGCAGTATGAAACTTCTATAATATATTTTAAATTATATTTTACTTTGCTTTGATTTCTTGTGGACCTTCCTAACTTTGGTGGACACCAAATAAATAATAAGACAATAAATGCAGTAACTATTTTTCGGCCCGACTCGGGATCCCAACCCGGGACCTCAGCGCAATAGGCGTATCGTGTGTGCAACTACGCCTTGGAGGTAGTCAAACATAGCATCACACCTTTTCTCCTCATATTTCGTTAGCTATTTTAGGTCTTATGAAATAGGGGACGAGCTTATTGCCACATACCGGGCCCAATTAAACAGTCCGAGTTGATACTGGACAGAAAAAAATAGTATTTGCCCGACCCGGGATTCGAACCCGAGACCTCAGCGTGGAAGCCGTACCAGGCACGTAATACAACTACGAGTTGCGACATCACGGTAGTTTCGGCAAGTCATTCACGATAAAGCTTCTTCCCTGGAATGTCAGGTCTATTTTACGTAAATGATGCTTCACTCTAGTGCCACCATACAATTGAAAAATCGAATTTTGTATGTAAAGGATGTTCGAAATTTATACACAATAAAATTACATCGTTTGATATGAAGATTGATTACATTATTATGGTTCAATAGTCACTATATAGGATATAAATGTTAGAAATGTTGAAGGCTGCCGCTACCTATCTAGATCATTTTTATAATTTTTAATTTGAACTGTATGTAATGTGGGGTAAGAAAAATATAGCAAGGTCATTCTTACTACGCGGGTACTTATGCTTATAGAAAATTTGAAATATTAATTACTTACAATTTTTAAAATATTTTTGATATTTTCTACAGAAGAATTGACTGCTGTTTGCTGTCACAGCTACTTCTTCAATTCCAAGGCATTTTTTTTTGTTGTGCAATATAACAAAGCTCCGATATCCTTATTGAACTGAATGAAAAACAATGATGGCCATATTTTAAAAGGAGACGGGCAAAACTTCATAGAACTTTGGGCTTAGTGTTACAGAGATAATTTATACATTATTTTATACTTATATTAGAACTATTTCCAAATGAGAAAGAAAAATTTGTCTGTCGAATGGGAGTAAAGAAATAACCGCTGTAGAGTAGAGCTTCTAAATCATTTTTCGGTGAATAACTTTTTTTACCTGATGACATAAGACGTTCACAGTACCTAACCATTGCCCATTGGATTGCCCTATTGAATAGTGAACAGAGCTAGCTTAGACAATAACCAGAATTGAACATATCACATAGAATCGACGAGGACTGATATAAATATATAATGGCTCATTTACACTCTCGCGCGAGTGGTGAGCCGAACACAATACGAGCCACGAGGCGAGGTGCAAAGCTAGAGTGTTAGTGAGTCATTAATGTATTTCAATTTGACATTACGTCGGGAGCGCTGAACAAAGTTGCCAGTAAAATTAAATAATATCGACCAATATTAAATATCCCAAAAAGTGAAAATGTCATTTTAGTTTAATTTCTAAAATACCTATAGTTATTAATTCTTATTCTTTTGCAGCCTTTAAAAGGCTACTATTGAACATAGGTCTTCCCCAAAGAATTATTAATAATATGTCAATATTATGTCAATATTATTCTTGTTATACATGCTTGGTATTCTTTGAGTATGTAACCAACGTTCTAAGTTGGTATGTGACATAAACGATGATAAAATAAATAATGGAAGAAAAATTCCAAGACGAAATAAGTTTTAAATCGATACTACTAAATTCGTGTTAATAATAATATTATTAATAATAAGTTTATTTATCATAACAAAGTTTTGGCGTTTATAATATGTGGTCGCTGGAGCCTCCTTCATAAGTGCCTGTATTAGGAGACACCGCTCTTCCAAAACTTAAACTAGATAATACTTCTTTTAGTTTTGTATATAAGAATAAAATTAATAAAATCTTAAAATCAAAACATATTAAAATTATGCCGTAGATGGTATGTATAGTGCATGTGTGTGTTTGCGCGTGTGTGTGTGTGCGCGTGTGTGTGTGTGTGCGTGTGTGTGTGTGCGTGTGTGTGTGTGTGTGCGTGGATATGTGTGTGTGTGTGTGTGTGTATTATGTTAATGATCGCAATAAAGCTTCTGTTTCCTCATAAGTAAGTGAGATTATCCAATTTTTTATAGATTTTTTACAATTATAGTAAACTTTACCGTAGATATCCAACTCCTTATGAATTTTGTTGTACAGTTGGGCTGAACGTTTAGCAAATTGTATATCCGCAAGGGTTGTATTTGATTTTGGTATTTTAGCAACCATATCTTTCCTTCTTTTAGTTTGATTGTCTTGTCCATACTGAATAGTTTTGTGCTTTCTTAGTACATAGCTAGTAACATTGTAGAGGACAGCCTGATGATATAGATACAGGAAGTTAGTTATAATTCATAAAATAATTTATTTTCTTTCCCCTTTGTAATACAATCTAATCTAGACACGCGGCAGTGTGTCAAGCCACATCCAAGCAAAGGAACTGGCTAGCCAGCGCCGTGTGTAATATTACACGAACCACTTGGTGCCACTTTTCACCTTTCTATAACTCAAAACCTATTTAAAGTAAACACATAAAACTGCGTGAGTTTAATTATATTTATAAGGACATCTAGAAGCCCAAATTTCATGAAGTTAGCTCAAACGGTTATAAAGATATGAAGGTCAAAATCTTAGGACTTATAGTATCTAAACCTAACCTACTTCCAGATGACCTAGAAGGATGAAATTTGGAATCCAGCTCGGTAATTATGTGTAAGCGTAAGAAAAAATCTAAAAATAAAAAAAGTTAAAAAATAGAGGGTCCCCATCAAAAAAAAAATTTTTTTTTAATGATAGCGTTGGAACCGTTACAAGCAAATATTTGAAACTATCCCAATATATTATGTTTTATTATATTTGCTTTATAACAGAAATATAAAAATAAAGTTAAGCCAAAACATTTGTGGTGTCCCCATACAAAAAACTTGTAATACGCGCTAAACAGCCGGCCAACGGTGGGTCGTCGGCGGCGCGCGGCACCACACAACTCAATACCTACCTAGTTTTCTTTACAAAAAAGTAATGATATCCCACCAAAAACATAAATGTAAAAGATCTCACATTTGTAAATACCAGCAACTATTATAGGTATTATATTATAGGTGATATTGAATTTTCTAATCAGTATCAGCTCGAAGTCTGGAATTTGTGCCCGATATGGCGATAGGCTCGCCCCCTATCACATCATGGGACGGAATAATGGCGAAAAGTGGGTGCACTAGTTGCGCCTCTGCCTACCCCTTCGGGGATAATAGGCGTGAGTGTATATGTATATGTATGTATGTATTATAGGTATTCAATAAAGCAAACAAATAGAATTTAATACTTGTTCATAATGTTATTTTGTTCCTATAAATACATATTTAGATTTTGCATAAAACTTGGCACATATTTAGATCTCCATTCTTTTTGCGGCGAAGTCCACAGCTAAACATAATTTTAGTATTGAACTTGGCTATCCTTTTTTACATTTATGTTTTTGGTGGGATATGTCAGCGGTCATGTCCAGCGGATTTTGATTTTAAAGCCAATAGCCTTTAAAGAGAAATAAATCTAAATGGCGGCTTTTTTTAAATTCTAACATTACATCTGCCTTTTGTGCACAAAACAATGTCCAGATATCGATTTTGAGTTCGATTGGCCTTAATACAAAAAACTTCAAAATGGCGGCTACTTTTTTCAATTCTGACATTGGATCACTCTTTTGTAAATAATGTTACACCGAGATATCGATTTTGCGGTCGACTAGCCTTAAAACCAAGAAATTCAAAATGGCGGCCACTTTTTTCAGTTCTGACAGTGGATCTGCCTTTACTAACTAAAGTGGTGCTCAGATACCGATTTTGAGGTCAATTGACCTTAAAATAAAGAAATTCAAAATGGCGGCCACTTTTTTCAGATCTGACATTGGATCCGTCTTTTGTACCTACAGGCTTGCCCAGATATAGATTTTGAGGTCGAATGGCCTTAAAACAAAGAAATTCAAAATGGCGGTCACTTTTTTAATTCTAACATTGGATCCGTCTTTTGTACCTAGGGGCCTGCACAGATATCGATTTTGAGGTTGATTAGCCTTAAAACAAGGAAATTCAAAATGGCGGCCACTTTTTTCAGTTCTGACAGTGGATCTGCCTTTACTAACTAAAGTGGTGCTCAGATACCGATTTTGAGGTCAATTGACCTTAAAATAAAGAAATTCAAAATGGCGGCCACTTTTTTCAGATCTGACATTGGATCCGTCTTTTGTACCTACAGGCTTGCCCAGATATAGATTTTGAGGTCGAATGGCCTTAAAACAAAGAAATTCAAAATGGCGGTCACTTTTTTAATTCTAACATTGGATCCGTCTTTTGTACCTAGGGGCCTGCACAGATATCGATTTTGAGGTTGATTAGCCTTAAAACAAGGAAATTCAAAATGGCGGCCACTTTTTTCAAGTCTAACATTGGATCCGTCTTTTAGATCTAAAGGCCTGCCCAGATATCGATTTTGAGGTCGAATGGCCTTAAAACAAAGAAATTCAAAATGGCGGTCACTTTTTTAATTCTAACATTGGATCCGTCTTTGGTACCTACAGGCTTGCCCAGATATCGATTTTGAGTTCGATTGGCCTTAAAACAAAGATATTCAAAATGGCGGCCACTTTTTTCAATTCTAACATTGGATCCGTCTTTTGTACCTAAAGGCCTGCACAGATATCGATTTTGAGGTTGATTAGCCTTAAAACGAAGAAATTCAAAATGGCGGCCACTTTTTTCAAGTCTAACATTGGATCCGTCTTTTATACCTAAAGGCCTGCCCAGATATCGATTTTGAGGTCGATTGGCCTTAAAACAAAGAAATTCAAAATGGCGGCCATGTATACCAATTCTAACATTGGCTCTTAACATTTTAGTGATTATTGATTCATAATGTATAAATAAATGAGTACTACAAAAATTCATACTAAAATAATTTTATGGTGTAAAAATTTGAACAGCCTCTACATGCAAAATACAAATTTTTCAAATGTATGAGTGGCACGCAAGCGTCATTTACGCAAAATTGGGCCGGCATTCCAGGGCGTCCCTAGCTATGGATTACGCAATATAAATAATACATACATAGACTCTCACATCTTTTATCCCCAAAAAGGTAGGCAGAGGCGCAACTAGTGCACTCACTTTCAGTCGTGCGTATTCCGTCCTATGATGTGATAGGGGGCGAGCCTATCGCCATTTCGGGCTCAAAATCCAGAATTCGGGCTGAAAAGAAAAAAATCCAATATCACTCTGCCCGACCCGGGGATCGAACCCGAGACCACAGCATTGCAGTCATAACGTAATACAACTACACCACTGAGGCAGTATAAATAACAAAAAAAAAAGCAGTGACTATTGTTTTTCAATCAGGGATTCGAATCCGGCACTTCAGCGCGGTAGTCGTACCGATCACGAAATATAAGTAAAGCAGGTCTCCGACTAGAAACAATTTACAAAGGTGAAAGGATGTAATAATTACGCTTGCTGCCTATCTTATAGACCTAATAGAGCCTATAATTTTATATTGATACACGGACGTGAGCTGGATACACTATAAAACAGAATTTCCAGGGCACCTTCAAATTTGCCGCGCGGTAGCGCGGACCAATCCCTACACTAGACGGCCAATTCGAACTTTGAAGGCGTCCGAAAATTTCGAGCGCACGTCCGTCGTCAGTAAAGATTCCGGACGACTGAAGCCGGCACGGGCCACTCCCATAACAGCGATGGCGTATTTGGACGTCGCGGATGAGAGAAAGTGACGGGAGGCGCACGCGTATGCCGAAATGAAATGGCGTAAGCGCCAAAACAATTTTCTTTTAATTGTGATTATACTATTTAATTCATTTTAATTGTGTATTGATAAAACTTTGAAAATATTGATTTATTGTATTTAAATCAAGTTACGAATGTATATATTCCACCATTTAGAGATAAAGCGTGTTTAAAGAAAATATCAGAGGTAACTTTGAATTTTTTTTCGATCGAGAAAATTTGTAGCAATTGTGTTTTAGCTTTGACATATCATTGAGTTATATGTTCAATTTACACATATCCAAAAATCGAACTTCTGATCTTAGTAGTTTACGAGAAAATTGAATTTAAAAGTCCTTAAACTTCCTGACATAGGCTCTTAAAGTAGGTTAGATTCGACATGGCCAGTTTTCATTACATCAGTAATTTTATAAAGTTATTCAACATACCTATACATACATATTTAATTCTGATAAAAACTGGCCAAGTCAAATCTAACCTACTTTATGATTTCACAGTTTTAAATAACAGCAAATGTTATAGATATAAGTTTGATGTCGTTATGGATGTAATTAAACTTAGTTTTATGTGTTTACGTTAAATAGGTTTTGAGTGAAATGAAGAAGGAAATATAGAAGGGTGAAAGGTGGCACCAAGTGGTTAGTGTAATATTACACTCGGCGCTGGCTAGCCAGTTCCTTTACTTGAACTTGGCTTGACACGCTGCCACGTGTTTAGATAATAATGCGACATTTTATATATATAACCAGGCTTTTTATATCATTTACCGTAAATCTCAAATTCTAATAATGAGACGTGCAGGGATGAAGGTGCGACGCGCCGCACGACTCGCTCGAACGACTGATCTAATGTAAAAAGCCCAAGAGAAGCCGGACACCGCATTTAATTTGGCTGGACACGCATTAAAAAAGCCCAAGTCTGGCTTTATCCAGAACCTGGTAACAGTACAAGGGTAGTCAGTGGCTATCGACGCCGATAAGGATAAATGAAACGTTTACCTTGTCATCTGGTATTACAAGATACGGACCATGTATAGAGCAATATTCGCATACGAATTCGTTGCATTTGTCGCAATCTGCAACAGGAGGGAGCAATTATCATGCAAATGTTAGAAAGTAACTGTCTTTCACTAAACTGATTTATATTACTCTTAAGTTTTGCTCGAGGCTTCGGTCGTGTTAAAAGCCGATGGCGTTGGCGTCTTACTGTGTTTTAGGGATTTTTTTAGCGGAAGGGCGAAGCCGCGGGTATCACCTAGACAAGACTAACTTAAGAGGATATAATTTCCCTATCGACATGAATCTAATTCCAATTTTAAGGTATTAAAATTTCATTGAAAATAACAGAATATAATATGTACTTACACAAATATTCATCGTAAGATGGTTTATCAGATTTGAAATTCGTATTTATATTTTTACACAGATTGTAATGAGACATTTTAAAGAACAATAACTAAACAAATAATTTTCATGTGCTTAAAATCGATTTATTTAATACCTGTGAAAACCTAATGTATTGTATAAACCTAATGTATTTTTTTTATTTTAATTCTAATCTTTTCCCGCCTTTATTTTTAAACATATAAGCAAAAGAAACTCTTTTATACAGTTTTAAATTTTTAATAATCATCGTAGTAAATTCTATGCATATGCCTATTATATTATGATTAGTCCCTACGTATATATATTTTTTATGATATAGGGGGCGAACGAGCATACGGTTCACTTAATGGTAAGTGATCACCGCCGCCCATGAACATCTGCAATACCAGGGGGTAGAGAGATGTAAATGTTGGTAGATATAGTAAGCTGGGTACTCCCGCCCTGTGGATTGGGGGCGTTGGAGAATTCCACCACGGTATCCTCTGCCTGTCGTAAAAGGCGACTAATAGGGGCCTCCGGGGGTCACTGCCGTCCACCTATTAGTCTAGCCAGCTTCTGTGACCCCCGTGATGGACGGCAACGTGCCATACGCTGCCTCGGACGCCAAGGGCGTCCTTCGGTGTACGGGGGCTTCTGAGCCCCCGCAACAACAGGACACGGACCGCAACAGCGGTACGCGCAGGGGCGGTTGCGGACGACAACTTAGACGTGAGTCGGAGGAAGCTCGCAGCCGTCCCTGATGCGCCGAAGACGGCCACAAAAAAAAAAAGCTGGGTACTCACTTAGCAGTGTAGCATGTAATGTATCAGATACGGTATAAGTGAGTACGTAGACACGAACTCGCTGCGAGCAGCTCGCCCGTGGAGCGCTGTAAGCTCGCAGTGACCAGCCGAGTGGCGGCATCACTGCGAACACAAAGGCGGCTAGAGCTAGATACGCGGTAGACCGTGGACGAGCCGTACCTACTTGCAGGTTCATACAGTATGTGATACGTTACATGCAACACTGCTAAGTGAGTACCCAGCTTTAGTTCTTTCATCATAATCTGTGGGTATCAATACTTTAATTTTGGAGGTAATATGTAGTACAACTGGAGTGCTAACTGATTCCGAAAAACCGGTCTCAAAAGAGAATACTTTTTGGTAGCTGTGTCCTTGTCTAATATGGTGACCATTAAAGATTAAAATGTAGGACAACATTCAATAAATATTTTTGTGCTGATTATTGTCTTACTGTGTCAATTATACATTTTATACAATTTTATTTTGTGTATTTCCGGAGGTAGAGCCCTGTGTAAATAAAACAAATGTACCTACTTGTAACAATTATGGGGAAAAAAAATATAAAAATTGCATTGTCTTGTATTTTGAGTAACAGACCTTTTTTTTTGTAAACCATTTCGATGTCTTCTTTGACGTTACACAGGCATTGAGTATTGTAACAAATTTGATTAACTTAGTCCAGATAGCTTTGTAACTCTGAAAGTCTGTGCTGCCTTAAAATTGAACACCACTCTGTGGAGGTGCTTAACCCCTGGAATGCCGGGCTCAGTTTGCGTAAAAGACGCTTGCGTGCCGCCCATACATTTGGAAAAATCGGACTTTATGTGTAAAGGATGTTCCCATTTATACACCATAAAATCCTTTTAGTACGAATTTTGAAAATATTTATTTACTTATTTATTATGGATCAATGGTCACTAAAATATTCAGAAACATTGTGAGATTTGGCATAAACGGCCGCCATTTTGAGTTATTTTGTTTTAAGACCGATTGATCTCAAAATCGAAATATGGGCATATCTTTGGTTACAAAAGACGGATCCAATGCTTGATTTGAGAAAAATAGCCGCCATTTTGAATTTCTTCGTTTTAGGGCCAATTGACCTCAAAATCGATATCTGGGCAAGCCTGTAGGTACGAAAGACGGATCCAATGTTAGAATTGAAAAAAGTGGCCGCCATTTTGAATTTCTTTGTTTTAAGGCATATCGACCTCAAAATCGATATCTGGGCAGGCCTTTAGGTACAGAAGACGGATCCAATTTTAAGATTTAAAAAAGTGGCCGCCATTTTGAATTTCTTTGTTTTAAGGCCTATCGACCTCAAAATCGATATCTGGGGAGGCCTGTAGGTACAAAAGACGGATCCAATGTTAGAATTGAAAAAAATGGCCGCCATTTTGAATTTCTTTGTTTTAAGGCCAATCAACCTCAAAATCGATATCTGGGCAGGCCTTTATGTACAGAAGACGAATCCAATGTTAGACTTGAAAAAAGTGGCCGCCATTTTGAATTTCTTTGTTTTAAGGTTAATTGACCTCAAAATCGATATCTGTGCAGGCCTTTAGGTACAAAAGACGGATCCAATGTTCAATCAAAAAAGGAGGAGGCCTTTTTTGGAAGTGAGTTAATAAATATATTTAAACCTAATAGATTTTTATCGTATAACCTTTAAAACCTGAATAATTAACGAGACACTTATTAAATCATTGGTCGCTAATTCTAGAAGTATTGCGTGTGCTGTCTATATTATTACTACATAGTACTGGACATAGTATAAAACAAAGTCGCTTCCTGCCGTCTGTCCCTATGTATGCTTAGATCTTTAAAACTACGCAATGGATTTTGATGCGGTTTTTATTAATAGATAGTGATTCAACAGGAAGGTTTTTTGTATAAATAAAATAAAAATAAACGTAAAAAAGCCTTATATTTCTTGGAAATTAATTACATGGTTAAAAATTTTTTTTTTGCTTAAACTTATTAATAAAGAAGATACTAATTCTACGTAGATTTTTTTTTAATAATTATGTTTTATGGTTTTATATACTAGTTTAATTTCTGTGAGGATGTTGTAGGATCTAGGTTTATTTTTTCCAGAACCCCTCCTCGGGTAAAGGCCTCCTCCAAGGATTTCCATATTTCCCTATCTTGGGCTTTCTGTAACCAAGCATGACCAGCCGTCTTTATAATCTCGGCTTGCCAATTCGTTAGCGGTCTTCCTCTGCAGCGCTTTCCCAGAGGGCCGCTCCATGACGTCACTCTCTTTGTCCATCTCCCGTCCTGCAGCCCGTGCCACATGCCCTGCCCACTTCCATTTGAGTTTCAAAGCATGGTTTAAAACGTCAGTAGCTCTCGTTGTGCGTCTAATATTAGTGTGCCTTATTTTTTTTTTATGTTGAGCATACTGCGTTCCTTGCCTCGTTGGCATATAGAGATTTTGTTCTTTATTTTTGAAGTGAACTTCCTAGTTTGGCAAGCGTAAGTTAGGCAAGGAAAAAGACACGATGTCATGACATTTGTATTAACTTGTATTGTCATATTGCTTTTAAATACTTCCTTCAGGGCCCAGTATTTATTCCAAGCGAGTTGTATTCGGCGTTCTCCTTCTTGTTCGTTATTTTTCCTGTCAAAGCTGAGTTTACCCAGGAATATATATTTTTCTGTATGCTTGAGTCTTTCGTTTCCAACTGTAATTTTAGTTTTCTCTTTGGTGTTTGTCATTATCATTGTTTTAGTTAGGTTCATCTCTAAGCCTATTTGTATACTATGTTCGTTCAGTGACTGTAGCATGAGCTGGAGTTGGGAGCTAGATTCCGACAGAAGAACCACGTCATCTGCGAAGCGGAGATGGCTTAGGTACCTCCCGTCAATATACAGGCCACATTTTTTCCAGTCCAGCTTTCTTATATGTTCTAGGATGGCAATGAACAGTGTTGGAGACATTGGGTCGCCCTGTCTCACGCCTCTTTCTGGGAAAGCTCGGTCCGATTCTATCTAATTTTACTCTACCTGAGCTGTTTCTATAAATACTTTTAATCACCTGTATGTATACATTATTAACCCCCAGCTCTTCTAGAGTGTTCCAGATGCTTGTATGTGACACTGTGTCAAATGCTTTTTTATAATCGACGAAAGCAATGTGTAAAGTTCTTTGTTTTTCTTGATACTTTTCAATCAGTAGGTCCAGAGTGTGGATGTGGTCAATGGTAGAGAAACTAGGTCTAAAACCTGCCTGTTCTATAGGTTGTTCAAGTTCTAATATAGCACGTCTATTTATCAGAGAGGAGAAAATCTTATATATACATGGCAGTAGACTAATTGGCCTGTAATTTGCGATATCGTGTGGGTCCCCTTTTTTATAAATTAGTATAATATTTGACTGACACCACTGTAAAGGTATGTTTGCTGATTCCAAGATGCGGATGAACAGATGCATTAGGGGTGTAGACAGCATGGTACAAGCTGTTTTTAAGGCCTCGTTAGTGATAAGATTTGAGCTGAGATAGAGTGATTCAACAGGAAGGTTTTTATGTATAATACATGCATAATATAATACAGGAACACTGATAATTTTAGAGGTTTCTAATGTGATGTCGTAAATGAACACATTTCTTTGCGCCTATATTCCAAACGCTGGCTAAAGCCTAGGAGACAGATCAAAATAATGTACTACAGTATTGTACACTTTAAAAAGATCTACAAAAAAGTCCGCGATGGTAATCTCTTAGGGATAACCCACAATAACCATTATTTATCCTTTACTTTTTACGAGAAGTAATGGCTTATTTACGAAGCGATTTTATGCAAAACGACATTAATTCTTATCCAATTAAATACCTTAAATACATTTTGCAATTAATATAGATCAATATAGCCCTGTACAGCATGTAAATTAAATAAATATTTTCGATGATATTACAGATTTAAAATGCAGGGACGGCCGGCGGGTGCCTATAAATACCGCGTCGTAGGCCACGCTTCTACCACGAAAATCCTACTAATATTATAAAGGCGAAAGTTTGTAAGAATGTCTGGATGTATGGATATTTGTTGCTCTTTCGCGCAAAAACTACTGAACGGATTTCGATGAAATTTGGCACACGGGTATATCATATCTTGGATTAACACATAGGCTACTTTTTATCCCGGGAAAATATAAACCAGAACTATTATCCCGGAAAAACTTTTTAATGCGGGCGGAGCCGCGGGCAAAAGCTAGTGTATTATAGTTTATGCTAATATTATAACGAGGAAAAATTTGATTGTTTGTTTGTTTTTAATGGATAACCTCCAAAAGTTCTGGATCGATTTTGAAAACAAGAAAACCTGAAGAAAAAAAAACCAAGACTTTGTATCCCGGTTTTTTTTTCTTGCGCGTGGAGCTTTCACGGCCAGACTACTTAACCAATTTCGATGAAATTTGATAGGGAGATAGTTTAAGACCCTAGGACGGACCTACGCTAAATATTATTACGGGAAAAAATAAACCGGGACTTTCGTCCCGGAAAATCTTTTTCTGCGTGTGGAACCTTCACAAGAAAATAAGTAGGTATGGAGATAGTATGAGATCCAGAGGAGGATATAGGCTACTTTATCCCTGAAGAACATAAACAGGCAAATTTGTCTCGGATTTTTTTTTCTCGCGAGTGTAGCCGTCACGGTATAACCACTGAACTGACTGCGGTGAAATTTGAAAGAGAAATAGTTTAAGACTCTGGGAAGGACCTTTGCTACTTCTTATGTCGGAAAAACATAACCCGAGACTTTTATCCCGGCAAATATTTTCTTGCAGGTGGAACTACGAGAGAATACGTATGAAGATAGTTTGAGATCCAGGGAAGGATAAACTATTTTTTATCTTTTTATAAATTTAAAACCTAACGAACGTATTTTCATATGTCTCACCAGATGACGGATTGATTCAAGAGGAAGGTTTATGAGTATATTACATAAATATTTTGTATGACAGAAAAATAAATTTCGGCATATAATATTATGCTCCGCTACCTGTGCGAAACCAGGGCGGGCTGCTAGTATAGTATAATTTGAGATTTCTTACACATATGTACGAGTAAGTGACGTTTTAAAGAACTGCGACGAGTAAATTTCTTATCACATATTTCACAAAGATATGGTTTCTCTCCTGTGTGGGTTCTAATATGAGAATTTAAATTGTATTTTTCTGAACATTTGTAGTTGCAGTACTGACATTCGAAAGGTTTCTCTCCTGTGTGGGTTCTAATATGAAGGTTTAATTTATTTTTTCGGGAACATTTGTAGTCACAGTACTCACATTTGAAAAGTTTCTCTCCTGTGTGGGTTCTAATATGAAAATTTAAATAACTCTTTATTGCGCATTTGTAGTCACAGTACTGACATTTGAAAGCTTTCTCTCCCGTGTGGGTTCTAATATGAAGGTTTAATTTATTTTTTCGGAAACATTTGTAGTCACAGTACTCACATTTGAAAAGTTTCTCTCCTGTGTGGGTTCTAATATGAAAATTTAAATAACTCTTTATTGCGCATTTGTAGTCACAGTACTCACATTTGAAAAGTTTCTCTCCTGTGTGGGTGCTAATATGATTGTTTAAACTCGACTTATGTGCACATTTGTAGTCGCAGTACTCACATTTGAAAAGTTTCTCTCCTGTGTGGGTTCTAATATGAGATTTTAAATTACTCTTTTGTGCACATTTGTAGTCGCAGTACTCACATTTGAAAAGTTTCTCTCCTGTGTGGGTTCTAATATGAGAATTTAAATTACTCTTTTGTGCACATTTGTAGTTGCAGTATTGACATTTGAAAGGTTTCTCACCCGTGTGGATGCTAATATGAGAAATTAAGCTAATCTTTTGTGCACATTTGTAGTTGCAGTACTCACATTTGAAAGGTTTCTCTCCTGTATGGGTTCTAATATGATAATTTAAAGTTTGTTTTCGGGAACATTTGTAGTCGCAATACCGACATTTGAAAGGTTTCTCTCCTGTGTGGGTTCTAATATGAGAATTTAAATTGTATTTTTCTGAACATTTGTAGTTGCAGTACTGACACTTGAAAGGTTTCTCCCCTGTGTGGGCGCTAATATGAGAATTTAAATTACTCTTTAGTGCAGTATTGTAATTGCATTGTTCATATTGATTGATTGATACTTTATTTTACCCGTAGTTGGATGTTCCTTTAAATTATCGATTTCTTTAATTTTTCCACGGGTTACAGATTGCTGTATTTTAATGTCAATCTTAATTGGTTCAATAATTACTGGCTTGTGTATATTCATGTGCTTTATAAGTAAAGCTTTGGTATAACACTTTGTACCACATTCATTGCATGTAAATTCTTTGTATAAAGACATTGAATTAATTCTTTCATTACATACTATTGATGAAGTATTTTCAATATTGTTTTTGGTTTTGTCTTGTACGTTATTATCATCCAGTTTAGGTTTTTTGTTTAGAGGTGCACCTTAAACATAAATAAATAATGAATTATTATAATTTACACACAACCTCACTTTACGAATAACTTACGCTCGCAAAATCGTTCATGGAAAACTGTTTTTCTAGAAGAAATTAAAGAAAATTTCAATATGATTTTGAATAAAAATGCATAATTTTTGGACTACTACTTCATTCTTATTCAGCGTATTTTAGTTAAATTCTGCGGTCCGTTGTGTCTCGTTACCGCTTATAATATTATGGTCTGTGGACTGAGAAGTGTTTCGTTCGAATCCAACTCAGAAAGGTCAGGTAACATTCGAGTCGGCAGGTATTTTTTTAAGTAATTTCAATCAAGGCAATTTCTTACAGACAACCGTAGCACGAAGACAGGGAAAGGAAAAGAAAGGGCAGTTGAGGTGTACACTATACAATACAGAATATATTGTGAAAAATTACATACATATAAATACAAATCGACAACAAACACACACACACACACACACACGCACGCACGCACGCACACACACACGCACGCACAAATACATATACTTATATATACATACATACAGATCAATGTAAAAAAAAAGTAGTTACATAAACATGAATATAGGTAGGTAAGGAATAAGACAATAAATTCAACAGGAAAGAAAGTGGTTCTTAACCATTTATTTAAAACTTGGTAGTGGTTTCGCAAGTCTTACATCAACCTGTAACGCGTTCCTCAATTGAATGACTTGAATGGCAAAAGATTTATAAATAAATGATATAGAATGCGCCGGAATTTTCAATATCAGGTTCTCTGATGATTGCAAACGCTTGTCATGTGTGTCATGAAGAAACTCAAATCGAGATTTAAGATAAGAAGGGCTGAGAGGATTAAAAATAATATTATAAAGCAAAGAAATGATGTGGTTATTCCGGCAAAGCCGAATGGGTAACTACTTGAGCTTATTACGAAACTTGGAGACATGTTCATGTTTGGGAAGTCCAAATATAAAACGGATACAGAAATTTTGAAGGCGCTCAAGTTTATTAAGTTGGTCTTCAGTGAGGACTAGATAGCAGACATCTTTTTTTTTTTTACGCGGAGGAAGTGAATTATTACTACCGCCCAGTGTTCAAGGGGAACGACTGAGCGGTTATGTTGGTTTCACCGTGCCTTACGACCCGACGTTGAGCCGCCCGGAGATGGAATCATCGGGCGACCGCCGGGCCGAGTCCCTAACCTATGTACACCGCACGGCATACCAACCAAAACTCCGCGGTGGCCATCTTCGGCGCATTAGGGACGGCTGCGGGCTTCCTCCGACTCAATTCTGAGTTGTCGTCCGCAACCGCCCCTGCGCGTACCGCTATTGCGGTCCGTCTCCAGTTTGCTCAGAAGCCCCCGCACACCGAAGGACGCCCTCGGCGTCAACGGCAGCGTGAGGCCTAACCGCCACGCTGCCGTCCATCATGGGGGTCACAAAAGTTGGCTAGACTAATAGGTGGACGGCCCCTTCCGCCCACCCGTGACCCCCGGTGAGATAGTGACATCTGCATAATCAAGGATGGGGAGAAGAAGGGATTGTGCAAATGAAATCTTAGTGGTAGGGTCATTCGGGGCAACAGCACGCAGTGGGTAAAATTTCGCATGGTCAATATCTCGGAACCTATTGAGGGGGCTCAGACACATTTTCGGCTAAATTAAGGGTGCGTCAGGGATGATGTCAGGGCCCACAAGCTATTTTACCAAGCCTCACTTGTTTAGCGAAAAACGGCGATCAACGTGATTTTGTTGATTAGTTATCAATTATTTTGTGCTGGGAAAAGTTTATGGATAGACGGTGCATCAGTTTACAAAAGACCGTTGATTATATTAAGTTTACACGATTATTATAATATTTATTTTAGTTATTAATTCTGTCCTAAAAAATAACTGCATCTCAACTGACGTGTGATTGTTTAAAATATTCCCTGTTGGGTAAGAGTACGGGATTAAAAATACGCACGCTGTTATAACTTCATTACAATGAAAAGTAACATCAAGAGTTCCTAAAATTACAGTGATCATTAAATTGCAAAAATAACTAAAGTTTATTATAAGTACAGTCTAACTAATTATGTTTCTGGTGGCTACAATAGGTGTACATTTAATGTTTATTTTTACAATATTTGTACCAAGAATAAAGGAAGCTTAAAAACATATTCCATATGATTCCATGTGTACTTGTACAATTATAATTATATGCCTGTAGTTTACCTACGTGCGTAGCTTACCCAGTATGCGAACGATTAACCGCATATCTGCGTAGTTTTACCCAAATGACGGGTCAAGAGTACGAATTTCCCCCGCTGCACTTAAACATGTATTGCAAAAAAACCGATGAAGCAATATACAAAAACTCATTAAATAATGAAAATAGAATAAATTTACTTTAAATAAAGTGTTAAAACGTTTATCTGGACCCTATATTTTTGAGTATGTAGACGATAGAAAAAAAAGTGCGTACTTTTGAGCTGAATGCCTAGTAGACAGAAAAAGAATTTGCCGTTGCAACGATCCTGCTGATGCAAACAGCTGGGTTACTCCTGACACGTTCGAATCCTAAATCAATTCGAGTTCGATTCGGTTTCAAGCGTTTTGGTACTCCCGAAATCTACACTAGCGCACTATCGAGCCGCGCCTCAAATTAGAACTTACTGGGATCGAAAAAAATCGTTAGGATCGAGAAATGCTTACTCTCCACTCTATCGTACGATCGTGAATCGAGTTGTCAAATCGACTTTATCTGTCAAATTCTACGAGCACAAAATAGGTGCCGTGTACGGTTCAAGTGAAATTGTTTTGTGTTTTAGTGAGAAATTTTACGAATATCTATGCAATTATGGCTGGACTACAATGTTTTTTTTTTATGTTCTTAAAGAAACTAATCGTATTGACAATTGAAGAAGAAGAAATTTGTTTAGTACGGGCTGTTTTAGTAACCGGGCACAAGGGCGGATCCAGCTTTGGCGCCAGGGGGGGGTCACATAGTTGTGGTCAAGTCACAAGAAGTTATAATTTAATTTTGAAAAGTAAAAAGTAGGTATTCTATTAATAAATGTAATTACTGTAGGTACTTAAAAATACCTACCTATATTTAAATAACAAATTTTTTTAAGTCTTCTCCCGAAACGCGTTACCTAATGTTTCCGTATTATTATAATGCTCTTTGCTTTAATGCGTTCGTTCTTTTAAACGTTCCATTAGAGGTTAGTTCTAGTTAGACATTACGCGTTAGTCGAAAAAAAGCGCGCAGAAGTGTCACACGAAATTTGACATACGTAATATGAATGGTAGCGGCCAAGAATGTTATACCCATATGGATTTTTCATTCCGTTCAACAAACTGAAGAATAAAATGTGACGTCACAGCTGTCTGCTGTCTCTCTCTTTAGAGTGACAAAGGTTTATTTTCAAAACCAGGACGTAACATAATTAACTGTCCATAATAATATGATATGATATAATATGGCTGCCTCGGTGCCGTAGTTGTATTATGGTACGACTGCAATGCTGAGATCTCGGGTTCGATCCCCGGGTTAGTCGGGTCGGGCAAAGTGATTATTTTCCATTCAGTATCAGCTCGGAGTCTGGAATTTGTACACGATAAGGCGATAGGCTCGCCCCCTATCACAGCATGGAACGGAATAACGGCAAAAAGTGGGTGCACTAATTGCGCCTCTGTCTACCCGGGGGATGAGAGGCGTGAGTGTGTGAGTGTGTAATAATATGATATCGCACCATAATATTTATTTTTATCTCTATAAAGTAATGCGGTTTAAATTAATTATGAAAACCAACTACAGCGGCTAGTAATAGTTGATATTTAAAAAATATAATTTAAGTTAGAAAGTTTATTCCAAACAAAATTGGCATATTTACATACTTTTTTGGTATGTGTAGTTCGGAACTACTAGTTCCACTTACATAAAAAAAATACCTCACCACGCGGTGGTGAATTCAGTGGCGGCCTTGGAGGAGGGGGGCGAACCAGGCAACCGCCTGGGGCCTCGCAGTTACAGGGGCATCTTGCAGCTCCTTGGGGGCCCGGTTTTTGGCACCTTACTTACAAAGCTGTTAAAAAAAATAATTTTTGCTTCGCACGGGGCCCCGCGTGCTTTTTTTTTGCTCGGCACACAACCTCACATTATATATGTTTTACTTTCCCCTGCGACTGGATATGTTCACGTTGTTTGCTGGCCTTTATAACCAAATATGGAGACTGTAAGGTTAGACAGAAAAACATTGGGATATTTAAAAATGAAAACTACACACACACACACACACACACACACTCACGCCTGTTATCCCCGAAGGGGTAGGCAGAGGCACAACTAGTGCACCCACTTTTCGCCGTTATTCCGTCCCATGATGTGATAGGGGGCGAGCCTATCGCCATATCGGACACAAATTCCAGACTCCGAGCTGATACTGAATAGAAAAACTCAATATCACTTTGCCCGACCCGGGGATCGAACTATAGTTATTGTTAAATTTAAATATAATAAAAAAAAACAAAAAACATACTCATAAAAGTAAACAATCATACATGAACAAAATAATACACATTTAGGAAGTTAATAACCTAATTTTCAATGAGTAATTTTGAAATATTACGAATATCTATTTTGTGTGATTTTACAATTTTTGCAAGTATTCTGCGAACTTTTTTTCTGTAATTATCCACTATAATAAATATTGTGTTTTAGAGATATTCTACTATGAGTTGTATAATTCATGGTTGCAGAATTATTTGCAATCCAACATCTAGTGTGAAATTCCATAGGTAAGTTGATTGTAAACAAAGTTGTGTAGATATTTATAGCAAAAGTAATAAACACGTGGATGTTTTACAAATTACAATACTAAATAAATTCTTGTTTGAGAGCCATGGAATCAAAAATTAACGCTACATTCTGCGGGTGAGGTTTCTTCCTTAAATTTATTTTTAATATTCTAAAACTTCTGTGAAGAAGCCAACAAAACTATTAAAGTTTGCTAAAGATCACCATAATGTGCTCTCTTTCGGCAAATAAATCTTTGAATTTATAAAAACAAAATTGTTTTCGGCGACTAAAGGTGTAATGTTAAAACAAAAGTCTTTATGTCATCACTATATGTAATTTTTCTTTGCTTGCTATTTGGAATATACTTTTAAAAAAAATCTCAAATGTTAGCAAAATTTCACTGCAAAATATTTTCAATTTCAGACTGTAAAGTATAATCATGAACAACTTTAGTAAGAAATAACTTGTCATTAATTTTCTTCTTTTATCTCTTCATCTTCTGCTGCAATACTTTCTTTTATTTCTTCTAATTTATTTCACGGGATGTCCTCACATTTACTGATATATTGAAATCTTGAATATATATTGATATATTGAATATATTGAAGTAGAAGACACATTATCACATTCAGAATCATAATCTTCTGTCTTTAAATGTAGACTAGTAATTCTTGCAGACATCAAATTGACCTTTTAATGGTATTTATATTTAACCACGTTTTTGCTTATCCAGATCTCTAAGAAATCTGTAAAGAGTAATACAAACTCGATTTTATTTT
Organism: Lapara coniferarum; assembly: GCA_949316025.1. NCBI lineage: Eukaryota > Metazoa > Arthropoda > Insecta > Lepidoptera > Sphingidae > Lapara > Lapara coniferarum. Next base: position 26,221,004 of record OX438929.1, read on the forward strand.
AAATAAAAGTTTCAATAAATCAATGCTGGATACACTGAGAACTCGATTGTAACTGTTGATCCTCAGTTTTTATTTACGATGATTATTTAAAGATTAATAAGCTTTATAATATTCATTAGTAAGGCGGCTAGTATTACAAATACTCTAGCACCATCGTGAAACCGGTCCACCAAAGCTTACACCATGGTCACCCTAGCCTCTTGTTTACATATACTATTTACAATACAAAAAATCACATTTAACATTACGTTAATATGAAAAAAGTAGTCATATATAAAGCAAATCACATTAAGCGAGGTTTTTCTACAGTTCATTTATAAAATATTCACGTATTTTATTACGATTCGTATAAATATTGATAAAATTATAATATTTACACAATATTGATTACAATAAACTTACCTGTAGAATTTCACACTAAATTATGGATATCAAATATTTCTGCAACCGTGAACTACACAATTCACATTAAAAATATCACTAAAACACACTTATTATTGTAGATAATTACAGAGAAAATTTCGAAGTGAACATTTATTTGACAACTATATTGTCATCGAACTTAACGTTTTATAACAGTGTTGCCGAAGTATGTATTCGCAATTACCAATTAAATGAGGAAATTTTTTAAACTAAAATGTCAATAAGGATAAAAAACCTTAAGGATATCTTATTCAACAAGAATAATTCTGAAATGAAAATAGTACTTATATCATTATATAAGATATGTTGGAAATATTTTTATATATATGATTGAGACGACAATAACGGTATTGATATTTTTTTATGGGTGGGGAAATAATCCGTAAGCTTTGGCAACATAGGTTAAAGAGTGAGTGAGATAGAAGACAGCTCAAAAGGTAATTTTTTTGTCTTCACAAAAATGTGTGTACCGAGGCCTCCAGTAGATATATTATAAACTTCTTTATTATAAACTTCTTGGTAGCGGCCGTGGCGGTGGCGCGACAAAATTCTTTTCGATGCGTTCGTTCCCGAATAATACGTTTGCCATCGAAGTATTATATTAAACTAGCTTTTGGTCGCAGCACCGCCCGCGTGAAAAAGATTTTCCGGTATAAAAGTCCCGCTTTATATTTTTAGGGAATAAAAAATAGCCTATGTATTAATCCAGGACATGATCTACCCACGTGCCAAATTTTATTGAAATGCGTTCAGTAATTTAGGAGATGTGCAGTAAGAAAAAAACAGAAAAACACACAGACAAACAAAAAAGAATTACAATAATCACTGATTTGTGTTCCATTACTCTTCTGTAGTCACTGCCTTTCTTTTTTATCACATCTCTTTAAATGTACGGACATACTGATTCTACTGCTTTATTAAATACACTTAGTATAGTACTATACAATCTTAGCTGGCTGGTATGAGAATTCAAATGTTTCGCGACGCGAAAGCTTTGTGAGAACGTCTAACCAAAAATTCTAAAGACGGCTACATAATTACAAATATTTATCATGTTTTCTATACACTATAAGAAATAGTATCATACTTGTTTAACATATTTGATTTAAAATTGTATAAATATACTGAAATAAAGAATAACATCTTGACTCTTATATCAACGCTTTTACAGTGTTGTATTTTTCAGTTTATGAGCGTAATGTTTCGAAAGTTTTAAATCGCTTGGTAACAAAACGTAAACGATTACTTAAAAAAATCTAAACTTTGGATGCAAATAAAACACAGCTGTATATTTAAAAATTATGTTGTAAGTATGTTTTACAAACATATTTGAACAATGAGTTAGATATTTAAATTTAGATATAGAAGACTGAAAATGAAGATCTCCAAAGTAAATAATTTACCGTACCACTAAATTTGTGATTTAAGTTTCAGTACACACATTATTTCTTTGTAATGTCCAATAACCAATTTAAATGTTATGAAAGGATAATCGTGAAATTCTATCGATAAATCAAAATGAACGACTAACAAAAACTATTATAATAAAAAAACCTCTTGATTGCAATGTGTAAGATTTGATAATAATCTAACTCTATTTACATACGATAAACAAAATCCTTGAATATAAAATCAATTGCATTCAAAAATCGATTATTTGTTGCAACCGATTTTTTGTTCTCTTCCCTACACACTATCCGACCTATAAGGAGTATTGATATCTTACTGATACTTCGAAGCAAATCAATGCCAAAATAACTTTCTACGCCTTTTTTAGTCTAATCAACAAGTTCAAAAACGTGAAAAATATAAAGGGCCTAAAAATATGAGCGATGGCTCATTCGATTTGTAATCACCTCTAGAAAAATGTTTTTGAAGGATTTTGGTGCAGGTTAAAAATTGCAATTGTTATTAACAAAATACGATGAAAAAAAAAGATATTTCGTTTTTTGTTAATAACTCCAAAAATATTAACATTTAAGCAATTTTGAAAAAAAATCGTTAAAGAGGAGGAAATTTCCAATAAAAAAATCCTAACTCCTGGAATTCTATCTCCATTATTTATAATTTTAATTAGACGTTGAAAATAGGGCTCCGCGCGACAGTTACGGCATGCGCGCGCTGCCGCTAAAGAGAGTTCAGCAATAAAAATAATTTATTTATAACATAAAATGTGATTTTAAAAATTTGAAAATTTTCTTGTATCTTCTTAACACTTGAAAGAATCGAGCCCTGAAGAAAAAAAAGTTTAATCACCATTTTTCAAAATGTTATTCAATTGTTAACTAACCAATTTTTTCCCAATCTACATTGGCATAAACAATGTGATGAAAGGTATAAATAATTTGCCTGTAAATATTAAACTTCGTGGAGCCCTTTTGATATATGTACTTTATAAGATCCTGCGGTAAATTTTCATTAAAGTTTATTAATTTGTTAGTTATGATTTTTTATAACTACTTAATTTTATAAATTTTGTAATTTTTCAATAGTTATAAAAAATCATAATTAATAAATTAATAAACTTTAATGAAAATTTACCGCAGGATCTTATAAGGTACATATATCAAAAGGGCTCCACGAAGTTTAATATTTATAGGCCAATTATTTATACCTTTCATCTCATTGTTTATGCCAATGGAGATTGGGAAAAAATTGGTTAGTTAACAATAGAATAACTTTTGGAAAAATGGTGATTAAACTTTTTTTCTTCAAGGCGCGATTCTTTCAAGTGTTAAGAAGATACTACAATTTTTTAAAATTTTTAAAATCCTATTTTATGTTATAAATATTTTTTTTTTATTGCTGAACTCTCTTTAGCGGCAGCGCGCGCATGCCGTAACTGCCGCGCGGAGCCCTATTTTCAACGTTTTATTAAAATTATAAATAATGGAGATAGAATTCCGGGAGTTAGGACTTTTTTATTTTGAAAAATTTCCTCCTCTTTAACGAGCTTTTTTCAAAATTGCTTAAATGTTAATATTTTTCGAGTCATTAACAAAAACGAAATATCATTTTCATCTTATTTTGTTAATAACAATTGCAATTTTTAACCTGCACCAAAATCCTTCAAAAGCATTTTTCTAGAGGTGGTTACAAATCGAATGAGCCATCGCTCATATTTTTAGGCCCTTTATCTCTATTTTTCACGTTTTTGAATTTATTGATTAGACTATTTAACCCCATTAGGGAAGGAATTTCAATAAAATACGAAACATGTCTTCCATCAATTGTGTTAAAAAAGTTTACGCTAAATTTGAATTAGATTGGACTAAGGAATCGCGTTGCCCCATACAAACTTTGCCCCCCTTTTTCATCTCCTTAGGGGTAGAATTTCGGAAAATCCTTTCTTATTGGAAGCCTACGTCATACAAGGAACACACCCTCCAAGTTTCAGGTCTCTACGACCAGCGGTTTAGGCTGTGCGTTGATCCGTCAGTCAGTCGGGACTAAGCCTTTTATAGGAATAGATTAATTAAATATTTAAAGTACTTAAATAAAATCTATATTGTGACAAAAAATATATAAAAACATTAAGTTTAATCATTTTAATAAGTGGTCCACCTAGGTTCTGGACTCCGTCCAGGGGGGGGGTCATGACCCCCATGACCCCCCCCCTGGATCCGCCCTTGACCGGGCAATTAATATGGATTGTGATGAGTTTCTAAGTTTGCATAACTGCCCATCTCCTACTATTATTGATGGAGACATGGAGACAGGCATCGCAGACAATATCATATATGCCTCATCATCATCTCGCAATGATGAGCGACGACGTGAGCAAAACGCGCGGCAACGTCTTGTTAAAAAATCTGTGGAGGAGTAGGTACAATAGGCGAAGCTGACTTATCGTTTAATTTTTTTGTTATAAAATAATATTATACATGTTCAGACAAAAATCTACTTTTTTCTTTTATCTCATTAAGCCCTGTTACATATTTTTAGGAATTGCAGTCAAAACTCAAAACTCAAGTGGCTTTCTATACGCTTTCGCCGTAATACTCGCATCCTCACATTGCTTTACTGTATTTTGTTTCTTCCCACTTCACCTTCTTATTTAAAAGAGCGCTTCCACTTCTTGAGTAGCACACATTCACGAACCTTGAGATCATTAGAGAGTCTGGAACTGGAAATCCCCCAACATACGACGCAGTTCCTAAGTGAAAAAATGAAATCCTCCTAGCCAGTTTCGACCACGGCGGCTAATCTCAACGGAGATCAGCCAGGTACGCAGGAGATATTATAGTGCACAAGTGTGTGCGCAATACACAGGTGCACTCGCTATTCCTTCACTCTCATAGTCCGGTGAGACGGCAATCCGACATGACCGGAGAGAGATCAGGCGCAGGACCAACGGCTTTACGTGCTTTCCGAGGCACGGGGGTATCACACCGCCAACTTCCTGACTCCGAGCTGCGACTGAGTAAATTTAAGATGAAAATACCCAGTCACAATTTTTTTTGGCTCGACCCGGGATTCGAACCCAGGACCTCAGCGCGCAAATCGTACTCGTAATGCGTACGCAATACCACTACGCCACCGAGGCAGTCTAAGTAAGTTCCTAAGTAAGTCATTTACAGTACATGCGGCTCGTTGTATGTATTTTATTATTATAAACATGTCGGGACAGGAAGGAAGTATAAAAAGGAATTATCATTTTTATTAATCACATTGAAAGTGTCTGAATATATTACGTCGGGTAAGACTAAATAAAAATTGTGTTGAATTCTCGGAGCGACATTTGGGTGTATAAAAGGGGTGCCGAATCATTTAAAGAAACAGTCTTAGTCTGTCGTCATTAAGTTCGGTTGTGTTGCAACTAGTTCGGTGCAGTTCAATACTAAGTGGTAACTATGGTGGTTTTCATATCGGTCAGTGCTTAGTAAAGCGGTTACTATGTTATTTCGAGTTGTTACTAGGTGAGTTGATTATAATTAAGAAGTTTGGTTAAGTAATTGTCTCAATATGCAGTGTGTTATAATAACCAAAGTTAATAACTATTCCTGACGTGGTATTGTACTCTGTGAACATTCGATTACGTAATAATTGACGAGCGAACAATAAATAGAGAGTTGAAGATAATTCATTTGTGACTTTTACTATGTGTGCCCGTGTATACCTATATCGGCCGCCACTCTGTCTCCGACAAACATATATTTATTGTATGCAATAGGAGGTATTATATTAGTAGGTACATCGTCATCTTTTGCATATTATAGTTTATACTTCATCTTTCTGTATCAGTCGACACCCCTCTATTATATTTCTTATCTTCTCCAATCCATCCAAGGTTGTCTGTAAGAAATTGCGGAAAGCGATAAGACCGCCAATTGTACTTGTGTTTTTGTCATCGTAGTTTTATTTTATGTTTATACATTTACCTTACGTTGATGTACAATGAAGTGTTAAATAAATAAATAAATAAATACCTACGCATTATAATGCCAACGTGCACTTCTAAGAACCATACAAACATTCTATCATTTTCACAAACTTTTGCATATAATAAGACGAAATAGACCCAGCGCAAAAACACCACTGAAACTGAAAATGCTTATAAAACTTTAAAAATAATGCATTTTTGGTGACAGGGGGAGGGGGGGGGGGGGTGCTGCATACGTGACTTATTTGTGAAGAGTTTTTGTTTGGTGTCATGAACCCATGCTACACCATTTTGGTATCCTAGGACCCCCCATATATAAAAGCTATAGCTACGCCCGTGCCGCTAAGTATGAAAACAAATGCTCGGCCGTTTGCTCGGCGGAAAGCCGTAGTATCGATCGGCCTCCACTTTTTGTGGATGACGGAAATTGCACATTAACTGTTAATTCTGAACCATACTATGTGGAAAGGATCCATGATATCTTCATTCTTGTTATACAAAATTACTCAAAGAAGTCTTCTTAATTTTACCCGAACGCGTTTTAAAAGGAGGAGTAAAACGGTTCGCATTTTAATAATTTTGAATAATAATCCACAGAGTATAGTTTAATACACAATCATTGTAGATACATAAAAAAATTAATACAAACACACGAATTGAGAAGCACCTCCTTTTTTGGAAGTAGGTTAATAAATAAATTTAAACCTAATAGATTTTTATCGTGTAACCTTAAAAACCTAAATAATTTACGAGACACTTATTAAATCATTGGTCACTAATTCTAGAAGTATTGTGTGTGCTGTCTATATTATCACTACATAGTACTGGACATAGTATAAAACAGCGACTATATAACCCCTAGACTCCTAATAACAGACGATCGGCTTCGGGCAACACATCTGACAAATAGATCCAATGTAGCTTACCGTTCAAAATCTTCAAGTCAGTTGCGACCACAACTGTGAGCTGTAAATACTTCCGTGTTTGCGTATAAATAACTATTGTAATGAACCCGTGCACAATAAAATGGTGTGGTATAAATAGCCATAATTCAAAATTTCAGAAAAATGGCATTACATTTCACAGGTAAGTCAATAACGACACATAATCACATTTTATTTTAAATTTTACGGAGTTCATCTTAGACTGGTCAGTTGGGTGTTTACGCGCCATCTTGTTATATTTGCATCTCTTTCCGACGAAAGTACTTTTTACATTTTCTATTTCGTTTTGTTTTTTAACATTAAAAGTAAGTGATACACCGAAAGGATTTGTCGATAGTTCTATCGATAAAATTAAAAATAAGAGACTATCGCCCGAAAACTCAACTAATCAATTTATCTGAGGCCCATTTAATTTTAAAAGGCTTCTTATTTTAAATGGTTAGTTCATTAGTAATAGTTAATTCATTTTAAAAATTATTAGGATATACATTTTGACTAGCGGTATCAGAAATAAATGTTCTTAGGATAATTTTTTATTTTGTTTGTTGATTATAACGATTGTTTTGAGTTATTCTTTGTGTTATTCCTACAAGTCAGCTCAAATATTCTTGTTAATGTCGATGAGACTTACTAAGCGCCATCTGTCATTCGATAACATAAAGAGTTTCGTTAAAATATTAATATGTTTAATAAATAATAATAATATTACTATAAAACTTTATTACATAAAAGTAATATCGATAAAAAAATCGTGTTTTCATTTAACTCGTCCCATCCCTATGTTTCCAAGGTTGTATAATGCGATAAGGTGTTGGAAGAACCAATCATAATGCAGTACCCCGCTTCCTCAAACCTCAGGTAGTTGACAGAATTAATTTGAAGAGAAATATTGAACATTAGGAGTCTAGGGGTTATATAGTCGCTGGTATAAAACAAAGTCGCTTTCCGCAGTCTCTCCCTATGTATGCTTAGATCTTTAAAACTACGCAATGGATTTTGATGCGGTTTTTATTAATAGATAGAGTGATTCAACAGGAAGGTTTTTATGTATAAATAAAATAAAAATAAACGTAAAAAAGCCTTATATTTCTTGGAAATTAATTACATAGTTAAAAATTTCTTTTTGCTTAAACATTAATAAAGAAAATACTAATTCTACGTAATTTTTTTTTACTAAATATGTTTTATGGTTTTATATACTAGTTTAATTTCTATAAGGATGTTGTAGGATCTGGGTTTATTTTTTCCAGAACCCCTCCTCGGATTTCCATAGTTCCCTATCTTGGGCTTTCTGTAACCAAGCATGACCAGCCGTCTTTATAATCTCGGCTTGCCAATTCGTTAGCGGTCTTCCTCTGCAGCGCTTTCCCAGAGGGCCGCTCCATGACGTCACTCTCTTTGTCCATCTCCCGTCAGCCGTGCCACATGCCCTGCCCACTTCCATTTGAGTTTCAAAGCATGGTTTAAAACGTCAGTAGCTCTCGTTGTGCGTCTAATATAAGTGTGTCTTATTTTTTGTGTTATTTTTATGTTGAGCATACTGCGTTCCTTGCCTCGTTGGCATATAGATATTTTGTTCTTTATTTTTGAAGTGAACTTCCAAGTTTGACAAGCGTAAGTTAGGCAAGGAAAAAGACACGATGTCATGACATTTGTTTTGACTTGTATTGGCATATTGCTTTTAAGTACTTCCTTCAGGGCCCAGTATTTATTCCAAGCGAGTTGTATTCGGCGTTCTACTTCTTGTTCGTTATTTTTCCTGTCAAAGCTGAGATGCTTACCTAGGAATATATATTTTTCTGTATGCTTGAGTGTTTCGTTTCCAACTGTAATTTTAGTTTTCTCTTTGGTGTTCGTCATTATCATTGTTTTAGTTAGGTTCATCTCCAAGCCTATTTATTTACTATGTTCGTTCAGTGACTGTAGCATGAGCTGGAGTTGGGAGCTAGATTCCGACAGAAGAACCACGTCATCTGCGAAGCGGAGATGGCTTAGGTACTTCCCGTCAATATACAGGCCACATTTTTTCCAGTCCAGCTTTCTTATATGTTCTAGGATGGCAATGAACAGTGTTGGAGACATTGGGTCGCCCTGTCTCACGCCTCTTTTTATGGGAAAGCTCGGTCCGATTCTATCTAATTTTACTCTACCTGAGCTGTTTCTATAAATACTTTTAATCACCTGTATGTATACATTATTAACCCCCAGCTCTTCTAGAGTGTTCCAGATGCTTGTATGTGACACTGTGTCAAATGCTTTTTTATAATCGACGAAAGCAATGTGTAAAGTTCTTTGTTTTTCTTGATACTTTTCAATCAGTAGGTCCAGAGTGTGGATGTGGTCAATGGTAGAGAAACTAGGTCTAAAACCTGCCTGTTCTATAGGTTGTTCCAGTTCTAATATAGCACGTATTCTTCTATTTATCAGAGAGGAGAAAATCTTATATATACATGGCTGTAGACTTATTGGCCTGTAGTTTGCGATATCGTGTGGGTCCCCTTTTTTATAAATTAGTATAATATTTGACTGACACCATTGTATAGGTATGTTTGCTGATTCCAAGATGCGGTTGAACAGATGCGTTAGGGGTGTAGACAGCATGGTACAAGCTGTTTTTATGGCCTCGTTAGTGATTAGATCTGAGCTGAGATAGAGTGATTCAACAGGAAGGTTTTTATGTATAATACATGCATAATATAATACAGGAACACTGATAATTTTAGAGGTTTCTAATGTGATGTAAATGAACACATTTCTTTGCGCCTACATTGCAAACGCTGGCTGAAGCCTAGGATATAGGTCAAAATAATGTACTACAGTATTGTACACCTTAAAAAGATCTACAAAAAAGTCCGCGATGGTATATGTTTATCTCTTAGCGATAACCCACAATAACCATTTTTTATCCTTTCCTTTCTACGAGAAGTAATGGCTTATTTACGAAGCGGTTTTATGCAATACAACATTCATTCTCATCCAATTAAATACCTTAAATACATTGTGCAATTAATATAGATCAATATAGGCCTTTACAGCATGTAAATTAAATAAATATTTTCGATGATATTACAGATTTATATGCAGGGACGGCCGGCGGGTGCCTATAAATACCGCGTCGTAGGCCACGCTTCTACCACGAAAATCCTACTAATATTATAAAGGCGAAAGTTTGTAAGAATGTCTGGATGTATAGATGTTTGTTGCTCTTTCGCGCAAAAACTACTGAACGGATTTCGATGAAATTTGGCACACGGGTATATCATATCCTGGATTAACACATAGGCTACTTTTTATCCCGGGAAAATATAAACCAGGACTATTATCCCGGAAAAACTTTTTAATGCGGGTGGAGCCGCGGGCAAAAGCTAGTATATTATGGTTTATGCTAATATTATAACGAGGAAAAATTTGATTGTTTGTTTGTTTGTTATTAATGGATAACCTCCAAAAGTTCTGGACCGATTTTGAAAACCAGAAAACCAGAAGAAAAAAAAACCAAGACTTTTATCCCGGTTTTTTTCTTGCGCGTGGAGCTTTCACGGCCAGACTACTTAACCAATTTCGATGAAATTTGATAGGGAGATAGTTTAATACCCTGGGACGGACCTACGCTATATCTTATTACGGGAAAAAATAAACCGGGACTTTCATTCCGGAAAATCTTTTTCTGCGTGTGGAACCTTCACAAGAAAATAAGTAGGTATGGAGATAGTTTGAGATCCAGAGGAGGACATAGGCTACTTTATCCATGAAGAACATAAACAGGCAAATTTATCTCGGATTTTTTTTTCTCGCGAGTGTAACCGTCACGGTATAACCACTGAACTGACTGCGATGAAATTTGAAAGAGAAATAGTTTAAGACTCTGGGAAGGACCTTTGCTACTTCTTATGTCGGAAAAACATAACCCGAGACTTTTATCCCGGCAAATATTTTCTTGCATGTGGAACTACGAGAGAATACGTATGAAGATAGTTTGAGATCCAGGGAAGGACAGACAATTTTTTATCTTTTTATAAACTTAAAACCTAACGAACGTATTTTCATATGTCTCACCAGTGACGGATTGATTCAAGAGAAAGGTTTTATGATTATGAGTATATTACATAAATATTTTCTATGAGAGAAAAATAAATTTCGGCATATAATATTATGCTCCGCTACCTGTGCGAAGCCAGGGCGGGCCGCTAGTATTGTATAATTTGAGATTTCTTACACATATGTACGAGTAAGTGATGTTTTAAAGACCTGCGACTAGTAAATTTCTTATCGCATATTTCACAAGGATATGGTTTCTCTCGTGTGTGGGTTCTAATATGATGGTTTAAATAACTCTTTACTGCGCATTTGTAGTCACAGTACTGACATTTGAAAGGTTTCTCTCCTGTGTGGGTTCTAATATGAAGGTTTAATTTATTTTTTTGGAAACATTTGTAGTCACAGTACTCACATTTGAAAAGTTTCTCTCCTGTGTGGGTGCTAATATGATTGTTTAAACTCGACTTATGTGCACATTTGTAGTTGCAGTACTCACATTTGAAAAGTTTCTCTCCTGTGTGGGTTCTAATATGAGAATTTAAATTACTCTTTTGTGCACATTTGTAGTTGCAGTACTGACATTTGAAAGGTTTCTCACCCGTGTGGATGCTAATATGAGAAATTAAAGTAATCTTTTGTGCACATTTGTAGTCACAGTACTCACATTTGAAAGGTTTCTCTCCTGTGTGGGTTCTAATATGAGAATTTAAATTTACTTTTCGGGAACATTTGTAGTCGCAATACCGACATTTGAAATGTTTCTCTCCTGTGTGGGTTCTAATATGAAAATTTAAATAACTCTTTACTGCGCATTTGTAGTCACAGTACTGACATTTGAAAGGTTTTTCTCCTGTGTGGGTTCTAATATGAGAATTTAAATAACTCTTTACTGCGCATTTGTAGTCACAGTACTGACATTTGAAAGGTTTTTCTCCTGTGTGGGTTCTAATATGAGGGATTAAACTATATTTAAATGCACATTTGTAGTTGCAGTACTCACATTTGAAAGGTTTCTCCCCTGTGTGGGTGCTAATATGAGAATTTAAATTACTCTTTAGTGCAGTATTATAATTGCATTGTTCATATTGATACTTAATTGTACCCGCAGTTGTATGTTCCTTTAAATTATCGATTTCTTTAATTTTTCCATGGGTTACAGATTCCTGTATTTTCATGTCAATCTTAATTGGTTCAATAATTACTGGCTTGTGTACATTCATGTGCTTTATAAGTAAAGCTTTGGTATAACACTTTGTACCACATTCATTGCATATAAATTGTTTGTATAAAGACATTGGATTAATTTTTTCATTACATACTGTTGACGAAGTGTTTTCAATTTTGTTTTTGGTTTTGTCTTGTACGTTATTATCATCCAGGTTAGGTTTTTTGTTTAGAGGTGCACCTTAAACATAAATAAATAATGTATTATTATTATGTTACACACAACCTCACTTTACGACTAACTTACGCTCGCAAATTCGTTCATGGAAAACTGTTTTTCTAGAAGAAATTAAAGACAATTTCAATAGGATTTTGAATAAAAATGCATAATTTTTGCACTACTTCATACTTATTCAGTGTATTTTAGTTAAATTCTGCGGTCCGTTGGGTCCCGTTACCGCTTATAATATTATGGTCTGTGGACAGAGAAGTGTTTCGTTCGAATCCAACTCAGAAAGGTCAGGTAACATTTAAGTCGGCAGGTATTTGTTTTAAATTGAATTACAATACTTTATTGTACACGTACAATAGAAAAATACAGTATATCCACTAGAAATAAAGTACAATTGGCGGTCTTATCACTCAAGGCAATTTCTTACAGACAACCGTAGCACGAAGACAGGGAAAGGAAAAGAAAGGGCAGTTGAGGTGTACACTACAAGACAGAATATATTGTGACAAAATACATACATATAATTACAAACAGACAACAAATACAGACACACACACACACACACACACACACGCACAAACACACACAAACACACACACACACACACACACGCACACGCACACGCGCACACACACACACACACACACACACACACACACACACACACACACACACACACACACACACACACACAAATACATATACTTATATATACATACATGTAAGGGAATTATATTGAGTAAAACCTCGTTATGACATTGATGACTTTTATAGGCTGGTTTGTCGAAAATTAAGATGTCAATGTGAAACGTCATATCTTTCTGTCAGTAGAACGCTTGATAGAGCGTAGTGTTGGTATTCTCTTTGTTATCGAGGCATAATTAGTTTCTCAAAGAGCGTTATGGATACTACGGAAACTCTATCTCGAGACGGCGGCTGCGCAGGTTGTGGGCACTGATTGAAAATTACCATTATGGCGGATATCAACGACGATGAGATTCTAAATCTATCTGAATCCGCGACAGCAGCGGTGGGATCGCTTTCACAAAAATCTTTCGAGTCTACTGCAATGCCAGCTACTCAGAATCAAGGATATTTTACGCCGGGATATGAAACTACAGAAAATATGGAAGCAAGACCATTATTGTCTAAAGACGACCGACCTGTTGTGCCTTCACAAGAAAAATGGGCGACATTTTTTCAAAATATGATGACGTGTCTCCGAAACACTAACCAGAGGCCCTCAACAAGTATCGCAGAACCGAGAAAAGTTAAGATTATGGGACCAGGAATGCTGTGTTCACTCGTTTGAAAGGACGCAAAAATGTGGGCAATGCGGCCGTATCCTTTATGCCAGACTTGGGAGGAGTTAAAAGAGCGACTTACTCGACAATTTGCTGCAACAAAAAGGTTCCACCATCTGTTTCGTGACATGGTAGAGTACAATAGCGATCAGGCAGTAATAAACACCGAGTATTCAACTAACAAGTTGGCGCTCAAACATCGCCTGGAGACCGGTTGGAGTAAGTCAAACCAAATTGAGGTAGTAATTACCGGTATTGTGGATGCTCAGGTACGTATTGAATTACTCAAAAATATTCTGACATATTTTGTGGCACTTAATAGACATTTGAAAGAAGAAAGAAAGAAAGAACAACACATTTATTAGTCACAGCTTATAACGACGTACAAATGACATTAAAAAATACGTTATTACTAAACAGAAAGTTTGCACATCGCGTCGTAGCTGTGACAAGTACGTGACCACTCAGCATAATGTTGTACTGCAGCGTGAGCCACAGCACAACGCTGATTTTCAGTGGTCACCTCGGGTGACGTGCCTATTTGAATACGTACCTTAATATTAAGAGTCATAAGAGACATTTTGAATAAGATTAATTTGATTTTCACGCCCGGTCAAATCTACCGCTTGTATAAAGCACAGGTACGGCCGGGTATGGAATACTGTTCGGACCTCTGGGACGGTTCCGCCCAATACTTGCTCGATGCCTTGGATGGATTGCAGCGGCGGGCCATCCGTATTGTGAACGATGCAGACGGTAACGAGCAACTTGGAGTCGCTACAATTGCGGAGGGATGTCGCTTCTCTAAGCGCATTCTACCGTCTGTGTCATGGCGAATGCTCTGAAGAGTTGTTTAATCTGATCCCCTTATCTCCTTTCCTCAGCAGAACCACGCGTGCCGGCATCCGAAGCCACAGCTTGATGGTTAAAACCATCCCGGCCCGAACCAATAGGTTCGCCAATTGTTTTATTTGCCGCACCATCAAGCTTTGGAATAGTTTACCGGCGCACGTGTTCCCTCCTTCCTATAATCCTGGGTCCTTCCGCCGTAGCGTGAAGAAGCAGCTCAGTAGGCCGGCATGATTGTGTCGAATGGCATGAGATAACCATCTGCTGCCATTTGATACTCTATCTGGACTGCATCGCGCTTACCATCAGGTGAGGTGCAGTCACTTTGCCGTGCCCGAATAAAAAAAAACTTGTAGTGATCCTGAACTTTCGTATTTTAAAAGACCTAAAATGAACGACAAGCCTATAGATCGGCGATGTCATTATTGTAATAAAATTCGGCACTTGAAACGACATTGCTTATTACTGCACAATAATATTCACAATACAATTGAGAGTACTGCCCATCCCCGGGCATCTACCGATACATCTAACGATAATCAGTTCAATGTTCTTATTGACACATACCTGAACATTCAAAAGCACATACCTACCACTGTGATATATCTGACTTCCATACTCGTATTAACGATTTTTGACCCTAACAAACCAATTGAACTAATGCAAGTTCGATTGGATATGGTGCGATTTTATTCCAGAAAGATGACATTAAACTTAAAGTCATTGCTTACTTCAGCTAGACGACGACGAATGTGGAAAGCAGACACCACAGCTACGAGCTGGAGACTACTGTGTTTTTTAAGGTGCTAAAACATTTTAGGCACTACATACTCGGCAGGGAATTCAAGGTCGTTACACATTGTAACGCATTTAAGGCGTCACGTCATAAACGCGAACTTTTGCCTCGCGTACACAGGTGATGGGCATATATGCAAACGTTTGATTTCGAAATAGACTATCGAAAGGTGAAAGAATGCCACACGTCGACTGCCTTAGTCGAAACTCAATAAATTGCAAAGAGATGAACGTTTCGCGTGTTAATGACGAATGGTTACAGGCCGAAAATAAAAGGGATTCCGATATCAAACGCATTACAGAATCCATTGAAAACGAGACAATTGACGCTCATCTTAGGTCATCATACATCTATAAAGATAACTTACTTCATAAAAATTAGGCAAAACTTTAAGTAGATTAATAATTCCCAAAAACTTTCGTTGGTAAATAATTCAGGAATTTCATGATGAATTAAAACATCTAGGCCGGGATAAAACTTTATCTAAAATAAGAGAACATTTTGGTTCCCCAATATGACTTCGTCTGTTAGAGCGCATGTCGATCATTGTTTACCGTGTAAAATAAACAAGAACCCTTTTGGAACAAGGTCGTCCGCTTTATATCCCATACAGAAAATTGTGGAGTCCATTTCAGTTGTTAATGGGTTGAATCAAATTTTCACCTAAGTTATACTATCTCGAAACTAATTTGAATGTTCACAGTGAACAAGATCTGATGTGTAATAAAAGTAAAAAAAAAATAGTGGACCATGTAAAATAACTAAAATTAGTCCTAATGAACGTTATACGGTTAAGCTAATATCTGGAGGACGTAGTCAGTATGTTTGTCATGAAAGATTACGTAGATATCCAGTTAGCCTATCAGCGCTGTCTGAATGTCTGAATCCTGTAGAATTCGAAGAAAATCATGGTAGCAATCTTTTGATGTGTTGATTAGTAATGCGAGTTCCTTAACTCTAAAATAATCGTTCCAAGATTTATTGAAATAGTGAAGTTTGGTTTTGAGTTTCGTTTCGATGAAAATGTTTATTTGTTACCTACTTTATTTGATTATAAAGTCCAGTTAATAAATGGCATGTAATTATTACCGTTGGTTGGAATGATCGTTTTTCATTCTGTTGAAGGACTGAACCCTTTAGTGTGATGAAAACACTGAATGCTTTAACCTTAGCTGATTAGATTATGTTGAAAGCTTTAACGCTTTGCTGTCCGATTATGCTGAAAGCTTCAACGCTTTGCTGTCTAGTTATGCTGAAAGCTTTAACGCTTTGCTGTCAAGTTATGCTGAAAGCTTCAGCGCTTTGCTGTTCAGATTATACTGAAAGCTTTAACGCTTTGCTGTACGATTATGCCGAAAGCTTCAACGCTTTGCAGTTCAGATTATGTTGAAAGCTTTAACGCTTTTCTGTACGGTTATATGCTGGAAGCTTCAACGCTTTGCAGTTCAGATTATGCTGAAAGCTTTACCGCTTTGCTGTACGGTTATATGCTGGAAGCTTTAACGTTTTGCTGTCAGGCTATGCCGAAAGCTTTAACGATTTGCTGATAAGATAATGCTGAAAGCTTTAACGCTTTACTGTCAGGTTATGCTGAAAGCTTTAACGCTTTACTGTTTGACTATACTGAAAGTTTTAACGCTTTTCTGATTAGATTATTCTGAAAGCTTTAACGCTTTGCTGTTAGGATTATGCTTAAAGCTTTAACGCTTTGCTGGTTATATTATGCTGAAAGCTTTAACGCTTTTCTGTTTGGATTATGCTGAAAGCTTTAACACTTTGCTAAGAGGTCATGCTGAAGGTTTCAACGTTTTGCTGTGAAGTTTTGGCGAGAGTCTTCGAAGCTTGATAACGTAATTAAAATAATGCGTTACTAATGCTGAAAATTCAAACACTTTGTATTACGTTGGTACTTACGACTAATGTATCTTTCAACGCGAGAGCGCGTTGGTTGCCAGAATGGCCGTGTAAGGGAATTATATTGAGTAAAACCTCGTTATGACATTGATGACTGTTATAGGCTGGTTTGTCGAAAATTAAGATGTCAATGTGAAACGTCATATCTTTCTGTCAGTAGAGCGCTTGATCGAGCGTAGTGTTGGTATTCTCTTTGTTATCGAGGCATAATTAGTTTCTCAAAGAGCGTTATGGATACTACGGAAACTCTATCTCGAGACGGCGGCTGCGCCGGTTGTGGGCACTGATTGAAAATTACCATTATGGCGGATATCAACGACGATGAGATTCTAAATCTATCTGAATCCGCGACATACATATAGATCAATGTAAAAAAAAGTAGTTAAATAAACATGAATATAAGGAATAAGACAATAAATTCAACAGGAAAGAAAGTGGTTCTTAACCATTTATTAAAAATTGGTAGTGGTTTCGCAAACTATCTTTAAAACTATCTTTTTCAGTCAATATTTTACCCAACGCCTTCTTGTTACACGTTTTTAATCTCAATTCCCTTTTATTTTACAAGTATTCATACCAAAACGAGTGAAAACGTGTGTTCTCCGCAAAATCTTGCGTATGACTGAAGGTGATTTTGAGTGATTGTGTAATGTCGTTCAGTTTTCATTATTCACGCCTCACTCATGAGTTATGGAATTGAATGCCGGTTGTGTAAGCGTGTAATGTGCGCCTTACATCAACCGGTAACGCGTTCCTCAACTGAATGACTTGAATGGCAAAAGATTTGTAAATAAATGATATAGAACACGCCGGCATTTTCAATATCAGGTTCTCTGATGATTGCAAACGTTTGTCATGTGTGTCATGAAGAAACTCAAATCGAGATTTAAGATAAGAAGGGCTGAGAGGATTAAAAATAATATTATAAAGAACTTGAGCTTATTGCGAAACTTAGAGACATGTTCATATTTGGGAAGCCCAAATATAAAACGGATACAGAAATTTGTAGGCGCTCATGTTTATTAAGTTGGTCTTCAGTGAGGTCTAGATAGCAGACATCTTTTTTTTTTGTTTACGCGGAGAAAGTGAATTATTACTACCGCCCAGGGTTCAAGGGGAACGACTGAGCGGTTATGTTAGGTTCACCGTGCCTTACGACCCGACGTTGAGCCGCCCGGAGAAATGGAAAACGTCGGGCGACCACCGGGCCGAGTCCCTAACCTATGTACACCGCACGGCATACCAACCAAAACTCCGCGGTGGCCATCTTCAGCGCATTAGGGACGGCTGCGGGCTTCCTCCGACTCACGTCTGAGTTGTCGTCCGCAACCGCCCCTGCGCGTACCGCTGTTGCGGTCCTTCTCCTATTGTTGCGGGGGCTCAGAAGCTCCCGTACACTGAAGGACGCCCCCGGCGTCTAAGGCAGCGTGAGGCCTAGCCGCCACGCTGCCGTCCATCACGGGGGTCACAAAAGTTGGCTAGACTAATGGGTGGACGGCCCCTTTCGCCCACCCGTGACCCCCGGAGGCCCCTATTAGTCGCCTTTTACGACAGGCAGGGCATACCGTGGTGGAATTCTACAAACGCCCCCAATCTACAGGGCGGGAGACGTCGGACAGTCGTCCACCCGACGCCTCCTACGTCTCATCTGGCGGCGGGAGGGATCACCACTGCGATGGCGATCACTCTCGGCACTCTCCTTCCGCGAGAGGACCGCCTCGCAGAAGTGGGCCACCGCCTGCCAGGCCTCCCGGCCGCCGACCATGGAAGCGACCACGGCCGGCAGCGAGAGGTCTTTTCCGATGACTACTCTGAGAGCGCTGCGTTCTTCATCCCAGGCTGGACAAAACTCCTACGTGTGTTGGGCCGTGTCCATTGGGCAGTTGTCACAATAGTGACACACGGCCGACTCCTCTATCCCCACCACCCGAAACAGGAACTCACCGAAGCAGCCATGCCCGGTGAGCACCTGCGTCAGGCGGTATGTTGCCGCTCCGTGGCGCCTGTCCAGCCATTCGGCAAAGACAGGACGCACTGCCTCTACGACCCTGTGCCCCCACGACGGGGCCTCCAGCCTGAGACGCCACTCCTCCACGGCGGCTCGCCGTACGGAGGCCCTCTTGGCCTCCACCTCCTTCAGTGCCGGACGCTACCCGCGACTGAACGCCTCCTCCCGCCAATGGAATGCATCGGCAAGGGATTTGGCGTCCAGGTCCCAGGGCAGAAATCCGGCCAATAAGCAAGCCATTGCCATGGCGACGTCCAAATATGTAACTGTGAAACCACGTGGTTGCCGTTGGAGATATGCTAAGTGAACGCAATATACCAAGCAAGACATCAAAATCAACAGTATTAAAGGCATTGCTGAAGTCGGGAAGAGCCAGAACTATCAGCTTACCCTCCTCCATGCCCTGTGTATTTAATGTGTTCAAAACTGTTACATATTAACTTGGATACACATTCATTTAATTGACCACAACCACCACCATACCAGCCCTGTATTATATACTGCGCACTGGTAAGCACGGGCCTCCTCTACTCCTGAGAGGGTTATGGCCTTAGTCCACCACGCTGGCCTTGTGCGTGCAGACCTCACATACCTTCGAAATTCTTATACAGAACTTCTCAGTTCTTAAGTATGCAGGTATCCGAACGATGTTATCCTTCATCGTAAAAGCGAGCGATAATTCACAATGAATACACACATAACTTTTTAGAAAAGTCATGTGCGTGTTCTTGGGTTTTAAACCTGCCGACATTCTTCGCGGCATTTAATTGACACACACTCACGCCTTTTATCCCTGAGGGGGTGAGCAGAGGCGCAACTAGTGCACCCACTTTTCCCCGTGCGTATTCCGTCCAATGATGTGATAGGGGGTGAGCCTATCGCTATATCAGGCAAAAGAAAAGAATAAAAAAAGAAATGTGTTTACGATAATATTGTGTTTCATTAAACATAACAATAAATTACCTTTGTCCTTTCCAATCCTTATCTTTTTCTTTTTGACATTCAGTTTGGTGCTTAACTTCTTTAAAGGCAAATCATCTTCAGAATCTGAACAACTTGATTGAAAACTATTATTGTCATCAGCGTCATTATCGCAAGAGCTTTTAGACTCATCTTGATTGCTATTATTAATACCACAAGAAGGCTTACACCCTTCTTTATTACAAAGATCATAATTCTCTGTGATTTCTGGTTTAACCACAACAGTTTCACTTTGCACATCAAGGGGTTTTGATATGCCCTCGATACTGCAATTTGTGATGTCGTCATCATTCAAAATGCTCTGAGAACCCGCATTGAAATCTGGTGGTGCCTCTGGTGTATCTGAAAATATTTAAACAATCTTACTTCTTAGTACTTATTAATACTATAAACGCATAAGTTGTGAAAATGTTTGGATGTTTGTTAGAAGTAAAAATGAAAACAAATTAACAGATTTGCATGAAAGGACTTGTCCAAAAACGGTCTTTAAATTCTATTTTTTAAATAAACATATAATATGTGATTGATATTATTTATTTGTTAAAGATATTTTTTAATGAATGTTGTTAGAAACTAAGTAAAAATTTACTGAGGAGCAGTTAGTCCTAACTTCATAATAATACCTAAGTGGCTAGGGGTGGCTGAAAATCAGCGCTGGATTAGTTTTATATCTTAGACTTAGTTTTATATAAGCTGAGCCGCTTCCTTCTGTCATTATTTTACTTTATTTTGTAAGTTTTTTCTCCTTGTTTCCATTTTCGTAACAAAAGTGATTTTGGCAATAAACAGTATTATTACTATAAATTGATATTCTTCATTATTATTATTATACACATTATTATATATTGTCTAAAGCCATGGCCGAAATTCAACTACAAAATACTTTTTATTATAAAAAGCTATGACATCACTTACCAATTTCGTCCGGTTCTTTCTTCACTATAACATCTTCAAATTTAATTTTTGTTTCTATTTCATTTTTGTCCACTATTTGCAAGAATTCCATACAGCTTTTTGTCATTGTGCTTGTTAGGCCGTGTGCCTGCCTATTTATAAGGGTAAGTGATTGTGTATTCAGCTGAAAAAAGTATCTTCTACTGAATTGATATAATTCACTGTTTCGCGAAACAATTTTTGATTTCCTGTATCCTGCGAACGAGGTTACGCGATATCTTCTACTTAACGTAATGATTACGTTTGAGTAAATTTTTGTATCGAAATTTGAACAGCGCCCCGGTGAGCGTATTTGGAACTAAAAGACGGCAGCGTGAACATGTAACCATGGTAACGGTAAACTTAAAAGTATTTATTTTTATTTATTTATAACTAGCGGCCCCGACAGACGTTGTCCTGCCCTAAAAAGGAAATGAAATCCTAGAACTCGAGTACAGCGCCACCTACCGGATCTAATTGTTAATCGAAACTATTCTCAAACCCACCTGAGGACACAAAAAAATCATTAAAATCGGTCCAGCCGCTTAGGAGGAATTCAGTGACATACATGTTTAATATGGCGGTTAAGTATTCTTAAATTTTCAAATTTTCCGCGTAATTTTCTTGCAAAAAACCTCCCTGCCACCAAATGAGTCCTTATTTAACGAAATTTTAAAATCCCTAAACCCCCCCGTAAATAATACCTAACCATATTTTTTTCCGGAAAAAAATCCCGAATAAAATTACCGGTGTCTGTTTTCCGGGATAATAGTAGCCTATGAGCGGTATTAATAGGTCAATCTCAAGTTTGAGTTACATCTCAAGTAGACATAATGTATTGAACTGTTCATACATTATGTCTACTTGAGATGTAACTCAAACTTGAGATTGATTTCCTTTGGATCACAAACTATCTCCATACTTATTTTCATATGGTTCCACTGGCAAAAAACTATTTTCCGAGATTAAGGTCCCGGTTTATATTTTCCCGGGATATGAAGTAGCCTAGATTCTTCCCAGGGTTTAAAACTATCTCCCTGCCAAATTGCATCGCTATTAGTTCAGTGGTTTAGTCGTGGCGGCTCCACTCGCGAGAAATTAAAATCCGGGATATAATTCCCGGTTTATCTTTTTCCGGGATAAGAGTAATTACGTCCTTAACTGGATCTCGAAATATCTCTATACTTGTTTTCTTGCGGTTCCACTGGCAGAAAACAATTATCCGGGATAAAAGTCCCGGTTTATATTTTCCCGGGATAAAAAGTATCCTATGTCCGTCTCCTGGTTCTAAGCTACCTCTCCACCAATTTTCAGGTAAATCCGTTCAGCCATTCTTGAGTTATAAGTGGTGTAACTAACACCACTTTCTTTTATATATATAAATAATATAGATTACAAACTCATCATCACATTACTTAAAGTGTTGAAATTAAACTATTATCACGGATTTTATCGCGGGTTTTTTATTTTATTTTCTCCCGACGTTTCGAAGGCTTTTCAGCACTTAGTGGTCATGGGGCGGACTTAAAATGTTACTAAAATATTAAAGTACACAGGATGTCTTAAAGAGAATGGTGCCCGATGAGGCAAAGCCTGTTTCAGGTCACCAGGTTCTGACTTCTTTGACGTACAATAACAATAACAGTCATATTAAAGGATGTACTACATTTAAGGATGCAAAATTAAAATTTGTATGTATGGGAATTGACATTACGAATATGTATTTTTGTTGTATAGCATTCTCAAACAAATACATAAACATTCACTTACTCAATATGAATACCCTGTATAAGGTCACTCTACCAGTGAATTGGTTTATATAAATGCGTTGAAGGTATTCGCAGACCGAAAATCAGCCTCCCCCCAAACTACGGCTGCCATCCGTCCGGATTTCCCGAGATTTGTCCTAGTTTGAAGGGCGCCTGGGGGCCGTCCGGCAGGGGTTTTAAAAAGTGTCCGGATAAAACCCGGAGACTTGTTCTCAGGGGAAATACATTTTTTTAAAGATGAGCGAAAATTGAAATAAATCTTAGTTAAAAATTAATTGTCTTCCCCGCACTCAAGAAGGAACAGCGAAATATTTTTCAGGGGTGTCCAGGAAAGACCCATATTTCGCCCAAATGTCCGGGATTTTTGCCGTGTTTATCCGGCGTCGGCAATTTAGATGATGGCAGCCCTACCCCAAACACACTATGCCACTGGGCTTATCTTTTTTTTTATTGCATCGAATGACGAGACGAGCATGGTGTTCGCGTGATGGTAAACGATACGACCACCCATAAACAGTAGTAACACCATCCAGCACCTTGAGTTAGAAAGTATTGGATGGCATTAGGCTGCGCTCGTCATCCTGAGACATAAGATGTTAAGTCTCATTATTATCTAATCCAAGCTACTCTACTGCTTAGTTTCTTAATGTGAAGTACTTTCTATTTACCTGATGCCCATATGTCAAAACTTGTCTGAGAAGCTCCTCAGTCCTTTGAGCTTTAGTAACAAGCTGCTTACACTTCTGCAGCTGACAAAAGCACATGTAACATGCATAGTGTCGACTGCCATCTTCAGGAATCTGGGGATTGTGAATATACTTTGAATTAATTTAACACATATTTTATTTCAGCTTTTATAATAAAACTAACTGTGTTCATTACAGAACATAACCTACCCGTACGTCTGGTCATCAGGCGAACTGACGTCACTACCCTCATTGCCAGGGCTGCTCACAATTTATGTTGTTTCTGCTATTTTCAGTTTTTAATTAACCCCGACAAAATGAGATCAATTTAAACTTTATAAAAATGTTTAAAAACTTAGTTATTATTTATTAAAAATATAGAAATGAATTTAGTCACATTTTGTTTGCTTTACAATCGATCTTTTAACTATAATGATTAATAATTTGTTGCTTTAAAAAACAAGAAACTCCAACTCCTTATTTTTATCACAAAAAGACTAAAATTCATTTTAAACACATAATAATAATTGTAAGCAACAAAATATGATAATAAGTAACACTTATTAGTGATAATTCATTTAAAGTTAATTAATTAAATGCATTTGCGTCGATTTGCTTTAACGGTGAAGGAAAACATCTTGAGGAAACCTACATACCTGAGAATTCTCTATAAGAATTTCGAGGGTATATGAAGTCTGCCAACCCGCATTTGGCCAGCGTGGTGGACTAAGGCCTGAACCCTCTCAGTAATAGAGGAGGTCTCTGCTCAGCGGTGGGCAATATATAATACAGGGCTGATTGCATTGCATTATATTTGCATTGAAATTAATTTCGATAATATCGAAAATGATTAATGACATATTATATATACATATATATTATTATATGTGTGTGTCATTAATTGTCATACTTTGAGCACATTGAGTATTAATTTTACATGGGACACTTCAAGACAGAACTTGTTATTGATCCTGATAGGAAATAGTCAAATATGAAGTTATGCATGCTATTTACATGAAGACATTGGCAAAATCACTGCTGTAACGGTGGAGCCATTATCCTAAAAGAAGAAGACCTATGTGCTAAATTTTATCCAAATCTGGTTGGTTGTTTCTCTGTTTACTTTTAACAAACATACATACATTTTGACAAACTTTCGCTTTTATAATATTAGTAAGATAAGATTATACATGACATATTATGACACGACAATAATTATACCAATAGTAAAGTGTAAACAACAGATACTTTTTAAGCGACTTCAAAAAAGAAGGTTCTGTATTCAATCCATATGTAAGTTTCTATGGCCGTGATGGGCCGTGGTTTGTATTTTCCATGCAGTGTTCTGTCAATTTTCTTCGGCCATACAAGTGAGTTGAAGTTCTCACCTCCTGGAGCTTGGTACCCGGGGTGGACTGCCTCGACCGCCCGAGCGCCCTTGCACTGCTAGACTAGTGAGGGCTGCTATTGTTGTAAATAATTTGTGTGCCAGAATGTACTATTACAGCTTACCTTCTTATTAGTTATTCTCTCATAAACATCCCGCACCGCCGACTCTGATATCTGATGCATACTAACATTGTGTTCCAAACATATCCGACAAAATTCAATCATTTTCTTCATAGAATAAAGTGGAATAAAGACCAGAGAAATTTTTTTTTTTTTATATATAATTTTCCCTTTAGGGAAGGCAAAGGGTTCGAGCCCATACAGCCTCGTCTTAAGTAATATTTTTGGTTGACTTTTTTTTTTTTCCTACGTACTATGTCGTAGTAAAGCAGTGGCTACCTTACCAAGACTTTATCAAGGAGTTTTGGCGGCAACGAAAAAACACTTGATTGGCACAGTTATTTCAATTCACTTCATTTGAGCACTTTAATAGAACTATATTGGATAATATACCACCATAATTATGCAATATAACACTAAGTATCACCAAAATAATGAATTAAAACAAGAGCACCTCATGACACTTCTACGTTCCCGCCAAAACTCAAGACCAGAGAAAAATAAACAAGAATAAAGACCAGAGACATTTTTTTTTTTTTTTTTTTTATATAATTCTCCCTTACAGGGAAGGCAAAGGGTTCAAGCCCATACAGCCTCGTCTTAAGTGATATCTCTGGTTGTCGTAGTAAAGCAGTGGCTACCTTACCAAGACTTTATCAAGGAGTTTTGGCGGCAACGAAAAAACACTTGATTGACACAGTTGTTTCAATTCACTTCATTTGAGCACTTTAATAGAACTATATTGGATAATATACCACCACAATTAAGCAATATAACACTAAGTATCACCAAAATAATAAATTAAAACAAAAGCACCTCATGACACTTTCACGTTCCCGCCAAAACTCAAGACCAGAGACAAATAAACAAGAGACTAACTTTTCTAGCAGTACTCAAAGAGATTATTTTTTTTTATATAATTTTCCCTTATAGGGAAGGCAAAGGGTTCAAGCCCATACAGCCTCGTCTGAAGTGGTATTTTTGGTTGGCTTTTTTTTTTAATTCCTAGGTACTATGTCGTAGTAAAGCAGTGGCTATCTAACCAAGACTTTATCAAGGAGTTTTGGCGGCAACGAAAAAACACTTGATTGGCACAGTTATTTCAATTCACTTCATTTGAGCACTTTAATAGAACTATATTGGATAATATACCACCATAATTATGCAATATAGCACTAAGTATCACCAAAATAATGAATTAAAACAATAGCACCTCATGACACTTCCACGTTCCCGCCAAAACTCCCAATCAAAGAGATTTTTTTTTTTTTTTTTTTTATAATTCTCCCTTACAGGGAAGGCAAAGGGTTCAAGCCCATACAGCCTCGTCTTAAGTGATATCTCTGGTTGTCGTAGTAAAGCAGTGGCTACCTTACCAAGACTTTATCAAGGAGTTTTGGCGGCAACGAAAAAACACTTGATTGGCACAGTTATTTCAATTCACTTCATTTGAGCACTTTAATAGAACTATATTGGATAATATACCACCATAATTATGCAATATAACACTAAGTATCACCAAAATAATGAATTAAAACAAGAGCACCTCATGACACTTCCACATTCCCGCCAAAACTCCTCCCAATCAAAGAGAATATAAACACTACGTTAGTTTTTTTATTAATTTATTCATGTCCATGGATACCAGTCCTTGGACGTAAAAATGTAGACGTATGCACGTTGTACACCGTTCAATTATAATTATTTATGTTCTCTCGTTTTATTATGAATCCTTAGGTGTAGTGTTTAGTGCTTGTTAAATTCTTTCAATTGGATTTTATCGCAATTTAACGGTGATGTGTGTGCATTAGCTTATATAACTAATCTATGTATGCAAAAGACTTGAAAAAAAAAAAAAATATAAAGATAAAATATGGACAAATGATGACAAAAAAGTAAGCCCGGAGTTTCTTTCTGCCTTTCTTCTTCGGGTAGTCATCGCTTAGGTAGCTAGTGAAAGGTTGGTAGGTTAGCTAGGCTAGGGCCTGTAGTGTCCTCACCGGTGAGGATCGCGACGCGTTCCTCCCATTATCATTACTATTATTATTATTTTTTGTTAACAAAATTATCTCTTGTTTTAAATTGCCTTCTTGCCAGCCCGAGCTGGCTTCTTACTTTTATTTTTCATCATTTAGTTTACTCGTAATAAAAGTGTCTGTAGTTATGTAAGTAATAATAAATAATTAAATGTGTCTCGACTTATCATAAGTGCAACTATGTTCGCCTACGTGATGAATAAAGTATTTTATTTTATTTATTTATTTTAGACGCATACAAAAATTTTATTATTCATAAATAATATTGCGCTACACAAAAAAAAAAAAACCAGTACTAGGTCTAACGTATACGAAATACTAAATATAATTAAATTTTCTTAATAGTACGATTAATCTATACTTATATTAGAAATCTGGAGAGTGTTTGTTTGAACGCGCTAATCTCAGGAACTACGGAGCCGATTTTGAAAAATCTTTCACTAATAGGAAGCTACATAACTCTTGAGTGCTACGTTTTATCCCGGGAAAATATTTTTGTACCCGAAAATCTTTTTCGAGCGGGCGGAGCCGCGAGCACTACTAGTATAGTTATATAAAGCTACATACATTTGTTTGAAAATTGGATAGTAAGTCTTCTATAGTCCGTTCACAGTTATTTTACCTCTAGTTGTTAGGTTGGCCAACATAAGCATGTGTTGCCATATTTAGCTTTTGCGACACCTTAATAGAATATGATAAAATATACGGTATTTCCTATAATATATCTATATATTTCATTTGAAGGTTGTGTGTTTGTAATGAAAACTACTGATATCCAAACTGTTATATGCATTTTAATTTATGTACACTGTAAATCAGTTCAGTTGTACTCAAAGGAGATGGCCGCTTTTTGTATGGGAGCTGGGCCTCAAAATTAAACCAGGTTCAAACTTTAGATATGTTAAAGGAGTAAAAAATGGATCTTAGATCCATTAAAAATATTTTTAGACCCCTCCATTGATAACCAACTTTTTTAAAAACGTTCGTATAAAGTGTAGTTTCTAAGGAAAATAAAATTACATAAATCCCATAATCGGACTTCTTTAAAATTAAAAGATTTATTGTAAAAGCCTAAATTCTAGGAGCTCTATCCAAATATATGTTTGATGTCTTGGTTAGAGTTTCAGGCCCATATTTGGACAAGTCCTTTATTACCAAAGTTTGCATTTTGTCTATATCAAAAAAGGTAGTTTCGCATCGTAATTACATCAATGTGAATTATTAAATACAAATAATAAGCTGCAATTCGAATATCCATATTCATTTTGAGTAAGAATGATCCCTGCGGATTGCTAATGACGAACAATCACATTCAGATGAACTTACATCGTCGCAACTGCTGTCAGATTCTGTATCAGACTCATTATTTAATTTTATTATGAACCTGTCCATTTCAGCATCCATAAAGCCATCTCTTTCACAAAGCTTGTCTTCAATATGGCGCACATGTTCGCATTGTTTTTGCCAGTCTTCTGCAGTGATAGATTGAAAAGCTTGTTCAGTTAAATTGACAATGTTATTTGCCACTTGTCCTACATTATTGCTAGCTACTCGTCTTTTGACGAGACTCCACATAAATTCAATTGCGTTTAGCTCGCAGTGGTATGGCGGTAATCTAGCCACTTTATGGCCATGAGCTTCAAGCATTTGATCGGCTTCATATACCGGAGCTTCTTTATACTCTTTTATAATTTCGTATAATTGGGCTTTCACCATAGTAGGCAGATAATATAACCCTTTATTGTGATCCAGTTTTGCATTTCTGATTTGGTAGAGCTTAATGTTGGTGCCTTATTCATCTTTACCGTATGATAAGGAGCGTTATCCATAACTACCAGACTATTAGGCGGCAAATTAGGAATTAACTTTTCTTGAAGCCATTTAATGAAATTTGTTCTGTTCATGTCGTCATGGTAATCCCCCGATTTCGACTGGGATTTGAATATCAATAATGCATTTGGCATAAACCCCATTTCACCACCCGCATGAATAATAATCCATCGCGCACCAACAGAGTCATTTTTTAGAACACCTTCTTCATCTTCTAATTGCCAGCATTTATTCACAGTGTAGGACGCGTGAATATAGGTTTCGTCTAAGAACACAACAGGCCTGCCTTCATCGCGATTTCGTTTCAAAATCGTTAGGTATCTATATCTCCAAGCTACAATATCATGCCTTTCCATAAGTAATTTCCTTTTTGACCCACACTTTTTAAATTGAAATCCGATTTGTCGGACAATTTTCCACAACGTAGTACGACCTCCACGAAAATTAATATCATTTTTTAGCTCTACTAAGAGTTTCCCCAAAGTCGGTACTTCCTTTCGGACAGAATACATTTCGTGTATTTTATTTCGGACTGCACATAGATCAAAATCATCTAGTTTAATTTCCTTTTCTTGCTTACGCTTTTTCCTTGGCGTGGAAACTTTTTGAGATGTAGAAGCAGCAACTTCGCCTTCTTTGGTAATGGTGCTGACGGTTTTTTCAGATATACCTGAAACATGAAAAAGTCATAAGTATTAGCCTAGGTATTAGACTGCTAAATAGCGGTCTTCAGCACGATTTTGTTCTAAGTTACATTAATTATTACTCATCATTCGCTTTTAAACAAAAATTGAAGTACTTATTACTAAATAGAGGCCAACCCGCGGGGCTATTACGTAAAATTGAGCAATCGACGAAAGCATCGCAAAGCCAAAGCCAAGCCATAGCGATCGATTGCAAATTGTCTACAATTATGGTATCACGTAAACATTTTTATGCTGATCGCTCGCTGACCGCTCTGACCGAATTTAATGCATTTTTTGCTATCACACTAGCGCCAAAAGCCACAAAGAGGCAATCCGTGGAACTCTTTAACGTCAAACTTAAAACATGTGTTAGTTATAAATAAATTGGCAAACATTGTCTCTATATTCCTTTATTCATCCCAGTGTTGAAAAAAACATAGCCGTCGCAATCTACTCCAAATTTCAACAAAAAATAATGGGCGCCCATAGACCATTTAGTGAAACTTTGAAACATGTGTTAAACATTATCATGATTTGTTATTGAACATTTTAAGAAAGTTAACAAAAAATCACTAAGTGCCCCCTGGTACTCCGCTCAAGAGATGATGGAATCAGTGCTAATTTGGATTTTACACAGTTCAGTTCGACGTATTTCGGGACCAAGGTAAGTCGTTACATAATTAAATTAGGTACAATAGCTTCTAGTAGTAAAAACTTCATGCACTTCTTGATAACTTATGGCACATAGAATAAAACGTTTGGTTTTTGATTAATAATCGTTTCCGTAGTATTATAATGCTCTTTGAATAATCGTTTGGTGTAAGGTACGCTGTTCCACAGTGTTAACACTCATTGTACGACGAATCTAATAATAATTTGTTTTAATGGTTTTAGCATATCATGGCGAACAGAGTGTCAAATGAACAGCTTGAGACTTTGTTGGAGTTCTTACAAGAACATCCTACTTTAGCCAAAGGTATTGGACTCGGTGCTAGATCCAAGGAAACTGTCGATAGACAGTGGAAACATCTGGCGATGAAGTTGAACTCTATTGGTTCAGGTTCATCCAAAACTGGGGAGCGTTGGAAAAAGGTAATATATTTAATATAATATTATATTTTTTCATCACTATTTTCCAATTAACATTGTATGTATATTTACTTTTAGTACTGGGCTGATATTAAGCATAAGAGCAAGACCAGACTTGCTAAACATAGACTGGAGTCTTCTGGCACTGGTGGTGGTCCCAGTACACAGCAAGATATTACTGAGACAGATAAAAAAATTCTCTCTATCATTGGAGAACAGGCTGTGTTTGGAGATGTAGAACACAGGGTTCCAATATTTAATTATGTAAGTGATGTCATTATTTACTTAAAATACATATAATATTTTATATTATTAACAGATCCCAATTCTATATGAATGTCAGGATAAAAATCTCCATGCCAAATTTCATCAAATCAGTTCAGCTGTTTAATTAATGAATTTAATGAAATGTGGGTGCACTAGTTGCGCCTCTGCCTACTCCTTCAGGGATGAAAGGCGTGGGTGTGTGTGTGTGTGTGTGTTCAATCTAGATTATAATACTTATGACTGTTTACACTTTCCCAATAGTAATAAATAAACCATTGTCGTGTTATTTAAATGTCAATTCTTTATTGTTTCCAGATTGAGAACACCCAAATGGAGACACCACAGGGTTATGATCAGAGCAATATTGATGTGCCTGAAGTTGTGATATATTGTGAAGGTGAATTAATTAAATATAAAACCTAGCTTATGTGTTTATGTCTATAAACATACAAATTGTTTTGTTTTTTTTTTTAGATAATCAAACACAAAGTGCTCCAAACCTGCATACTTTATCACCATCAACAAGAGGACAAACCAACAGAATATGTAAGTGTTTTGTAAAAAGCTTATTGTTTATAATGATAAATTACTTAATGCACAGTTTCACATGGGTATAATAATGTGAATTCACAGAAATGTACTATTTTAATAAATATATATATGAATTGGTTGATTAATGTAATAAAACAACTATACATTTTAAGTCAATTTATTTTTATTTTTACAGCTATCTCAGAAACTCCAAACAATGCTCCTAGCTGTTCTACAACGGTTACTCAGCAAATACCTGAGGCAACCTTACACACAGGTATTATTTTAAAATCATTTTGGATCCATGTTTCATTTCAACATGTTTATAACTTACTTAAACACTAATATTAATTGAAATTTGTTTTTCAGGACTAGAGAGCCCTGTCAGTCGGCCTGTTAGAGACAGGAAACTTAGGCCACGTTATAAATCTAATAACGTAAATCTGCACAGGACGAGTATGTTAATATTGATAAATAATTTTACATAGTTATAAAGGTATACTTTTAAATAGCTATTAAATGGTTGTTTCAGCAACTCAGTCAAGAATAGATCCTGAATGGGTTAAGGAAATGGAAAAGCACAGAGTGGAAGCTGAGGTCAAACTCGCTAATGCTGCCAGCATTATGGCCGAAGCTTCTCGCATACCAGCAGAAGCCTCGGCTACCAGTACCAGCGTTATGACCGAAGCTTTTCGTGTACTAGCAGAAGCCTCGGCTAACACTTCCAACGTTATGGCAGAAGCTTTTCGGGTACTAGCAGAAGCATCTAAAATGCAGACAGAAGCCTTATTAATGTTGAAAGATATGTTGCCACCTAATGATAAACGTTGACTCATTATTGTTTTTCTAACTATTGTATTATTATATTGTTAAAATTAGTTGATTTATCCCAAATTAAGGTTATTAAAAGAATAGGTACTCGATTTTTTAAGTGTTCATTAAAAAAATATTTCCCAAATAAACACTAATCCTTTAATTACCATTTTTTATTAAACATGTGGTAATTTGACACTTACTTACTACTACTTAATGACTTATGTTATTTAAAAATTCTTCTCGCATTTTATGTGTTTAATCCAATTACAGAATGAAATTAGTTTATTTTTCTTAGCCTGGATATATATCTGACATATATAACTAAAAAACTACTTAAAACCAAACGTAAGCGTAAAACCGCATGTTAGAATGTTAAAATATTAATGTTAAAATATTATTGTATCGACATTGTTTATTCTGTCTTGACATTTTAAATATTATTCATATATTACCTTAATTTTAAATACCGCATTTTTTGTCACGGTTATTTCTGTTGTGTTTATATGACTATATTGTGATTATATTTTGTGTAATATTGTGTTGTAGCGTCCCCTTCGCTGTATTTATATCATAATTCTTACTCATAATATTATAACAGCTTAAGGTAGTCTGGCATATGAAATTAATGTTTCTATAAATGCTATGCATGTCTATAATTGTTGTAAACGCTAGATTCTTATTCTTAACTATTCTAATGATATTCATGTTTGTGTTTGCAATGTTGATATGTTGAATAATAAATAAATAAATATAGGATATATAAAAAAAAAAACCGGATTTTTTATTTTCATCATAAAAGTCGGATTTTTTCGAACCCTGCTTTTTGGTGAATTGTTTGTGTGCGTCCCAGTATATTTGGGGAGTAAATGTTTCTTTCTTTCTTCTTATTTAAACGCGCTAAACTTGTATTATATATATTTATATGTAATTGGTTTCTCAGAAACGGCTCGTCCGATTTGGATGAAATTTTAAATTTGGATAGTATGAGCTCTAAAAATGAAATTTGGGTATTCAGTTTTTTATCAACCTCACTTGTAGGGTTAGAAGGGGGAAGATACTAAACCGTTTAACCGATTATAATGAAATTCGGTATTGGGATATGTAAATTATATTAAAATATGTAATGTGTCACTATCTAGGAGCGCACACATGTAGAAATTAATTGTCTATTGCCTATCTATTTTCCACTGCATAAAAAAAAATAAAGATTTAGTCTATGCCAAGCACGTTCGTTTCAATAGGATATCTTGAACTTTGAAAACAGATATAGGTGTAAACATTTTTATTAACTCCTATGTAATGGGGATAACAGGAGGGAGAAACTAAACCGCTGAACCGATTGTAATGAAATTTGGTAAGGGAATATCTATAACCTTAAAGGTAACTATGGGATATTATTTTTTTAACTAAGGGGGTTCAAAGAGGGGCGAATACACTGTTGCTCCGATTTCGCAGTATGGGGATTGGGATACCTTGAAAATTAGTATGAGATATTATTTTTTGACTAACCCCAAAATGAGAAGAGTAAAAGGGAAGAGAAATTAAACCGCTAAACCAATTCTATTTAAATTTAGTTTGGGGATTTCTTGAAACATGAAAATAAGACATTTTTATTAACCACTAAAAAAGAAGATTAAACGGGGAAAGAAAATCAACCGTTGAACCGATTATGGTGAAATTTAAATTATTATTATGTATGTACGATGTACCTTGAGTATAAATATGGAATATTCATATTTGTTAACCACTAACTTAGGGCAGCTAAAGGGGGGAGAAACTAAACCGTGAAAAATATTATTAAGACTAAATTTGGTGCGGATATAATTATCTTATACCATGATAATAAATACAAAACATTCGTCTTTTATCAATTCGCAACTAAGTGAGACAAGAGATGAGAACTGAACTATGTATCTGCTCGTGATGTACCTAATATGTTTAAAATAAATAAAAACAATTCAATACTACTTAATACAAGATAAATATTTCTAATTTAATTAAAAATATCTCCTTGCGGACCACAAACGTTGCACCATTTGTTGTCTTTGTTGTCGGCCCCTTGCTAACAATTGGAGCTCATCAGGCTCACTATTGTCAAGTTGTGATGGAGCCGAAACCTGGTTATTAGTGTCTCCTTCTATTTCCTCATCTGACAAATGTGGAACATGCAACCTATGTCTGTTGCAGATGTTGTGCAAAACAACACAGGCATTGATAATCATAGCTACCTTATGATGATCATAATGCAACACTCTGTGTGCTAGCAAACATCTCCAACGGGCTTTTAATACTCCAATGCAACGCTCAACTGTATTCCTGGAGAGGCAGTGAATGTTGGTATAATGCTCTTCTGCGGAACCAGTTTCTGCATTTACAATTGGGGTCAAAAGCCATGGTCGCAGCGGGTATCCTGAGTCACCTGCAATATTAAAATGGTTCTCAATAAGATTATATTTAATATCTATGTGTATCAAAATGATAGCTAATTACATACCTAATAACCAGATGTTTTCTCCTGTACTGTGCAGGTCTTGTAAATGAGCCTGTATTTCACAGGTTCGCCAAATGTATGCATCATGAGTAGCACCTCCAAATGATGTATCCACATTAATTATATTTAAATCACTGTCACATATCTGAGAACAAAACAGACATTTTGATTGTCAGTAATCAAATTAAATATTTATACATACATATACACTCACGCCTGTTATCCCCGTAGGGGTAGGCAGAGGCGCAACTAGTGCACCCACTTTTCGCCGTTATTCCGTCCCATGATGTCATAGGGGGCGATTAAATATTTATAGGTGTATTTATTATATTTTTACTTACAACTTGAACATTTCTGCTGTGGTAATGCTTTCTATTAAAAAATCTTTCAGCGTGTTCTTTTGGCTGAATTAATGCTACATGGGTGCAATCAATGCAACCCACACAGCCAGGTAAACCAAATTTGTTCGAAAATCTAAAAGAAAGTAAATTTGTCTTTAAATTGCAGTTTAAGTCAAATACATTTTTATACTTTTTATTAGGATCTTACCCATTTATAATTATTTGTCTTTCCTGGCGTGACTGAGGGAAACGAATATATTTCACTAAGATTTCTCTCGAATTTAAAGCTTTCGTCACCTCATTCACTGAATTAGATGTACTAGCTTGGCTCAGACCATGTAAGTAGTTCATACCTACAGGTTTTTGGTATGAGCCTGTAGCGAAGAAGGAGAGTGCTGTTAGCACCTGAAATAAAATGTGTAATTGTTAACACTATTCATTAATACATTTATAAGACAATATCAGTAGGTACAGAACTATCAAAGTAAGTTTACTCACTTTACATTCGACACTAATTTTTGTTTTTCTGCGTGTTTGCGACATATAAGGCCGTAATTCATCGCACAATTCTTTAAATAGTTCTTTTGATAGCCTGTAATGAGCTTTAAATTCATTATCAGACAGACTCAAAGCTTTGGCGTCATCTCGAAGAGTGCGTCGCAAAGCAGATGTATTACGGTTTTCTAACCGTCTTGTTTCCTCATTCATAGCTTCCAATAATAAAAATGCACGAGCCATATCCAAAAAAGCACAAATTTAAACAAAAGTACTTAATAATCAACACAAAACAATTAATAAACTGCGTTACGAAGTAGGCATCAGCGAACAATCGGTCAAACAAGCAATGATTTACCAGTCGCTATTTGACAGTTAGATTTGTTCGCTCATTGCGCTTCTAAAATTATACGTAATACCAAATTCAGCTGCGTCTATAGTCATTGAATGCTTTTTTAGTTTAGCGATTGTTCGACAGAGGCAGCACTGTGTTAAAATCAGTTTACTTTGCGATCGCTTTGTTTTTGCTCTTAGGTAATACGAATTTAACGTTTTTAGCCATTTTTAAGCAAAAAAATTAAAATTTTGGCAATCGCTTTGCTATTGCAAGTTAGGTAATAGCCCTGCCGCAGGGCTAATAAGGGTAATTTTTTTGCTTAAAAATGGCTAAAAACGTTAAATTCGTATTACCTAAGAGCAAAAACAAAGCGATCGCAAAGTAAACTGATTTTAACACAGTGCTGCCTCTGTCGAACAATCGCTAAACTAAAAAAGCATTCAATGACTATAGACGCAGCTGAATTTGGTATTACGTATAACTTTAGAAGAGCAATGAGCGAACAAATCTAACTGTCAAATAGCGACTGGTAAATCATTGCTTGTTTGACCGATTGTTCGCTGATGCCTACTTCGTAACGCAGTTTATTAATTGTTTTGTGTTGATTATTAAGTACTTTTGTTTAAATTTGTGCTTTTTTGGATATGGCTCGTGCATTTTTATTATTGGAAGCTATGAATGAGGAAACAAGACGGTTAGAAAACCGTAATACATCTGCTTTGCGACGCACTCTTCGAGATGACGCCAAAGCTTTGAGTCTGTCTGATAATGAATTTAAAGCTCATTACAGGCTATCAAAAGAACTATTTAAAGAATTGTGCGATGAATTACGGCCTTATATGTCGCAAACACGCAGAAAAACAAAAATTAGTGTCGAATGTAAAGTGAGTAAACTTACTTTGATAGTTCTGTACCTACTGATGTTGTCTTATAAATGTATTAATGAATAGTGTTAACAATTACACATTTTATTACAGGTGGTAACAGCACTATCCTTCTTCGCTACAGGCTCATACCAAAAACCTGTAGGTATGAACTACTTACATGGTCTGAGCCAAGCTAGTACATCTAATTCAGTGAATGAGGTGACGAAAGCTTTAAATTCGAGAGAAATCTTAGTGAAATATATTCGTTTCCCTCAGTCACGCCAGGAAAGACAAATAATTATAAATGGGTAAGATCCTAATAAAAAGTATAAAAATGTATTTGACTTAAACTGCAATTTAAAGACAAATTTACTTTCTTTTAGATTTTCGAACAAATTTGGTTTACCTGGCTGTGTGGGTTGCATTGATTGCACCCATGTAGCATTAATTCAGCCAAAAGAACACGCTGAAAGATTTTTTAATAGGAAGCATTACCACAGCAGAAATGTTCAAGTTGTAAGTAAAAATATAATAAATACACCTATAAATATTTAATCGCCCCCTATGACATCATGGGACGGAATAACGGCGAAAAGTGGGTGCACTAGTTGCGCCTCTGCCTACCCCTACGGGGATAACAGGCGTGAGTGTATATGTATGTATAAATATTTAATTTGATTACTGACTATCAAAATGTCTGTTTTGTTCTCAGATATGTGACAGTGATTTAAATATAATTAATGTGGATACATCATTTGGAGGTGCTACTCATGATGCATACATTTGGCGAAACTGTGAAATACAGGCTCATTCACAAGACCTGCACAGTACAGGAGAAAACATCTGGTTATTAGGTATGTAATTAGCTATCATTTTGATACACATAGATATTAAATTATTTAAATATAATCTTATTGAGAACCATTTTAATATTGCAGGTGACTCAGGATACCCGCTGCGACCATGGCTTTTAACCCCAATTGTAAATGCAGAAACTGGTTCCGCAGAAGAGCATTATACCAACATTCACTGCCTCTCCAGGAATACAGTTGAGCGTTGCATTGGAGTATTAAAAGCCCGTTGGAGATGTTTGCTAGCACACAGAGTGTTGCATTATGATCATCATAAGGTAGCTATGATTATCAATGCCTGTGTTGTTTTGCACAACATCTGCAACAGACATAGGTTGCATGTTCCACATTTGTCAGATGAGGAAATAGAAGGAGACACTAATAACCAGGTTTCGGCTCCATCACAACTTGACAATAGTGAGCCTGATGAGCTCCAATTGTTAGCAAGGGGCCGACAACAAAGACAACAAATGGTGCAACGTTTGTGGTCCGCAAGGAGATATTTTTAATTAAATTAGAAATATTTATCTTGTATTAAGTAGTATTGAATTGTTTTTATTTATTTTTTATTTATTTTAAACATATTAGGTACATCACGAGCAGATACATAGTTCAGTTCTCATCTCTTGTCTCACTTAGTTGCGAATTGATAAAAGACGAATGTTTTGTATTTATTATCATGGTTTAAGATAATTATATCCGCACCAAATTTAGTCTTAATAATATTTTTCACGGTTTAGTTTCTCCCCCTTTTAGCTGCCCTAAGTTAGTGGTTAACAAATATGAATATTCCATATTTATACTCAAGGTACATCATACATACATAATAATAATTTAAATTTCACCATAATCGGTTCAACGGTTGATTTTCTTTCCCCGTTTAATCTTCTTTTTTAGTGGTTAATAAAAATGTCTTATTTTAATGTTTCAAGAAATCCCCAAACTAAATTTAAATAGAATTGGTTTAGCGGTTTAATTTCTCTTCCCTTTTACTCTTCTCATTTTGGGGTTAGTCAAAAAATAATATCTCATACTAATTTTCAAGGTATCCCAATCCCCATACTGCGAAATCGGAGCAACAGTGTATTCGCCCCTCTTTGAACCCCCTTAGTTAAAAAAATAATATCCCATAGTTACCTTTAAGGTTATAGATATTCCCTTACCAAATTTCATTACAATCGGTTCAGCGGTTTAGTTTCTCCCTCCTGTTATCCCCATTACATAGGAGTTAATAAAAATGTTTACACCTATATCTGTTTTCAAAGTTCAAGATATCCTATTGAAACGAACGTATGCTTGGCATAGACTAAATCTTTATTTTTTTTTATACAGTGGAAAATAGATAGGCAATAGACAATTAATTTCTACATGTGTGCGCTCCTAGATAGTGACACATTACATATTTTATTATAATTTACATATCCCAATACCGAATTTCATTATAATCGGTTAAACGGTTTAGTATCTTCCCCCTTCTAACCCTACAAGTGAGGTTGATAAAAAACTGAATAGCCAAATTTCATTTTTAGAGCTCATACTATCCAAATTTAAAATTTCATCCAAATCGGACGAGCCGTTTCTGAGAAACCAATTACATATAAATAAATATAATACAAGTTTAGCGCGTTTAAATAAGAAGAAAGAAAGAAACATTTACTCCCCAAATATACTGGGACGCACACAAACAATTCACCAAAAAGCAGGGTTCGAAAAAATCCGATTTTTATGATGAAAATAAAAAATCCGGTTTTTTTTATATATCCTATATATGTCAGATATATATCCAGGCTAAGAAAAATAGACTAATTTCATTCTGTAATTGGATTAAACACATAAAATGCGAGAAGAATTTTTAAATAACATAAGTCATTAAGTAGTAGTAAGTGTCAAATTACCACATGTTTAATAAAAAATGGTAATTAAAGGATTAGTGTTTATTTGGGAAATATTTTTTTAATGAACACTTAAAAAATCGAGTACCTTTTCTTTTAATAACCTTAATTTGAGATAAATCAACTAATTTTAACAATATAATAATACAATAGTTAGAAAAACAATAATGAGTCAACGTTTATCATTAGGTGGCAACATATCTTTCAACATTAAGAAGGCTTCTGTCTGCATTTTAGTAGCTTCTGCTAGTACCCGAAAAGCTTCTGCCATAACGTTGGAAGTGTTAGCCGAGGCTTCTGCTAGTACACGAAAAGCTTCGGTCATAACGCTGGTACTGGTAGCCGAGGCTTCTGCTTGTATGCGAGAAGCTTCGGCCATAATGCTGGCAGCATTAGCGAGTTTGACCTCAGCTTCCACTCTGTGCTTTTCCATTTCCTTAACCCATTCAGGATCTATTCTTGACTGAGTTGCTGAAACAACCATTTAATAGCTATTTAAAAGTATACCTTTATAACTATGTAAAATTATTTATCAATATTAACATACTCGTCCTGTGCAGATTTACGTTATTAGATTTATAACGTGGCCTAAGTTTCCTGTCTCTAACAGGCCGACTGACAGGGCTCTCTAGTCCTGAAAAACAAATTTCAATTAATATTAGTGTTTAAGTAAGTTATAAACATGTTGAAATGAAACATGGATCCAAAATGATTTTAAAATAATACCTGTGTGTAAGGTTGCCTCAGGTATTTGCTGAGTAACCGTTGTAGAACAGCTAGGAGCATTGTTTGGAGTTTCTGAGATAGCTGTAAAAATAAAAATAAATTGAATTAAAATGTGTATAGTTGTTTTATTACATTAATCAACCAATTCATATATATATTTATTAAAATAGTACATTTCTGTGAATTCACATTATTATACCCATGTGAAACTGTGCATTAAGTAATTTATCATTATAAACAATAAGCTTTTTACAAAACACTTACATATTCTGTTGGTTTGTCCTCTTGTTGATGGTGATAAAGTATGCAGGTTTGGAGCACTTTGTGTTTGATCATCTAAAAAAAAAACAAAACAATTAGTATGTTTATAGACATAAACACATAAGCTAGGTTTTATATTTAATTAATTCACCTTCACAATATATCACAACTTCAGCCACATCAATATTGCTCTGATCATAACCCTGTGGTGTCTCCATTTGGGTGTTCTCAATCTGGAAACAATAAAGAATTGACATTTAAATAACACGACAATAGTTTATTTATTACTATTGGGAAAATGTAAACAGTGATAAGTATTATAATCTAGATTGAACACACACACACTCACGCCTTTCATCCCCGAAGGAGTAGGCAGAGGCGCAACTAGTGCACCCACATTTCATTAAATTCATTAATTAAACAGCTGAACTGATTTGATGAAATTTGGCATGTAGATTTTTATCCTGACATTCATATAGAATTGGGATCTGTTAATAATATAAAATATGATATGTATTTTAAGTAAATAATGACATCACTTACATAATTAAATATTGGAACCCTGTGTTCTACATCTCCAAACACAGCCTGTTCTCCAATGATAGAGAGAATTTTTTTATCTGTCTCAGTAATATCTTGCTGTGTACTGGGACCACCACCAGTGCCAGAAGACTCCAGTCTATGTTTAGCAAGTCTGGTCTTGCTCTTATGCTTAATATCAGCCCAGTACTAAAAATAAATATACATACAATGTTAATTGGAAAATAATGATGAAAAAATATAATATTATATAAAATATATTACCTTTTTCCAACGCTCCCCAGTTTTGGATGAACCTGAACCAATAGAGTTCAACTTCATCGCCAGATGGCTCCACTGTCTATCGACAGTTTCCTTGGATCTAGCACCGAGTCCAATACCTTTGGCTAAAGTAGGATGTTCTTGTAAGAACTCCAACAAAGTCTCAAGCTGTTCATTTGACACTCTGTTCGCCATGATATGCTAAAACCATTAAAACAAATTATTATTAGATTCGTCGTACAATGAGTGTTAACACTGTGGAACAGCGTACCTTACACCAAACGATTATTCAAAGAGCATTATAATACTACGGAAACGATTATTAATCAAAAACCAAACGTTTTATTTTATGTGCCATAAGTTATCAAGAAGTGCATGAAGTTTTTACTACTAGAAGCTATTGTACCTAATTTAATTATGTAACGACTTACCTTGGTCCCGAAATACGTCGAACTGAACTGTGTAAAATCCAAATTAGCACTGATTCCATCATTTCTTGAGCGGAGTACCAGGGGGCACTTAGTGATTTTTTGTTAACTTTCTTAAAATGTTCAATAACAAATCATGATAATGTTTAACACATGTTTCAAAGTTTCACTAAATGGTCTATGGGCGCCCATTATTTTTTGTTGAAATTTGGAGTGGATTGCGACGGCTATGTTTTTTTCAACACTGGGATGAATAAAGGAATATAGAGACAATGTTTGCCAATTTATTTATAACTAACACATGTTTTAAGTTTGACGTTAAAGAGTTCCACGGATTGCCTCTTTGTGGCTTTTGGCGCTAGTGTGATAGCAAAAAATGCATTAAATTCGGTCTGAGCGGTCAGCGAGCGATCAGCATAAAAATGTTTACGTGATACCATAATTGTAGACAATTTGCAATCGATCGCTATGGCTTGGCTTTGGCTTTGCGATGCTTTCGTCGATTGCTCAATTTTACGTAATAGCCCCGCCGTTCCTTAATTGTTTATTTATTTCATCAAATAAGAAATTCACAAGGCGTCTTACCCTAATTGACAATGATTATCCAACTCATTTTAAAAATTATGTAAATAAAATTAATTAAAAGATAGGCTACTCTTATCCCGGTAATATGCTTCCCTGACTGCCTCGGTGGCGTAGTGGTATTGCGTACGCATTACGAGTACGATTTGCGCGCTGAGGTCCTGGGTTCGAATCCCGGGATGAGCCAAAAAAATTGTGACTGGGTTTTTCCATCTTAAAATTTACTCAGTCGCAGCTCGGAGTCAGGAAGTTGGCGGTGTGATACCCCCGTGCCTCGGAAAGCACGTAAAGCCGTTGGTCCTGCGCCTGATCTCTCTCCGGTCATGTCGGATTGCCGTCTCACCGGACTATGAGAGTGAAGGAATAGCGAGTGCACCTGTGTATTGCGCACACACTTGTGCACTATAATATCTCCTGCGTACCTGGCTGATCTCCGTTGAGATTGGCCGCCGTGGCCGAAACTGGCTAGGAGGATTTTCATTTCATGCTTCCCTGGGAATTTTTTTTTTTTTTGACGCAATATTTTAGGGACTTTTGTAGCGGGAAAGGTTTTTGACTCAGGCGAAGCCGCGAGCGGTTGCTCATAATACATTAAAACAAAGTAACATAATAGTCGTTTCCTTTGTGTAAAAATCTAACCAATATATAAACAGTCTACCATGACTGTCACTACCATGAATGTCAGCAAATCAAGTATGACTAGACAAAAATTAAATACTCATTGTGGTTGGAGATACTAGTTTCCGCTAAAATATGGTAAAATGTTTTACTCGGGTAACCCTATTTTACATACCTGTCATGGCGGCCACTCCTTGACGAACATTTC
This sequence comes from Lapara coniferarum, assembly GCA_949316025.1. NCBI lineage: Eukaryota > Metazoa > Arthropoda > Insecta > Lepidoptera > Sphingidae > Lapara > Lapara coniferarum. Next base: position 26,264,089 of record OX438929.1, read on the forward strand.
CAAATGGAATTATTAATGGAGCATTATTGTCCTTTTCTTTTTCACAAAAAGCACGCACTGCCAATATAATATTTCTTCCGCTACTTTGAATCCTTTTCGGCATGATAACAGACGAAATAATCACAAATATTATTGAAAAACGCGACGAGCTGCACAGGCCGACTCAACAGTAACGCCAACATAAAGAAAACATCTGTCAGAGGTAAAATAACTGTGAACGGACTGTAATCGCCGCGGCAGGACTTACTTTTGACATTACGTTAGAGTAGTACGGGGTGACCATCTCAAAAATGGCGAATCTGCCCGACACTGGCAAAAAATCTGCCAAACCCATAGAATAAAGACTAAAGCATAGAAGGAACCTAAATCACACTCATATACTTGTCCTATTTTTTTAAATAGGCCGAAAACATTGAAGAGACAGAGACAAATATTATGTTGTTAAGGACGGTTCATGTACGCTCTACAAACGTCAAATTGGATACCTTTGGCTACCTTTACCATGGTTACGTTATACTTCAGTGCGGGCTTGTCATATTTGTTAGCGTATTTTATAATTTTTTTTGTAATTAAAAAACCTATACGGAAAAGCAAAATATGTAAGAAATTATACTTATTATTATGCTGTAGTTATATTATTATCGGCTATGGGCCATTCGGTTCATTAATTTCTAAGTATTTTTCATTTTCATCAATTTTCATAATCATTTTCAATAGTGTTATGTTGCATATTTTATCGACAACGTAAATGTTAGCATTTTGTATTATACTATTTTGCATAAATTGGCTTTTACTTTCAAAATATGGTATTGTAATGGTAAAAGGAACTCAGTCAACGTGCGCGAGGGTTTAGGTCAAGAATACTAGTGTATTGTTTCATACAAATCATACAATATATTACATTGCAGATTCCCCACGGATGATACCATGAGGCAAAACTGGATCGGTGTTCGGCCTTAACAAATGAAATAAAATATTAATATTACGATGATCACTATTTTTAACCGACTTCAAAAAAAGGAGGAGGTTATCAATTCCACGGTATGTTTTTTATTTGTGTATGTTACGCGATTTTTCCGCCAAACATCGAAATCCGTTAGACGTTAAATGACGGGAAATCGGTAAGTTGGCAACACTGCTCCGGAGTATGGCTAAAATATGCCGTCATACTATAGCATCCACGAATTTGCGTAATATGAAATAAAATGCTACATGTTCAAAAGGATTCCTTTATTCCCCTTATTTTTTTTTTATATTTTGTTTTAATAGGAAAACAAACAGTACAATTATATATATATAAAATTAATATAGTAAAACTAGTACATTGACCAGTATAGTTTCCACAAATAAATGATATGGTAAAATGTTAGAAAATGTTATAAAAAACCGCAATGATACACGTAAGGGCAAATTAGTATAGGTAAATAAAAAGTAACAATAAACAAAAAAAAACATTATGATTAGCAACTTATCGTTAGTTAAAGATAAATACAGTCTATTTTTTTTAACTTCAAGTAGGAGCCTGTAAATAAATCAATACGCGAAAACTTTTTGTCATACTTATGGGTGAATGTATTTTGAGCACAGTTCTTACCTACATGGGGCAATAGAAACAAGGACTTGTTGCGGTTTGAGTTGTGCACGAAGAGTAAAACATATGCTTGTACTACTTTTATTGATTTATTTTTATTAAAACATTATTACACACAATATACCGGTATCGCCATATTGGCATCTTATAGTGATGTGTAGACTACTAGTGTTGTTCCAAAAACAACTCTTAACAGGACTTACTAGAATTACGCGTACTTAAGTTTGGACATCTGAACTTCAAGCAATTCAAAAGATATGAAGAATCTATATTATTTCTTACTAATTTAAACAAGAATAATTGGTCTCTCAGTGTTCGACGATCAACTAACGGTCTTATAACGGGAGGGGTAACATTTGATTCGTGGCTTTTATATTCAAGATGCTTAACAAATTTCCGTTGTTTTTTTTCCAAACCTTCTACGTATACTTTACACTTGGGGTTCCAAATAACACACCTCAGCCCGTAACAAAAGGTTAAGAAGTTCGTAATTGTGCTATTAAACTGTGGAAAAAAACTTCAATGTCTTTTGTCCGGCCTGCTAGGCCGGCATAATTGTGCCAACCGTTAAAAAATATTTTCTTCCCTTACCGGTTGACAGTGGACGATAGCCTAGTTGGGAATGGAAGGGTCTGCCGAGACAATGTCCGGAGGTTCGAAACCCAAGGCACACACCTCTGACTTTTCAAAGTTACGTGTGTATTATTTATCAATTATCGTTCACTTTAACGGTGAAGGAAAACATCGTGAGGAAACCTGCTAACCTGATAATCCTCCATAACAATTTCGAGGGTGTGTGAAGTCTGTCAACCCGCACTAGGCCAGCGTGGTGGACTAAGGCCTTAAATCCTCTCAAGAGTAGAGGAGGCCCGTGCTCAGCAAATGAGCAGTATATAATACAGGGCTGGTATTATTACCGGTTGACATTTTCCTTAAACTTTACTCTATTTAACTCCGGCAGTGAAATTACTATAATATGTATAAATACTCATTATAATTTATTGCAAACTAGCTATACTGTAATACTGTGTAGGTAATATATTATGTAATTTAACATACATGTTTGCAGAATTGAAATTTTAAATTAAGAATTTGAACTCTATACCTAAAAATAAATTTTAATTTCATCATCATCATCATCATCAGCCCGTTGCAGTCCACTGCTGGACATAGGGCTCTCCCAAGATACGCCACAGAGCCCGGTCTGCTGCTTTATGCATCCAGTTGCTGCCGGCCTTCTTCTGGAAGTCATCCCGCCATCTGGCTAGAGGGCGTCCCACGCTACGTTTACCAAGACGCGGTCTCCACTCCAGAACACGCTTACTCCAGCGGTTATCTGTTCTGCGACATATGTGGCCAGCCAATTGCCACTTTAACCTACTAACTCTCAGAGCTATGTCGGTCACTTTGGTTCGTTCCGAATTTTGTCCTTCAGAGAGACTCCGAGTATAGCTCTTTCCATAGCACGTTGAGCTACTTTAAGCTTGTGGATTAGCCCCACAGTCAGTGTCCACGTCTCTGCTCCGTACGTCATTACGGGGAGGATGCACTGGTTGAAAACGTTCGTCTTCAAGCTCTGTGGTATATCCGACGAAAATATGTGGTACAACTTCCTAATTAATTTTTAATTTACTGAGTGAAAATTTTATTGAAGATATTTCCAACATCTTTTCCGGCGCTTATCAAAATAATATTATGTATTTTTGTAATAAGTCAATTTCATTAATTAATGTTATTTATAATTTTTAGTCATGAAATAAAAAACATCGATAGGTTTACAAAAAGGTATCATATGGGTGCAACACAATTAACGCATGCTTAGCGTACTGGGTGTCAATCAATAACTTTTCTTAAAACGACAGCCATAGAGATCGTATGAATGCCATCGCCATTATATGCCATCTAGCGTGGAGTAGCAGAATGAAATCAAATTAAAATCAAAATTCAGGCTGAAGGAATAATATCGTATGAATTTATGTGAATATTTAAAATATGAAGTTTATGCAATGGCATTAAGGTTAAATTTAATGCAAATGATTTTGTATTATACGTTTTATGTTTATTGCTGATTTTGGCCAATCATAATGAAAAGATGATAGTATGTGAATATACGCATGTGTGAGTTTGGCGACACTGGTTTTCTTAGTAAATTGATGCTAAACTATCTCCATTCTATCTTTACTTCGTGGGTTCTGATATGACGATTTAAATGCCCCTTTTGTGCACATTTGTAGTCACAGTACTGACATTTAAAAGGTTTCTCTCCTGTGTGGGTTCTAATATGAGAATTTAAAGTGTGTTTTTCTGAACATTTGTAGTTGCAGTACTCACATTTGAAAAGTTTCTCTCCTGTGTGGGTTCTAATATGATAATTTAAAATATGTTTTCGGGAACATTTGTAGTCGCAATACAGACATTTGAAAGGTTTCTCTCCTGTGTGGGTTCTAATATGAGAATTTAAAGTTTGTTTTTGGGAACATTTGTAGTCGCAATACTGACATTTGAAAGGTTTCTCTCCTGTGTGGGTTCTAATATGAGAATTTAAAGTTTGTTTTCGGGAACATTTGTAGTCGCAATACTGACATTTGAAAGGTTTCTCTCCTGTGTGGGTTCTAATATGAGAATTTAAAGTGTGTTTTTCTGAACATTTGTAGTTGCAGTACTGACATTTGAAAGGTTTCTCTCCTGTGTGGGTACTAATATGAGATTTTAAATGACTCTTTTGTGCACATTTGTAGTTGCAGTACTGACATTTGAAAGGTTTCTCTCCTGTGTGGATTCTAATGTGAGAATTTAAATTGTGTTTTTCTGAACATTTGTAGTTGCAGTACGGACATTTGAAAGGTTTCTCTCCTGTGTGGGTTCTAATATGAGAATTTAAATTACTCTTTTGTGCAGTATTGTAATTGCATTGTTCACATTGATACTTTTTTTTACCCGTAGTTGGATGTTCCTTTAAATTGTCGATTTCTTTAATTTTTCCAAGGGTTACAGATTCCTGTTTTTTAATGTCAATCTTAATTGGTTCAGTAATTACAGGCTTGTGTACATTCATGTGCTTTATAAGTAGAGCTTTGGTATAACACTTTGTACCACATTCATTGCATATAAATTCTTTGTATAAAGACATTGGATAAATTCTTTCATTACGTACTATTGAAGAAGTATTTTCAATATTGTTTTTGGTTTTGTCTTGTACGTTATTATCATCCAGGTTAGGTTTTTTGTTTAGAGGTGCACCTTAAACATAAATTAATAATGTATTATTATTATGTTACACACAACCTCACTTTACGACTAACTTACGCTCGCAAAATCGTTCATGGAAAACTGTTTTTCTAGAAGATATTAAAGAAAATTTCAATATGATTTTGAATAAAAATGCATAATTTTTGGAGTACTACTTCATACTTATTCAGCGTATTTTAGTTAAACTCTGCGGTCCGTTGTGTCTCGTTACCGCTTTTAATATTATGGTCTGTGGACTGAGAAGTGTTTCGTTCGAATCAAACTCAGAAAGGTCAGGTAACATTCGACACACACACACACACACACATACACACACACACGCACACACACACACACACACGCACACACACACACACACATACTTATATATACATACATATAGATCAATATGTATGACTGCCTCGGTGGCGTAGTTATATTACAGTAAGACTGCAAAGCTGAGGTCTCGGGTTCGATCCCCGGGTCGGGCAAAGTGGTATTGAGTTTTTCTATTCAGTATCAGCTCGGAGTCTGGAATTTGTGACCGATATGGCGATAGTCTCGCCCTCTATCACATCATGGGACGGAATAATGGCGAAAAGTGGGTACACTAGTTGCGCCTCTGCCTACCCCTTCGGGGATAACAGGCGTGAGTGTATATGTATATATATAGATCAATGTAAAAAAAAAGTAGTTAAATAAACATGAATATAAGGAATAAGACAATAAATTCAACAGGAAAGAAAGTGGTTCTTAACCATTTATTAAAAAATTGGTAGTGGTTTCGCAAGTCTTACATCAACCTGTAACGCGTTCCTCAATTGAATGACTTGAATGGCAGAAGATTTGTAAACAAATGATGGAATACGCCGGAATTTTCAATATCAGGTTCTCTGATGATTGCAGATGCTTGTCATGTGCGTCATGAAGAAACTCAAATCGAGTTTTAAGATAAGAAGGGCTGAGAGGATTAAAAATAATATTATAAAGCAAAGAAATGATGTGGTTATTCCGGCAAAGCCGAATGGGTAACTACTTGAGCTTATTACGAAACTTGGAGACATGTTCATATTTGGGAAGAAGTGTGGATGCAAACAGTTTACGACTTATTTCCTTCACCTTCAGACCCCAAGAAAGAAATTTGTCCAAATAGATGCCAAGGTTTTTGACAGTGTCACTGAACAGGATGATGGTACCATCACAGGCCACAGGTGGTAGTAGCGCCCAGTTTAATTTGGATAGCATTCTACGACTGCCAATTACAATGTCCTGCGTTTTAGATGGATTGACAGTCAATCTATAGGCCTCGCTCCACTCACAAATGCACACCATATCACGGTTAATGACCCGTCATAGCCTCCGTCATCCCATCCAATGGTGCCTGAACATAAATTTTGAGATCATCTGCATAAAGGTGGTAGGAAGAACGAAGTTGATAGGAAATTGAGTTAATTAATACTGCAAAGAGAAGAGGAGACAGCGCCGCCCTGTGAGACGCCAACCGTTGTAGTGCAAGAAGAGGAAAATATGTCATCATTGCAAATCTGCTGGCGACGTCCAAATAAGTAACTGCGAAACCACGTGGTTGCCGTTGGAGATATGCTAAGTGAACGCAATATACCAAACAAGACATCAAACCAACAGAATTAAAGGCATTGCTGAAGTCGGGAAGAGCCAGAACTATCAGCTTACCCTCCTCCATGCCCTGTGTATTTAATGTGTTCAAAACTGTTATGTATTAACATGGATACACATTCATTTAATTGACCACCACCACCACCATACCAGCCCTGTATTATATACTGCCCACTGGTTGACTGCCTCGGTGGCGTAGTGGTATTGCGTACGTATTACGAGTACGATTTGCGCGCTGAGGTCCTGAGTTCGAATCCCGGGTCGAGCCAAAAAAATTGTGACTGGGTTTTTCCATCTTAAAATTTACTCAGTCGCAGCTCGGAGTCAGGAAGTTGGCGGTGTGATACCCCCGTGCCTCGGAAAGCACGTAAAGCCGTTGGTCCTGCGCCTGATCTCTCTCCGGTCATGTCGGATTGCCGTCTCACCGGACTATGAGAGTGAAGGAATAGCGAGTGCTCCTGTGTATTGCGCACACACTTGTGCACTCTAATATCTCCTGCGTACCTGGCTGATCTCCGTTGAGATTGGCCGCCGTGGCCGAAACTGGCTAGGAGGATTTTTTTTTTTCAACTGCCCACTGGTGAACACGGGCCTCCTCTATTCCTGAGAGGGTTAAGGCCTTAGTCCACCACGCTGGCCTAGTGTGGGCAGACTTCACATACCTTCGAAATTCTTATACAGAACTTCTCAGTTCTTAAGTATGCAGGTATCCGAACGATGTTATCCTTCATCGTTAACGCGAGCGATAATTCACAATGAATACACATAACTTTTTAGAAAAGTCAGAGGTGCGTGTTCTTGGGTTTTAAACCTGCCGACATTCTTCGCGGCATTTAATTGACACACACTCACGCCTTTTATCCCTGAGGGGGTGAGCAGAAGCGCAACTAGTGCACCCACTTTTCCCCGTGCGTATTCCGTCCAATGATGTGATAGGGGTAGAGCCTATCGCTATATCAGGCAAAAAAATAAATAAATGTGTTTACGATAATATTGTGTTTCATTAAACATAACAATAAATTACCTTTGTCCTTTCCAATCGTTATCTTTTTCTTTTTGACATTAAGTTTGGTGCGTAACTTCTTTAAAGGCAAATCATCTTCAGAATCTGAACAACTTGATTGAAAACCATTATTGTCATTAGCATCAATATCACAAAAACTTTTAGACTCATCTTGATTGCTATTATTTATACCACAAGAAGGCTTACACCCTTCTTTATTACAAAGATCACAATTCTCTGTGATTTCTGGTTTAACCACAACAGTTTCACTTTGCAAATCAAGGGATTTTGATATGTCGTCAATACTGCAATTTGTGATGTCGTCATCATTCAAAATGCTCTGAGAACCCGCATTGAAATCTGGTGGTGCCTCTGATGTATCTGAAAATATTTAAACAATCTTACTTCTTAGTTCTTACTAATAGTATAAACGCCTAAGTTGTGAAAATGTTTGGATGTTTGTTAGAAGTAAAAATGAAAACAAATTAACAGATTTGCATGAAAGGACTTGTCCAAAAACGGTCTTTAAATTCTAACCTAGATACTTTATATAATTTGGATAATACTCCCAAAAACTGCCTTCTCCTGCCTCGGTGGCGTAGTTGTATTACAGTACGACTGCAGAGCTGAGGTCTCGGGTTCGATCCCCGGGTCGGGCAAAGTGATAGTGAGTTTTTCTATTCAGTATCAGCCCGGAGTCTGGAATTTGTGCCCGATATAGCGAAAGGCTCGCCCCCTATCACATCATGGGACGTAATAACGGCGAAATGTGGTTACACTAGTTGCGCCTCTGCCTACATCTTCGGGGATAACAGGCGTGAGTGTATATGTATATATGTACTCCCAAAAACTAGGCCTTTGCAATAAATCGTATAATTATAAAGTCCTCCGATTTTGAGATTTATGTAATTTAATTTAGCTTGAAAACTACACTTGATAGTAAAAAAAATTAAAAGTTATTTATACATGGAGGGGTCTAAAATATTACTTCAAAGGATCCAGGATCCATATTTAGCCTTTATAATATCCATAAAGTTCGATCCTGGTTGCATTTTGAGGTCCAACACCCATACAAAACATAATATGTAACATAAGTTTTCAATCTTTTAATCCATATATGTGATGGATATTATTTATTTGTCAAAGATATTTTTTAATGAATGTTGTCGGAAACTAAGTAAAAATTAATGGAGGAGCAGTTAGTCCTAACTTCTTAATAATACCTAAGTGGCTAGGGGTGGCTGAAAATCAGCACTGGATGAGTTTTATATCTTAGACAGCAGGTAAGCTGATCATAAAAAGCTATGACATCACTTACCAATTTCCTCCGGTTCTTTCTTCACTGTAACATTTTCACATTTAATTTGTATTTCTATTTCATTTTTGTCCTGTATATCCAAGAACTCCACACGGCTTATTGTCATTGTGCTTGTTAGGCCTTGTGCCTGCCTATTTATAAGGGTAAGTGATTGTGTAGTCAGCTGAAAAAAATACTGAATTGATATAATCCACTGTTTCGTGAAACAATTTTTGATTTTCTGTATCCTGAGAACGAGTTTACACGATATCTTCTACTTAACGTAATGATTACGTTTGAGTAAATTTTTGTATCGAAATTTGAACAGCGCCCCGGTGAGCGTATTTGGAACTAAAAGACGGCATCGTGAAAATGTAACCATGGTAACGGTAAACTTAAAATGTATTTATTTTTATTTATTTATAATTACATACTCATCATCACATTACTTAAAGTGTTACTAAAATATTAAAGTACACAAGATGTCTTAAAGAGAATGGTGCCCGATGAGGTAAAGCCTGTGTTTCAGGTCACCAGGTTCTTACTTCTTTGACGTACAATAACAATAACAGTCATATTAAAGGATGTACTACATTTAAGGATGCAAAATTAAAATTTGTATGCATGGGCATTGACAGTACGAATTTGTATTTTTCACGTATAGTATTGTCAAACAAATACGTAAACATTAACTACTCAATATGAATACCCTGTATAAGGTCACACTACCAGTGAATTGGCTTGTATAAATGCTTTGAAGGTATCCGCATACCCACAACACAGCCTTCCCCAAACACGCTACGCCACTGGGCTTATCTTTTTTTTATTGCATCCAATGAAGAGACGAGCATGCCGTTCGCGTGATGGTAAGCAATATGACCACCCATAAGCAGTAGTAACACCAACCAGCACCTTGAGTTACAAAGTACTGTGTGGCATTTCACTGCGCTCGTCATCCTGAGACATAAGATGTTAAGTCTCATTATTATCTAATCCAAGCTACTCTATTGGTTAGTTTTTTAGTGTGAAGTGCATTCTATTTACCTCATACCCATCTGTCAAAACTTGTCTGAGAAGCTCCTCAGCCCTTTGAGCTTTAGTAACAAGCTGCATACATTTCTGCAGCTGACAAAAACACATGTAACATGCATAGTGTCGACTGCCATCCTCAAGAATCTGTGGATTGCAAATATATTCATAATTAATTTAACACATTTTTTACTTCAGCTTTTATAATAAAACTAACTGTGATAATTACAGAACATGACCTACCCGTAATAAATAACATGCTTGGTTTATCATATAATAGATTTAAAATATATATAAATATATGTCATTAATTGTCATACTTTGAGCACATTGAGTATTAACTTTTCATAGGACATTTCAGTACAGAACTTGTTATTGATCCTGATAGGAAATAGTCAAATATGAAGTTATGCTTTTTGACTTTTGAGTAACACTATTTACATGAAGACATCGGCAAAATCACCGCTGTAACGGTGGAGCCATTAACCTAAAAGAAGAAGAAGACCTACCCATGTGCCAAATCTGGTTAGTTGTGTCTCTGTTTACTTTTAACATACAAACACACATCTTTACGAACTCTCGCATTTATAGTAGTAAGATAAGATTGTACATGTCATATTATGACACGACAATAATTATACCCATAGTAAATTATAAACAATAGATACTTTCAGAGCTACTTCAAAAAAAGGAGGTTCTGTATTCAATCCATAATTATGTATGTATATAAGTTTGTATGGCCGTGGTTTGTGTTTTCCATGCCTAGTTCTGTCAATTTTCTTTGGCCATACAAGTGAGTTGAAGTTCTCACCTCCTGGAGCTTGGTACTGGGGGTAGACTGCCTCGACCGCCCGAGCGCCCTTGCACCGCTAGGCTAGTGAGGGCTGCTATTGTAAATAATCTGTGTGGCAGACTGTACTATTACAGCTTACCTTCTTATTAGTTATTCTCTCATAAACATCCCGCACCGCCGACTCTGATATCTGATGCATACTAACATTGTGTTCCAAACATATTCGACAAAATTCAAAGCTAAACATTTTCTTGCAATACTCAAAGACAATATAAACACTACGTTAGAGTAGTACTATTCAAATTCCAAAACTGTTCGCTGTTTAGTGCAAAGAGCATTATAATCAGGGGCGGTCAATTTAGTTGAAATCGTTTGATGATACCTACAGGGGCAAGGTCTGTGTGGCCGTACACAATTTATTATTATGAAAGACCTAAATTTTGGTCTCGCATCATATATTTTTAAGATAGCAATAATAGACAAAGTGAAGTGTTGTTATAAAAAATATATTAATACCAATTATATATGTTAATAATTATATATATTACTGAACAACATTTCCTGCCTAAGAATTTCCCTGCCTAAGAATACCTGATGTTGGGTAACCCTAAATATTACATAGTTTGCAGCATTGCAGTTTACCCTTCAAAATTTTGTAAAAGTAGTTTTTTTTTTCTCTCTTTATTGTTTTTATAGAGGGTTTTGTTTACAATCAAAAGATGTCACCCTCATTGGTACACTTACAATTTAACGACGTTTTATGTAAATATTTGTAATGTTATATAACATGATAGCCTCTTCAGCTAGAGGGGTTGTTAAAATACGGTTACATATACCTGTTTCACACAAATTCAGCTTGTATTTCAAATTTAACGCAACTCTTTCAGCCTGCAGGGGCGGTTGCGGACGACAACTTAGACGTGAGTCGGAGGAAGCCCGCAGCCGTCCCTAATGAGCCGAAGATGGCCATACATAAAAAAAAAAAAAAACTCTTTCAGCCTCATTACGGACACATTCAGCTAGAACATGTATTACATCCTCCACCCTACCACATTCAGCACAATTTGGTGAGGCTGTCTTTTTCATTAGGTAACCAAAACTATTTAGGAGAATGTGACCAGAACGAAGTCTGAAAGCAGTTACTACTTTATTTCTATTCAATTTACTGTTTATATAGTAATACTAGCTTTTGCCCACCGCTTCACCCGCGTTAATAAGTTTTTCCGGGCTAAAAGTACATAAAAACCTTCCCGTTGAATCACTCTATGACTAAGACGTTGATACAACTCTTAACAAATAATGCATTAATTTCGACCAAATTTCATTACCATAAAAACGGTTCTAGTAAGTTAATCTTAAAAGATAGACATATACTGTTGCGGACATTTTTTTAGATAATTTCAAGAGGAATAATTATTTCATACATATTTTTTTGATATCTTGAACCGTTTTCGCAGCGCACGCAATGGAAGCCCTCAAGGATGATTAACCCCTGGAATGCCGGGCTCAGTTTGCGTAAAAGACGCGTGCGTGCCGCCATACATTTGAAAAAATCGGATTTTGAGTGTAAAGAATGTTCTAATTTATACACCATAAAATTCTTTTAGTACGAATTTTGAAATTACTTATTTATTATGGATCAATGGTCACTAAAATATTCAGAAACATTGTGAGATTTGGCATAGACGGCCGCCATTTTGAATTTCGTTGTTTTGAGGCCGATTGACCTCAAAATCGAAATCTGGGTATATCTTTGGTTACAAAAAACGGACCCAATGCTTGAATTGAGAAAAATGGCCGCCATTTTGAATTTCTTTGTTTTAAGGCCAATCGACCTCAAAATCGATATATGGGCAGGTCTTTAGGTACAAAAGACGGATCCAATGCTTGGATTGAGAAAAATGGCCGCCATTTTGAATTTCTTTGTTTTAAGGCCAATCGACCTCAAAATCGATATATGGGCAGGTCTTTAGGTACAAAAGACGGATCCAATGTCAGAATTGAAAAAAGTGGCCGCCATTTTGAATTTCTTTGTTTTAAGGCCAATCGACCTCAAAATCGATATCTGGGCAGGCCTGTAAGTAAAAAAGACGGATCCAATGTTAAAATTGAAAAAAGTGGCCGCCATTTTGAGTTTCTTTGTTTTATGGCCAATCGACCTCAAAATCGATATTTGGGCAGGCCTTTAGGTATAAAAGACGGATCCAATGTCAGAATTGAAAAAAGTGGCTGCCATTTTGAATTTCTTTGTTTTAAGGCCAATCGACCTCAAAATCGATATCTGGGCAGGCCTTTAGGTACAAAAGACGGATCCAATGTCAGAATTGAAAAAGTGGTCGCCATTTTGAATTTCTTTGTTTTAAGGCCAATCGACCTCAAAATCGATATCTGGGCAGGCCTGTAGGTACAAAAGACGGATCGAATGTTAGAATTTAAAAAAGTGGCCGCCATTTTGAATTTCTTTGTTTTAAGGCCAATCGACCTCAAAATCGATATCTGGGCAGGCCTTTAGGTATAAAAGACGGATCCAATGTCAGAATTGAAAAAAGTGGCCGCCATTTTGAATTTCTTTGTTTTAAGGCCAGTCGACCTCAAAATCGATATTTGGGCAGGCCTTTAGGTATAAAAGACGGATCCAATGTCAGAATTGAAAAAAGTGGCCGCCATTTTGAATTTCTTTGTTTTAAGGCCAATCGACCTCAAAATCGATATCTGGGCAGGCCTGTAGGTTCAAAAGACGGATCCAATGTTAGAATTTTAAAAAGTGGCCGCCATTTTGAATTTCTTTGTTTTATAGCCAATCGACCTCAAAATCGATATCTGGGCAGGCCTTTAGGTATAAAAGACGGATCCAATGTCAGAATTGAAAAAAGTGGCCGCCATTTTGAATTTCTTTGTTTTATGGCCAATCGACCTCAAAATCGATATTTGGGCAGGCCTTTAGGTACAAAAGACGGATCCAATGTCAGAATTGAAAAAAAGTGGCCGCCATTTTGAATTTCTTTGTTTTAAGGCCAATCGACCTCAGAATCGATATCTGGGCAGGCCTGTAGGTTCAAAAGACGGATCCAATGTTATAATTGAAAAAGTGGCCGCCATTTTGAATTTCTTTGTTTTAAGGCCAATCGACCTCAAAATCGATGTTTGGGCATGGCTTTAGGTTTAGGTACAAAAGACGGGTCCATTGTCAGAATTGAAAAAAGTGGCCGCCATTTTGAATTTCTTTGTTTTAAGGCCAATCGACCTCAATATCAATTTCTCGGCATATCTGTAGTTACCAAAAACGGATCCAATGTCGGAATTGAAAAAAGAGGCCACCACTTTTTTTTTTTTTTTGTTGACGCGGAGAAAGTGACTTTTTACTACCGCCCAGTGTTCAAGGGGAACGACTGAGCGGTTATGTTGGGTTCACCGTGCCTTACGACCCGACGTTGAGCCGCCCGGAAAGATGGAAAACGTCGGGCGACCGCCGGGCCGAGTCCCTAACCTATGTACACCGCACGGCATACCAACTAAAACTCCGCGGTGGCCAGCTTCGGCGCATTAGGGACGGCTGCGGGCTTCCTCCGACTCACGTCTAAGTTGTCGTCCGCAACCGCCCCTGCGCGTACCGCTGTTGCGGTCCTTCTCCTGTTGTTGCGGGGGCTCAGAAGCCACCGTACACCGAAGGACGCCCTTGGAGGCCACCACTTAGGACTTCTTTATTTTAAGCTAAATTACGTCAAAATCGATACTTGGCGATAGTAAAAACACAGATCTAATGTTAGACTCAATAAAAGTGGTCGCCATTTTAAACTTCTTTGTTTTTAAGACTGATTGGATTTAAGATAGATATTTGGGCTTGTATTTAGCCAAATAGAATAAATCGAGGTGTAATATATGTATGCACGCGCGTGAGAAGTTATACTTCTTTGGCATTATTAACCTTTATAGTTTGGGAAAATTGCAGTCTTGGCTTCGGCCTTTGAATTTTGAAAAAAAAAACAAAGTCCTTGGGTGTGGTAAAACAACAACAGACAAGGCTGCAAGGCTAAGCGCCTTTGTCTTCTCCTTTTACTAAAAAAAATAATTATTATTAGAAACTGTAACGGTTTTGATTTAAATAAAAATATGTACCAAGCGAAGTGACGTCACGGACGTTGAGACAGACTGTGCCCTCTGTGCTGGTCGCCTTTAAAAAAATAATAAACAAGTTCAATTCGTTAACAGTTTATAATCAAAGTGTTTACTTTAGTGTTACAACAGTTGTTAATAGTTATACAGTTACACAGTGCCGTGGCCCGTGAATAATAAAACAATAAACAATAATAGTTATAAACTTACAACTACTTTAAACCTATCTACCCTATACCTACCTAAATAATATCAGTGTTATTCTTTTTGAATGTGGTTTAATATTCGCAGCATCAATTAACTAGTGTGTGTCAGCCTTTACCATTTTGCGTGTGGACTTATGGTGTTTGTATAACATAGGACATTGCTATATAAACAAACATAAACACCAAACTCTATAAGGCGCCATCTACCTGATTTTTTTTATAACTAATTAAATCGATTGCCAATCACTGCAACATGCCGGGTGTTAAGTGTGGTAGCTGCAGAAAATATATGTCGCCGATAGATGCCGCTAAATGCAGCAAATGTAATGTCTCCTATCATCGACTCTGCTCGTCATTACCACGTTCGGGGACTATAGGTCTCTCTTGGCGCTGCTCTGCATGTGCCGGGTCAACGGTGGAACCTCTTATACCTGGCACTCCAATACATACTGCTTCAACCGCTGCACAAGAAACGTTTTCCAAAATGGAGTTGGAATTGCGTCGAATTAGGGAGGAGTTACGCGCGGTTAGGGGTGAATTTCAAGCATTTCGCGAGGAAATCGCTGATCTAAGGAAACTCAATGATCGTATCAATAGCATCGAGAAAAGAGTCGAAGACCTTGAGCAGTCTTATAAACTCGAGGCTACGGCCTACAGTCCTTCGAGAGTCGACGAGATTGTGACGCAACTCAAACTGGACCTTAATGACAGGGACCAGGAACTTTTGTCAACTGATGTCGAGATTGCTAATATTCCAGAAAGTCATGGAGAAAACCTATGTCACACCGTTAGGCTTATTGCCAAGAAGCTGGACGTAAGCATGGACGAGCGTGATATCATTAGCGCAGACAGAGTTGGAGGCCGTCACTTAATTGCGGTAGACTCGTCGGGCCCGTCTGAGGCTCGTCCGCGACTTATTGTGGTTCGTCTTAGCCATCGGGACTTACGTGACGCAGTACTGCGCGCCGCACGAGTGCGTCGTGGAGCGGACACGAGTGACCTTGATCTTCCTGGACAACCAAGAAGGTTCTTTATTAATGAACGCCTCACCAAACTTAACCGAGCGTTATTTCGCCAAGCTAGAGTGGCTAGTACACAGTCTGGATGGAGGTTCGTCTGGACGAATAGGGGTCGTATTTATGCTCGGCAGAAGCATGGTGAAGCTGCTTGCCGCATCCGAAACGAGGACGACATTTCGCGTATCTTTAGGACTGGCGGTGGAACCAAGGACAATGCTGTTCTCAACTCTGTTCGCGACTGAATATATCAATTACTCTCGTCCTTATTATGTATTATGTATTTATGAATGTGCTATCACTGTTAGCAATATGTTTATATTTTGTTTTTGCTGTGTGTTTTGCCCGCACCCTACGGTTTGCTTCGGGTTACCTTTTGACAGTTATCTAATTTTTTTATCGTTCTTTCTGGTACTTATTGTAATTATATTCACTATAAACAATTTTATCATGCTTTGTTTTAATGTAATTTTCCTATTTTTAGGTGCTATTTATTTATTTACTTATACTTGTGTTTCAGCCCATAGTAAATTGCTGTCTGTTCGCCTCCGTTATTGTGTAGGTATGCCATTAGTCTATTTCGACGTTAATTTAAGATATATGGTTCTTTAATTTTTCATTAAGTCTATCTTCTCACTTAATTATGGCTAAAAAAAAATATTTAAAGTTAGGTTTGTATAATGCTGGTTCACTAGGCACTGACCACGATAATTTTGCCGCTGCCTTGGAAAAATACTCATTGGACTTGTTGGCAATCAATGAAACATGGTTAAGAGCGGGCGAAGAAGGTCGTGCCCCAGTCGTCCCTAACTATTCACTGAGACATATACCACGACCAACCAGCGTTCGAGGTGGTCGGGGTGGTGGGGTTGGTTTTTATATAAGGAAAGGTATTAATGTACGGGTATGCTCTCACCCAATAAGCACAAATGTGGAACAGATGTGGTTGGGACTAAATA
Organism: Lapara coniferarum; assembly: GCA_949316025.1. Lineage (NCBI taxonomy): Eukaryota > Metazoa > Arthropoda > Insecta > Lepidoptera > Sphingidae > Lapara > Lapara coniferarum. The sequence goes on from OX438929.1 coordinate 26,280,959, forward strand.
TCAAGGGTTCGTCACTGGTGATTGGCACAGCGTATCGTCCCCCCTGGTTAGACGTAAACGTTTTTTTTGATGCTGTCATGGACTCAGTTTCGTCATTTTCTCATTGCGATGCTATCATTCTCTTGGGGGATTTTAATATTAATGTTTTGAATAATGAAGACCCTAAAACTAAATTATTTAACGAGTTCTTGTGTAGCATGGGCTTGAGTCAAATCGTCAACAAGCCTACACACTTTACTGATACTAGCGAAACATTAATTGATTTAGTGTGTTCTAGTGTGAAGGCATTTAATGTAAGTGTTGAACTTTTGGGGTCTCTAATAGGTCATGCATTTATTACATGCAATTTTTCTTTCGATAAACCGAAAACTCCCCCTAAACGAATCACTTTTAGACCCATTAGAGATATATGTTTTGATCAGTTCGAACATGACCTAGCCTCTATCAGATGGGATTTAATTTGCTCATCGGAGGACCTAGACAGCATGGTGAGTGACCTTGGTAATGTCGTTGTGTCTATTTTTGACATTCATGCTCCCGTCCAGTCTAAAGTTATCAAAGATCCCCCCTCCCCTTGGCTGACTTACAATGTCAGATTCATGATGCGTCTCCGAGACGAAGCTTTAGCCAGATATCATTCTTCTAAACTTGATAAGCATAAACTTTATTATAAGGAGTTAAAGAAGCTGGTTAATTCTGCATTACATAATGAAAAGTTGGCTTTTTTTCAACAAACTATTAATTGTAACATTCATGACCCTCAGTCGCTGTGGAGGAATTTAAAGACAAAAGTTTTACCACCAAAATCCACTGAGCTCCCAATTCACTTTGACGATCCTAGTCAAATAAATGACAGTTTTTTAAATATTCCTGTCAATTTGAATCCAAAGACTTCGTACGTTAGTTTCTACAAAGATAATAGACATAGCGCAGCTACCTTTTCACTTCAAACCATTAATTCCTCCTGGGTCTTCAAAATCTTAAAACAACTCAGGTCCAATGCAATGAGAGTTGATCATATTACGCTGGAAATGGTTACAATGTCTTTACCCTCAGAGTCTGGACGCCATTACGGCTATCATAAATAAATCGCTTACTATTGGCAAATTCCCCACTATGTGGAAAACTGCCATAGTAAAGCCAATTCCTAAAGTCGCTAACCCCATCAGCATAAAAGATCTTAGACCAATTAGTCTCTTGCCCTGCCTTTCCAAGGTTCTAGAAAAAGCAGTATCTTCTCAAATCACGGAGTACGTTGAGAAACACAATATCTTGCCAGACAGACAATCGGGTTTTCGGAAACACAGAGGCACTAATACAGCACTATTGGATGTTACCGATAACATTATTGCTGCACAAGATCAGGGAATGGGCACTATTTTAATTTTGTTGGACTTTTCACGTGCATTCGATTCTGTGAACAGTTCTCTACTGTTATCCAAGCTAGGCTACTATGGATTCGATCATAATGCCGTTCAGTGGTTCGAATCGTATGTAATGGGACGTACGCAGTTTGTTGAAATCCGGAGAGATAATGGTGACGTTTTGGTGTCTGAGAAGCGTGCAGTCACCAGGGGGGTGCCGCAAGGCTCCATACTTGGCCCTCTATTATTTAGCATATACTGTGCAGATGTTGTCAGCAGTTTCCAATACTGTAAGTACCATATATACGCTGATGATATACAGATGTATATATCCTTCAAGCCAGAGCACATGCATTCAGCTTTAGGCCAACTGAATCAGGACCTAAACAGAGTTTATACTTGGGCAGAATCTAATTCTCTCATGTTAAATGCAAAAAAAAACAAAATTTTTGATAATGGGCACGAAAAGTCAAATTCATAAAATAGCAGCTTTAAATCCAATGCCAATGATTGCTGGAGAAAAAATTGAACGAGTTTCTGAAGCACGTAATCTTGGTTTGACTATGGATGAACACTTAAGATTTGAGAAACATGTGGCGGATATTGTCAGGAATTGTTTCTATCGTTTAAAAGTAATTTACAAAATAAGAAACTATTTGAGTATTGATTTGAGAATTAAACTTGTTGACTCATTAATTCTCTCTAAATTTAATTATGCGGACTCGGTATATGGGCCATGTTTGCTTGCAAAGACGTCTCGCCTCATACAAAGAGTGCAAAATGCTTGTGTACGCTTTTGTTTTGACGTTCCTTCACACAGCCATATAACACCTATCTTGAATCGACACAAGCTGCTGAATATGAAGCACAGGAGGGACTTACATCTCGCATCCTTGATGTTTGGCGTGGTCAAATTACAGATCCCACTATACCTATACTCGAAACTAGTATGGGCACGAGACTACAAGAAATATGCTTCCCGCTCCTGTGCTCATCTGCTACGTATTCCTCGACATGGCACGGCTGCATTTCGAGGTAGTTTTCGATTTCAGGCCACCAAGTGTTGGAACTCGTTACCACCTCCCATACGCGTTCTGAAAAATAAATGTAGTTTTAAAATTAACTATAAAAATATTTTATTGCGTAATCAAATTGAACTATCCTAATTTATCATCTATTATACATATTATGATTATAAATTATACAAGATATATAGTACCTTTTTGATTTTGTTTTTTTAAGTGTTTAGAAACATAAATAATGAATATACGTACCTTCATGATGCAGACCGTAGGGCTTAGCGGATTGTTAATGTTGTGATCGCTCTTGGGCTATGACACTAATAGTTATAATTTTTTATCGTAATTTAATTCAAATTTGTATACGTAATAAGTAGTGATGGCTTTTTTTTATTATTTTATTTTATTTAATATTGGAGTAAAACTGCGCCTGCGCAGCGCGCGGCTACCTTTTATCACGGGCGCTGGCCGTCTTATGTGAGCGCTGGCTGTCTAATTATGACGAAACACCCAGTGACTCACTTCTCTTCACTCACAGGCCTTCTGCCCCCGAGCGGCGGACCACCGCTGTAGACGCGCGTTGCACAGAGCGCCTTTTAGTTACTTTTTTTGCTTTTTTGTCCTTTTTATAATTCTTTTGGGCTCGGGTTTTTTTTAAGTACTTGGACTGTATTCGCACTAAAGGTTTTTATAAATTTAGGGACTTCTGTCTCTAAGGTGTCCGTGCGGCACTCTGGGTGGACACTGAAAACCAGTGCTGTGTGATGGCTCTCGTCATTACACAGCGTTTGCTGAGATGTCCACCTAGTTGCCATGGTATGAGTTTTTTAATTTTTGTTTTATTGTATGTACCTATTAGTTACATGTTCTCTCATCTGTGGCAATAAATGTTTCTTTCTTTCTTTACCACTGACTTAACAGAAATACTTTCATACAAAATATCACCAAGCGAACGACCGGCACGAAGGCAATGACCAACTAACTCGAACTGTCAAATGTTCTATGCTTTTATAGCAAAAATTGTAGATCATGTCATTAATACCCGCACAAAAAATATTTTTGCCCTAACATTATATTGAATGAACTACTCCTAGCCAGTTTCGGCCACGGCGGCTAATCTCAACGGTGATCAGCCAGGTACGCAGGATATATTATAGTGCACAAGTGTGTGCGCAATACACAGGTGCACTCACTATTCCTTCACTCTCATAGTCCGGTGAGACGGCAATCCGACATGACCGGAGAGAGATCAGGCGCAGGACCAACGGCTTTACGTGCTTTCCGAGGCACGGGGGTATCACACCGCCAACTTCCTGACTCCGAGCTGCGACTGAGTAAATTTTAAGATGGAAAAACCCAGTCACAATTTTTTTTGGCTCGACCCGGGATTCGAACCCAGGACCTCAGCGCGCAAATCGTACTCGTAATGCGTACGCAATACCACTACGCCACCGAGGCAGACATTATATTATATAATTATTAAATATAGAATTTAGAGAATAATAAATATATATGACATAATTTGTACTTAATATTAGAAGATTCTTAATTTAAAATATTTATTATTGATTATTTAAAAAATATTATTTTTTTTATAATTAATTTAAAAAAAAGACAACCAATAATATCACTTAAGACGAGGCTATATGGGCTTGAACCCTTTGCCTTCCCTATAAGGGGAAAATTATAATAAAAAAACAACCGTGAGAATTTTTGTGTCACACATGCGCGCGCATCGTAAAATTTCACTCCCATAAATTTTTCATAACGCGCTTAAGGTATAACTTAAAAAAAAAAAAGATACAGTAATTGAATGGCCACCCACCAGGGCATAACGATGTAGGGGAAGAAAAATATTATAGTAAGATAATTTCTACTACGCGGCTAATTATGCTTATAGCTATTGTTGAATTGCTAACGACCCCCGGATTTTTAACCGATTTTGATGCTTTCACAGAAGAATTTACTTTATTACCTGTTTGCTGCCACGGGCCACTACTTAAATTCGAAGACAAATTCCTTTTTTTGCGACATAACAAAGCTGCAATATCGTTATTGAAGAGAATTGAATAAGCTTTGATGGTGATATTATTTAAAAGTGATATAATTAAAACCTACTATAGTTTGTGGCCATATCCAGCGGATTTTGATTTTAAAACCAATGGCCCTTAAAACAAGAACATTTAACATGGAATGCAGTTATTAAAATTCCAACCTCGATTAATTAGTTTTGGCTAAAAGACAAGCCCAAATATCTATCTTAAATCCAATCAGTCTTAAAACAAAGAAGTACAAAATGGCGACCACTTTTCTTAAGTCTAACATTAGATCTGACTTTTACTATCAATGGCATGCCAAGTATCGATTTTGAGGTCAATTGGCCTTAAAACAAAGAAATTCAAAATGGCGGCCACTTTTTTCCATTCTAATGTTCGATCCGTCTTTTGTACCTGCAGGCCTGCCCAGATATCGATTTTGAGGTCGATTGGCCTTAAAACAAAGAAATTCAAAATGGCGGCCACTGTGGTGGTGTGGTACATATAGGTTAGCGTAGCATTAAGGAGTCAGTCAATAAATGGATGTCACTTAAGACAGTAGTGTTTATCATTTCATATCCCCGGAACACCTCACACTACATGGCGACCCTGCCAGTCGCGTCGGCGTCAGCCATGTAAAAGCGCGCGACGCGAAACAAAATTATTATTTCGGAGAATGTTAAAAATTCAGATTTTTTCAAATATCAGAAGAACCTGCAAATAAAAAGAAAACGAAAAATAATATCCGAGGGAAGAAATACAAAATATTAAAATATACAATAATTATAATCAAAATGTGTCGAGCAACCGTAGAGAAGGAGGAAGTCGTTCAAAATGCTGCTGCGGGAGGCGACGCGGCTCTAAAAAATTTTGGCGGAAGAATGGAAACAATCCACTCTATGCTAATAGGCATACTAGTGATAATTGGCATAGTTGTGATAATTTTACTTTGGAAGATGCATAACAGATGTCAGAAAAAGCTAATACAAAAAGAAATCGGGCAGAATACTTTAAGGCGTATCCGGTCGTCCTTTGGTAAAGGACAAAATGCAAACTTGGAAGATCTGTGAAAGTGCGTAAACAAGTGCGAAAGTGATTGTGAATAAATATAATTAATGGAAAGACTTATTATTATAGCCAAATCCTTACAAAATTTACAGGAAGACATTAAAAAGCTAGGACCGAAAAGGCGGAGTGAGAAGTTAGGTTTAAATAAATATAAAGAGTCGGAAAATTTATATAACGAATATAAAATATTGGTGCAAGATAAGAGTTTGTGTAGTGAGACATTAAAGCTAGAGTTAAGTGGATATACCTTAGAATTATTAATAAGTGACATAGAGCGTAGTTATGTGAAAATACTTGAATATAAAAAGGAAAAAAATACATGTGAATTGGAGGTAAAGAGTACATCATATAAAATGGAAAATTTTAATCTTAAAACCGCAAGTACATTAATTCCATTCATGGATGGTAAGGAAGAGACGATAGAAAGGATAATAGAAGGAATAGAAATGTATGAGAGTTGTTTGAAAGATGAAGAAAATAAGAAATTGCTGATTTCATTTGTAATAAAGACACGACTATCAAAAACTGCAAAGCTTAAGTTAAAAAGCAGTTATCTAACTGTATCTAGTCTGGTCGAAGACATTAAGGCCTGTCTTCTTACAAAGAAATCTGCAAATTCGATATTGGCACAAATAAATAATTTGTCACAAAATGATTTATCTATTTCGGAATACGGTGCAAAATTAGAGGATTTGTTTATTAACCTTACTATAGCGCAAGCCGGAGGTAATCAAAAAGCGAGTGAAATACTGAGTCCGATAAATGAAAAATTAGTCATTAAAAGATTTTCAGATGGGTTAAGGAACCGACGTCTTAGCACTATTTTGGCAGCCCGTGAGTATAGCGAACTGAAGGACGCTGTTCGTGCGGCAGAGGATGAGGAGCTGGCACGGCCGGTGACTTCAGGCCATGATGCGGTGTTCTCATTTTCACGAGGTAGGTACCCTAAATATAATCGGGGTCAAGGTACGTATTACCGTAGGAATACCAATTATTACCAAGGAAACAAAGCGGCTCCACATCAGAAGAGTCAAGGTGGCAACAGCAGACAGGCTATGGCACCACGTGGCAGATATAACCAGCAACGTGGTTATTCAAGGCCATCGAATAGAGGGAGCTACAGAGGAAATCGAGGTAACAGAAGTGGCCGGCAGAGCAGCATGTATGCAACCGCCGAGCCAATAGAAGAAAAGAAAGAAGAAGTCTATCTAGGTGAGTTTTTTCGGAACCCCTAATTATGTAATGACATGCGAAAGTTTGGATTGTATTTACTTGTACTATGGAAATAACAAATTGAAATTTTTGATTGATACAGGTGCATCTATATCTATAATTAATTCTCATTTAGTTAAAAATAATATCAAAATTTATAATGACAAAACAATCATAAAAGGTATAGGTGGAAAAGTACATGCAAATAGCTTCGCATACATTCCATTGCAATCGGAAGACGGTGTTAGGTTGCGCCACAAGTTATATCTATTTGACACCATGCCTTGCAAAACAGATGGCATCATCGGGTTGGACTTTCTGAGAAATTATAATGCAAACATAGACCTACCAACGGATAGACTTACCTTACGATTAAATAATATAGAATGTATTATTGAAATACAGAAGCGTTTTGAGGAAGATATAGGAGCCTATTTAGATATTCCAGCTAGAAGTGAATCTATACACTATATTAATATTAATAAGAACATTTATAAAGACTGCGTGGTATATGCAAAACAGTTAGGTGAACATATATTTTTGGCGAGTAGTATAGTGCAGCCAAAAAGAGGTAAAATTCCTGTAAAAATTTTAAATACGAGTGATAATTCTGTAAGAATCTCTAAAAATAATTTAATCAATAATGATGACCTAGATTATTTAGAAAATTATAATGTTCGCTCATTCCAAAAAACACAAAATGGAGTCGAACGTGTAAAAAAGTTACTAGCCGAGTTAAAGTTATCACATTTATATTCCGATGACAGAAAACAGATTGAAATTATATGTGCAAAATATGCAGATATATTTTTCTTGGAAGGAGACACGCTAGGTACTGCGAGTGTTGTAGAACAAACAATAGCAGTGAAACCTAATACGAAGCCAGTGTATGTCAAACCTTATCGTTTGCCACAGTTTTCCAAACCGGAAATAATTAAACAAATTGATAAAATGATAAGGGATGACATAATAGAACCTGCTAATAGTGAATGGAATAGCCCAATACTTTTAGTCCCCAAAAAATCAGACAGAGAGAAGAAATGGCGACTAGTCATAGACTATAGGAAGGTTAACGAGTCAATTCAAGATGACAAGTTTCCATTACCCAACATTACAGAAATACTAGATTCACTTTCAGGTAGTATTTGTTTCAGCCATTTAGATCTTCATCAAGGGTTTTATCAAGTTAAGTTAAATCCCAGAGAGTAGGGACATCACTAGTTTTTCGACAAGTTCAGGTCAATATCGTATGAAACGTCTCCCTATGGGTCTCAAAATATCACCGAGTGCATTCTCTAGGGTCATGACTATAGCTATGTCAGGTCTTACATTTGAAAAGTGTTTTGTTTACTGTGACGATTTAATTGTGTTTGGAAGAACAACAGAAATACATAACAGAAATCTTATAGATATTTTTGAACGAATTAGGAAATTGAATCTTAAACTTAATCCAGCAAAATGCGACTTTATGAAAACACAACTGCTTTACTTAGGTCATATAGTATCAGCCGATGGCGTTCTGCCAGATCCTGAAAAAATTTCCATAATAAAGAATTATCCGATACCAAAAAATGCAGACGATGTAAGACGGTTTACCGCATTTTGTAATTATTATAGGAAATTCATTCCTTCATTTGCAGAAATTACAGTTCCGTTAAATAAATTGTGTAGAAAAAATGAAAAATTTTTGTGGACACCCGACTGTCAAAAATGTTTCGAAAATCTTAAAGAAAAATTAATCAGTTCACCGATTTTACAATACCCAGATTTTTCGAGTGAGAATGAATTTGTCCTTCAAACGGATGCATCAGGAATAGCAATAGGTTCTGTTCTGTGCAATAAAGATCTAAGACCGGTAGCGTACGCTAGTAGACCACTAAATAAAGCCGAGTTAAATTATCCCACAATACAAAAAGAACTTTTAGCAATAGTGTGGAGTATAAAATATTTTAGACCGTATTTGTATGGAAGGAAGTTCACAATCATGACAGATCATAAACCTCTTATCTATCTATTTGGAATGAAGGACCCATCCACACGACTTTTAAAATTTAGATTGCTATTAGAAGAGTACAACTTTGTTATTAAATACATAAAAGGTACTGATAACGCGGTCGCTGATGCATTGAGTAGGGTAACCATAAGCTCAGACGAATTAAAATTAATTAATGAAAAAGTAGTAGCGATGGTAATGACAAGAGCACAAAAAGCAAGGATAGATTTAGAAAGTAAGAAACAATCGGAAAGGAGTAGTAGTTCTCTTAATAAATGTGCGGAACCAAGGTTTGGCCAACCACGGATTGCGCAGATATTAAGAAAACCAAGTGAAGCGATAGAATTGAAATTTATACAAGGAAAAGACCTTGTTAAGAAAAATATACAATATAAAAAAGAATGTTTAGCTTATGTAAAAGATGAATTTACTTTATTTATCAACCTCAATTATATGTCGCATTTTACGCGAGTCGAATTTGCGAATTTATTGAGTGATTGTTGTAATGAAATAAATATCGAAGAACTATGCATAGTAAAGAGCGATAAAAATGTTGATTTTATCAAAGAATTAATTAATGAGATAAAGAATAGAGAAAAGTGGTCCGGACCACGAATACATATACTTAGAGGAATAAAAAGAGTACTAGAAAATGATGAAAAAACATACATACTACATGACTATCATTTGTTGCCTACTAGCGGGCATGCAGGTGTGCGACGTATGATAAATAATATCAAAGGTAAGTACTTTTGGCCAGGAATGGAGAACGACGTACGTAATTACGTTGCTAAGTGTCATAAGTGCCAAACAAGTAAGTATTCAAGGAATATAATAGAACCTATGGTGATTACTACAACGGCAACGAGCGCATTTGAAAAGGTATATTTAGACATAGTGGGGCCCCTAGATAAGGATGTAGATGGTAATGTTTATATTTTAAGTCTGCAATGCGAGCTGAGTAAGTTCGTCGAGGCATATCCATTACAACGAAAAGATACGGTAAGTGTAGCAAGATGTTTTATAAATAATTTCGTGCTTAGATATGGTCTACCTAGAACTATTGTTTCGGATCGAGGTACGGAATTCATGTCGGAAACTATGACAGAGGTGTGTAGGTTACTTCAAATAGAAAAAATAAATTCAACAGCTTATCACCATCAGTCGATAGGCGCTTTGGAAAACACCCATAAGCATTTAGCAGCATTTTTAAGAACTCAGTGTGACGGGCATACTGAGACATGGAGCCAGTGGCTACAGTTTTGGTGTTTTTCCTTTAATACAACCGTACATTCGGAAACACAGTACACACCGTATGAACTAGTTTTCGGGAAAACATGTAACTTGCCTAGCAATTTAACCAACGATGTAGTGGATCCTCTTTATAATACAGACAATTATGCATTAGAAATTAAGTATAGGCTACAGTTAGCACATAAGGAAGTTAGAGATAATTTAATTTTAGGAAAATTAAAAAGAAAATTTACCTACGATAAAAAATGCAATCCAATTAGTTACAAAAAAGGAGACCTAGTTTTGATTAAAAATGAAACAGGAAAAAAGTTAGAAATGTTATATGAAGGACCTTATGAAGTGTTAAGTGAAAATGAGCCTAATGTTACTATTATTAAAGGTAATAAGCCAGAGATTGTTCACAAAAACAGAACAAAAAGATATGTGACATAACTAAAATATGTTTATTAAGTATTTAGTTTTATTTTATGTTATACTTTACTTTATACACTGCGTTCTAGAGTACTTATCCTAATAATACATATTAAGATAAGTAATTAAGTATACTTACTATAAGGTCAAATGATAAAAACCTGATCAAGGTTCGAAAATTAAAACTTTATAATTTCTATTAATTTTAAATAGAAAACATTATATTAAAGTTAAGTATCATATTGTAGTAATTGTTATAATTAAGTTAAGTGAGTTAAAAAAAAAAAAAATCTTCACTATATTTTTTTTTTATCTGCCACCCCCAGGATGTGGTGGTGTGGTACATATAGGTTAGCGTAGCATTAAGGAGTCAGTCAATAAATGGATGTCACTTAAGACAGTAGTGTTTATCATTTCATATCCCCGGAACACCTCACACTACACCACTTTTTTCAATTATAACATTGGATCCAACTTTTGTACCTACAGGCCTGCCCAGATATCGATTTTGAGGTCGATTGGCCTTAAAACAAAGAAATTCAAAATGGCGGCCACTTTTTTCAATTCTAACATTGGATCCGTCTTCATTACCTAAAGGCTTGCCCAGATATCGATTTTGAGGTCGATTGGCCTTAAAACAAAGAAATTCAAAATGGCGGCCACTTTTTTCAATTATAACATTGGATCCAACTTTTGTACCTACAGGCCTGCCCAGATATCGATTTTGAGGTCGATTGGCCTTAAAACAAAGAAATTCAAAATGGCGGCCACTTTTTTCAATTCTAACATTGGATCCGTCTTCATTACCTAAAGGCTTGCCCAGATATCGATTTTGAGGTCGATTGGCCTTAAAACAAAGAAATTCAAAATGGCGGCCACTTTTTTCAATTATAACATTGGATCCAACTTTTGTACCTACAGGCCTGCCTAGATATCGATTTTGAGGTCGATTGGCCATAAAACAAAGAAATTCAAAATGGCGGCCACTTTTTTCAATTCTAACATTGGATCCGTCTTTTATACCTAAAGGCCTGCTCAGATATCGATTTTGAGGTCGATTGGCCTTAAAACAAAGAAATTCAAAATGGCGGCCACTTTTTTCAATTCTAACATTGGATCCGTCTTCGGTACCTAAAGCCCTGCCCAGATCTCGATTTTGAGGTCGATTGGCCTTAAAACAAAGAAATTCAAAATGGCGGCCACTTTTTTCAATTCTAACATTGGATCCGTCTTCATTACCTAAAGGCTTGCCCAGATATCGATTTTGAGGTCGATTGGCCTTAAAACAAAGAAATTCAAAATGGCGGCCACTTTTTTCAATTATAACATTGGATCCAACTTTTGTACCTACAGGCCTGCCTAGATATCGATTTTGAGGTCGATTGGCCATAAAACAAAGAAATTCAAAATGGCGGCCACTTTTTTCAATTCTAACATTGGATCCGTCTTTTATACCTAAAGGCCTGCTCAGATATCGATTTTGAGGTCGATTGGCCTTAAAACAAAGAAATTCAAAATGGCGGCCACTTTTTTCAATTCTAACATTGGATCCGTCTTCGGTACCTAAAGCCCTGCCCAGATCTCGATTTTGAGGTCGATTGGCCTTAAAACAAAGAAACTCAAAATGGCGGCCACTTTTTTCAATTCTAACATTGGATCCGTCTTTTCTACCTACAGGCCTACTCAGATATCGATTTTGAGGCCCATCGGCCTCAAAACAAAGAAATTCAAAATGGCGGCCGCTTTTCTCAATTCTAATATATAATTAAGATTTGCATCCAATGGAAACCCAAAAATAACCTAAAAAGAAACAACCTGTAGATGTTCAGTTTTCATACATTTTGCAGAAATCGGCCCGAGCGTGGATCCACGCTCCGGCAGAGTTTGAACACTTTTTTTGAGCGTGGATCCACGCTCCCGGCACGCGAGGGCTTAATTTTCCCCGCTTTTTTCACATTTTCCATTATTTCTTCGCTTCTAATAGTTGCATCGTGATGTTATATAGCCTATAGCCTTCCTCGATAAATGGTCTATTCAACACAAAAATAATTTTTCAATTCGAACCAGTAGTTCCTGAGATTAGCGCGTTCAAACAAACAAACAAACTCTTCAGCTTTATAATATTAATATAGATGAATTGAAATTTGTTTGTAGCCTGTTTTAAAAACACATACCTTACTTTTTGTTGCTGAGATTTCTAAACCTATTTCCAGAAGAAGTTGAACAATAACATTAAGGACAGCTTGTACTTTTTCTACACTTTCATTTATTTTACTATGTACCTACGGTATACAAGACAAAATCATCAGCATATTGGGAGATTAGAATTTCTGGATGAACCATCATAGCTTGTCTACAAATATTAAAAGTTGCAATATTAAAAAGTAATGGTGAGATAGGATCTCCCTGGGCTAGACCCTGGCCAGTACGTCTACATATGAAGGCATTATTAAGCATTACTTTTAAATTTCTTTCTTTTAAAAAGTTCCAAAAATAACGACATATTTGTGATCCTACACCTATATGGTCCATCGTTTCAATTAATGCAGTAATATTAACATTGTTGTAGGCATTTTCTGCATCAAGAAAACAACCGATTGTAAAACACTTATCAGCAAAACCTTTTTGAATTCGGGAAACTAAATTTACTAGATTATCTAAAGTCGAGCGTTTTTTTCGAAAACCTGTCGTATACGGCGTAAAAATGTTTTTATTTTCTATATACCACTCTAAACGTTTACACAATATATTGTGAAAAACTTTACACAAACACGACATCATTGAGATGGGCCTCAAAGAAGAAGAAATTTGCGGATCACGTCTTGGTTTTGGTAGAGGAAAAATTGCAGTATCACGCCATTGTCTTGGAATTTGACCGTTCACGTATACTTTGTTATACAATATTAGCAAAAACGATTTAGCATTATCGGGAAGATATTTTATCATGGAATATGAGATGTGATCACAACCAGGAGAAGTATCTTTATTGCGGAGACTGCAATGAAGTTCTTGCTCAGTAATTGGTACCTCCAGCTGTAAGTTGATTGACTTAATATTCGGATCGCAAGGACACGCGTAATCGGGAGTTAGGCTAAGTAAAAGATTATTGATGTTTTGAATATCTATGTATTTTTTGGGAATTCTGTGGCCTTTGTACCATCTCATTTTGTGCCACATTTCAGTTTGTGTGGTAATTTGATCTATAGACGACCAAAATTTTTTCCAACTAGAAATTTTTCTTTTTCGTATTAATTTTTGCGACTCTATTATTTTGTTATGAAGATCATCGAAGTTTCTTGGTGTTGGGTTGCGTCTAAATTTTGAAAGAGCTAGCCTACGTTTAGCTACCGATTGAGAAATTTCAGAATTCCAATACGGTTTAGGCCTAAAAGTATTACTATTAAATTTTACAAGTGGAATATGAATATCGGCGGCTATACTTAAATAATTAATAAATTTATCATATAGTACTTGTATATCGTCTTCATTTTTTATAGGGAATTTAGAAAATAGGTTTTGTAATAAATCTTTATAAGCGTCCCAATCTGCTTTCTTATAATTTCTTCTATAGAAGTGATCCGATTTTGCATTAAAGTTCGTTGATATTTTAATGACCAGGTGATCGCTCCCTAATGATTCGTTGAGTACATTCCAGTTGAAATTTTAAGCTATATCTGATGAGACCAATAATATGTCTGGAGATGACTACTGGAGGACACCGTTAACGAGTCGCATACGAGTTGGTTGGCCTTCGTTTAAAGTTACGATTTGATGATCCAAAGAAGCGTCTAACAATTGGTAGCCTCTGCTATCCGTTTTACACGACCAATTTGTGTGATGACCATTAAAATCCCCTAAAATAAAAGTGTTTTTTTTAAATAAGGAAAATATCGTATCCCAATCTTGATACGTAGTACGTACTGCAGGTGCACAGTACACTACCACAACATACTTGATTTCACTACAATTTTGAACTTTTATACTTAACCCAAGAGAGGGCGCCACAGTGCCGCTGTTGCCATCGTTCTCACAAATAAATAACGTTTTAAAAATAGTTCAAGTGTATAATATCATAGGAATAGTGCCAAAATAGTAAATTATTGTGTCAATACAGCGAAATAATATAAAGTGCAGTAATAAAAAACAGTAAAACCTTGTGAAAAGTGCAAAATAGTGACTATAAAAAAAGGGACTTGTCAAACAAATAAACACGAGAAATAAGATAAAAAACAGTGAGAAAATGCTATTGTTGCGTGTTGCAAACAAATATTAAAACCGAACAAGACTGTGAAATGTGTAAAACATGAAATAAATATATGGACATAACCTAAAAAAATACAAATTAACGACCCACAAATAAAAAACAAAAATTATTATATACAACGCCATCTATCCTTAGCGTTTGTGATTACTCATTAAAATTATTAACTTATCACCACCGCCATCTAACGACGCTCATTGTCATCGCTTATCGCTTACCAAAGATCGATATAGATACTTGGGAGCTTGACAAAAACAATCCGAACGGAAACAATAGAGGTCGCTAGTGTCCACATTACAAAATCATGGAAGAACTTAAAAAGATGCTGGAAAGTATGCAACAAGATATAAAACAGCAAAAAATAGATATGTTGGAAATGAAGGAAGACATTAAAAATACAATAAACAATAACATTAATGAGAAGTTTGGCAGCTTGGAACTTAAACAGGAACTTTTGGAAAAATCTAGAAGAACAAAACACAAAAATAAGCAACTTAGAAAGATATATTAGACGCAAAAACCTAGTCCTGTTCGGGGTACCAGAGCGAGAAAAACACTACCACGAATTAGAGGAACAATCATTAATATAATAAACACCTACTTCAAAGTTTCCTGCGACAATAACATTGAAGCTGTTAGGAGACTAGGCAGGAAAGGCGAAAAGACAAGACCGGTTGTAATAACGTTCAATACGTTGAGCTTTAAAATAAAAATTCAGAAGAACAAGAGCTGTCTGCATAACTCTTCTTTCTACATAAAAGAAGACTACCCAAAAGAAGTTCTTAACAAACGCAAAGAACTACAAATACAGCTACAAAAAGAAAACGAGGCAGGCAACACTGCTTTTATTAAATACGATAAGCTTATTGTATTAAAAAACAAGATACCCAATGCTCACAACCAGAAAAATAAAAGAAACCTGTCGGTATCTCCGGAGACATCTCATCCTTGCAGTCCAACAACTCATCACAGTAATAAGCAACCATCAAAGAAAAATAAAGCCACCAACAAAAAAGATTATATTCTAAAACAACCAAAACTGAATTTCCCCAATAAAGATATCACTCAAAGCCATGAAAAGCAAACACTACACAATGCGGCAATTTCGCAAGAATGACATAAGACAACGGCCTCTCTATGTCCCCCACTACGGCCGGTCACCGCGGGGGTCACAGACCAAAACCCTCCACTCCACCCAATATACATATGTACATACAATGCTCGATCACTATTATCACATGAAAGGTTACTAGAATTTAAAGAAGCAATATCAACGATCAAATATAATATTATCGGGCTGGCAGAAATTAGACGCTCAGGATATAACATTGAAGAAGATGAGGACCATATATTCTGTTACTATGGTGAAACCAAGGGTGAATATGGGGTAGGTTTCCTCATTAAAAAGCACCTAAAAGAAAATGTAGAGAGCTTCACTGCAATTTGTAGTCGAATATGTATACTGCATTTAAACTTTAATAAAACAAACCTATCCATTGTTCAAGTTCATGCACCAACCTGCAACGCAAGTGAACTGGAAATAAAAGATTTTTACGATCAGATACAAAGATCCTTGCAATACTGCAGTAAAAACATTATAATTATGGGTGACTTAAACGCCCGAGTTGGTCAAAAACTGAAAGGCGAAGATAGAATATTAGGTAACTCATGCTTCGGTAAAAGAGACAAAAGAGGTGAAACTCTACTCCAGTTTTGTTGGGAAAACAGCCTGTTTGTAATAAACAGCCTATTCCCGAAGAATACCAAAAACCTATGGACGTGGCTTTCGCCTAAGAACAACAAGAGCCAGATAGATTACATACTATCAAACATAAAAGAAAAAATCACCAACATTGAAGTATTAAACAATATATCGTTCCCTAGCGATCACAGGCTTGTGAGAAGTACTGTCCTGCTAACTAACATAAAAAAATCTAGAGCCAAATATAAGAAAAGCAACTATGCCCTGAAATCTAGAGACGAGCAAGATCAATACAAAGAGGTTCTAAAAACACATGTTTCAAACATCACGTTAGACAAAAACGACGACGTAGAGACATACTATAAGAAAATCAAAAAAGCAATCGAAACAAGTTTATCATCAACACACCATAGAAATAGAAATAAAAAGCAACACATTATTTCAGAAAAAACAAAAGCTCTCATACATAGAAGGAAGGAATTAACCAATAAGAAACATTTAACAATAGAAGAAAAACAAGAGAAAAGCTATTTGTATAAAAATATTAACAGAATTATTAAAAATGAATATCAAGAGCATAGAATAAAAATAATTGAAAATCATTTGAACAAATCAGGGAGTATAAAAAAAGGTTTGAAAGAATTAACAACATCTAAAAAATGGATTTCCTGCTTAAAAGAGAGCTCTACAAGTAATAAAAAAACCTATTCAAGATTAGACATCATATCAGCAGCAACTGAATTTTATAAAAATCTCTACGCCTGCGAAACTCTATCGTATGAAGATATTGCACCAATAAAGAAAAACTTCACTACCTTACAAAGATTCTCAGTCCATGATATTTCTACAAAAATAAAAACTTTAAAAAAAGAAAAAAGCAGTGGACCTGATGGCATACCAAACGAGGCCATTTTAGTAGGAAAGTCTCTGCTAGTACCTCATTTAGTTACCTTATTCAACAAAATACTAGACGACAGAAAAATTCCTGCCGAGTGGGCAAAATCAGACATAGTCCTGCTTTATAAAAAGGGAAATCCTGCTGACATAAGCAATTATCGGCCAATTAGCTTACAATCAAGCCTCTACAAGCTCTTAGCCTCATGCGTTGAAGAACGCCTCACGAAATACACCGAAAAGTACCAACCGGTAGAGCAGGCGGGTTTTAGAAAAAACTATTCAACTATAGACCACATCCACTCACTAGAGTTGGTGATAGAAAAATACAATGAAACGAACCGTCCACTCTATGTCGCGTTTATTGACTACGCCAAGGCTTTCGATTCTATATCCCATACAAGCATGTGGAGAGCCTTGCAGGAATGCGAAGTACCATCAGAAACTATAGAACTCATACAAGACATATACAGGAAAAGCGTAAGTAGAGTGGTCTTGGACAAAACAGGCTCTGAAATAAACATATGTAGAGGCGTGCGCCAAGGAGACCCTCTATCCCCTAGAATTTTCATTACCGTTCTACAAAATATCATGAAGACACTAAAATGGGAAAACAAAGGTATAAACATAAATGGTCAATTACTAAGTAATCTCAGATTCGCCGACGATATTGTACTCTTCGCAGAAAGTGCATTGCAATTAGAAAAAATGGTAAAGGAAATACATGCTAATAGCACTGAAATCGGTTTGCAACTAAATATAACAAAAACAAAAATTATGACAAATAGTAAAAAGTATCCAGTACACATTAATAACATCCCACTAGAATATGTTGAAGAGTATGTTTATCTAGGCAAACAAATGTCGTTCAAAAAATGCAGACACAAAGATGAATTGACTAGACGTGTAAACATGGCATGGAATAAATTTTGGAGCTTCAAAGAAATCCTAAAATCAAATATTCCCATGAAACTCAAGAAAAAAGTATTAGATTCATATATTTTACCATCTCTGTCCTATGCATCCCAGACGTGGATATTTAACAAGAAAACGAAAAATAAAATTTTAGTAACGCAAAGAGCCATGGAACGGAGCATTCTAAATTTAAAATTAAAAGATAAAAAAAGAAGTGTTGATATTAGGAAGGCAACAGAAGTTATTGATGCTCTACAACACTGCAAAGCTTTAAAATGGAAATGGGCCGGCCATATTGCACGTATGAGTGATGAAAGATGGGCAAAAAAGATAGCTAAATGGAGCGGACCAACGGGCAAAAGATTAAGAGGTAGACCAGCTGAAAGATGGCTCGATGAAATTCTAAAAAATGCAGGGGACAATTGGATAGAAAAAGCAAAAGACAGAGAGATGTGGAGAAAAATGGAGGAGGCCTTTACTCTTTCGGGAGGTCCTTAATTAAAAAAAAAATAAAAAAAATGCATGCAATTTAAATAAATTTAACTAAACATATTAATTTATTCAATTATAATATTTGAAATCAGATTTTTTTTATTATAACTATGCAATTTTTTTTAACTAATATTATTTGAAATACATTATGTAACTAAAAATAACTTAAAATGGTCTAATAATTATCAATGAATTTATTATATGTAAAATATTAAGGAATAAAATAAAGGCTTTATTATTATTATTATTTTTTGTCATTTTACTGCTCGGTCCGTATGAACCGGTATGTGCTAACATTCACGGGCCTAAGCCAAGTGAGTGTCAGGGTTCGTCGCTGTAATAGGGTTTGGTAGAGGGGATGTTTCTGTCTGCAAAAATTTCCTGACAATTCGGCATGTATTTAAAATCACTGCCTTTTGCAGTTGAATATAGGTTTGTGCTGGTAGGTCTAAAAGTGCTAATGAGTGCGCTAACTGCTTAGGAATAATTCCAGTAGTGGATAATACTATCGGGACTATGGATACTTTTTGTAAATGCCACATACGAGATATTTCCTCCTTTAGGTCAGTGTATTTTGTGAGTTTTTCAGCTATTGTGTTTTGCAGGTTGTGTGTGTTCGGTATGGCTATGTCGATGATAAATGCAGATTTATTACTTTTATCAACAAGAGTGATATCGGGTCTATTGTAATGGACTGTCTTGTCAGTAAGAATAGCCCGATCATAGTAAAGTTTGTGTTTACTGTTTTCCAGCACTGTTTCTGGTATATACTTATAATATGGAGTAGGTGTTTTTGGTGTCGCTATGAGTTTGTATTTTGTGGCTAGCTTTTGATGGATTATATTTGCTACCTGATCATGTCTGAATTTGTAATCGGTTTGGACTATTGATCTACATGCGCCTGTAATGTGTTGGATGGTTTCTGAGTTGCTGTTACATTTTCTGCATAAATCTGAAGGTAAGTTGTGTATTTTCATGATATGTTTCTTATAGTTACGTGTCTCGATAATTTGATCCTGTATTGCAGTCATGAAGCCTTCAGTCTCTGGGAAGAGCTCGCCACGACTGAGCCATGCGTTCGACGCCACTTTGTCGACAATAGGTTGGTTCAAATCTTGGCGGTGTCTTCCATGCAGAGACTTTCGGCTCCAATCCTCTATCTTTTTCTTGTCATCAATTAGGTTTTCACTTTTTTGTGTTGTTCTTAAAATCATGTTTAAAGGTGTGAAGTTACGGTCATTTTGTGCTATTGCCTTGTGGAGATTAGAAGAATTCATTTTATTGAAAAAGTACTGTCTGAGTGTTGTAATTTGGGTATTGTGCAGGTTGGTTATATCGATGAGACCTCTGCCTCCTTCTCTTCTAGGCAACGTAAGTCGCTGAATGCAAGATCGCGGGTGATGTTTGCGAAATCTAGTCATTGTAGTATTAATTGTACGTTGCAGTTTTTTTAGATCGGATTTAGTCCAATTTATTATACCAAAGGAGTATGTTAATATGGGTACAGCAAATGTGTTTATAGCCTTTATGGTGTTCCGGGCATGCAGTTGTGTTTTCAGTATAGTATTAAGACGGTGACGAAATTGTTGTGTTAGTATTTTTTTTGTTTCTTTATATTGTATTTGGCGTGATTGGTTGTATCCTAGGTATTTGTAGGTCTCCTGTTCGTTAAGTGGATCTATTTTCGCGCCTGTTGCTAAAGTGTAATGGTGTTGATAACTGCTACCTCCTTTAATGGAATTTATTTTACATTTATCAATGCCGAATTCCATTTTGATATCTTTGCTAAACTGTTCTGTCAAATTAGCTAATTGAGAAAGTTGGTTTTCATCTTCAGCGTATAGTTTAATGTCGTCCATGTAGAGTAGATGGTTTAATTTGTGAGTGATCAGTGTGCCGCCAGTCTCATTTTCTTGATATTTCAGGCTATACCCAAAATTGGATGAATTTAAGATGTTCGATAGCGGATTCAATGCCAGACAGAACCATAGTGGACTAAGAGAATCTCCTTGGAATATGCCACGTTGTATTTTGATCGGATCAGTTTCTATTGTCGCAGTGGGTGTAGTGAGTCGTAGTCGAGTTGTCCATTTTTTCATGAGTGTCTCGAGGAATAATATAAGTGTCGGATGAATTCTATAAATTTCTAGAGTTTGGAGAAGCCATGAATGGGGAACTGAATCGTACGCTTTTTTATAATCTATATACATTGTAAAAAGGTTTCTTTTAGTTTTCTGGACATGTCTAAGAACCACAGAATCTATTGTCAATTGCTCTTTGCAGCCTTGGGACATTTTACGACATCCTTTTTGGTGTTCAGTCAGCATATTGTGGAAATCTATGTGTTTGTAGATTAGCTCAGAAATACAAGCTGTGATAATCTTATAAAAAGTTTGCAAACATGTAATCGGTCGGTATTTTGCAGGGTTAGCGGAATCGTTTGGATCTTTAGGTATCATGAAAGTGGTGCCCTCAGTAATGTATGAAGGTATTTTACTAGGATCTTGTATGAACTCATTTATATAAGTGTGTAAATAGGGGTGTATATATGTAAATTTTTTATACCAGTAGCTGTGTATATAATCGGAACCTGGTGCTTTCCAATTGTGCAAATTACGCAGTACTTCATTAAATGTGTCTAAAGGAATGTGCTGAAAATTCATTTCTGTATATCTGTCGTTATTAATTGTCTCCACCTCTATCCATTCAGCTTGTGTGTTGTGTTCTTCTTGTTTTTCCCATATGCCTGCCCAAAACTTTTTTAAGGATTCTGGGTCAGGAATCTTTCTGTTCGTGTTTTCAGTGTCGTTTTGTTGTATGTTTGTTGTTGTTTGTTTAATTGTGCGATAGAATTGTTTTTCATTGTTGCTGAATATATTGTTTTGTTGTTTTCTTAGGGTGCAGTTTTTGTATCTTTGCAAACGTCCTGTAACGACTGAGAGTTTTTGTTTTAGTGTATCAAGTACGTGAGTTGGTTGTGTATTGGGTTCTTCATGTATAGAATGTACTTTATATTGTTCAATTATTTTGTTTACATGATTAGATAATTTTCTATTTCTATTACCGTTAATGAATTGTGTCAATCTACCTATTTTAATCCGCAAATCATCTAGTCTGTTTTCTAATCTCCTCTGCCAGTGTGGTTTATTTTGTGTTCGAATATTCAGTGACTTATCTGTAGGATTTAACTTTAGTTTAGACCCGTTAGCCTTAGCGGCAGTCCATGCTGCGCAATAGATCACCGTCTGAAATGTTTTAAAGTCGGTATAATGGTTTATATTTGCAGGTAGTATTGTGTTATCTACATAATTAACTATTTTGGCCACTTTTTTAGAAGGCTTTTGTTTTGGTATATATGTTCGTTGAATTGGTTCAGTTTGTTTGTAAAAATCAAACGCCTCTTCGAAAATTTTATCTATTTCAGAATGCTTTTCATTAGGTTTTTCTGATTCAGATTTTTGGTTTTCGGGAAGATTTAACTCTATATCAACATTGTCAAGGGGTGACGGTGTTAGGTTGTTAGTGATACAAGAATTGTGGTTGATTTCATTATTATAAGGGTTTGAGTTTATGGGTGTTTGTGCTAGTTCGATAGCTACCGATGCCTTAATTGAATTAAGTCTGTCCGTGCTAATATAATTGTTATTAATTATGATTCTGCGCTGATCTGCTATTCTCTGTTCACTAAGGTGTGATAGGGAAGGGAATGCAGCAATAAAGTCTCTGTGAAGAAGTTTCCGATAGGCTGTTTTATTAGTTTCGAGGTTAGTAATTCGATAGTATGATCGCATTATCGCTTCGTTTTGCTCAGTGGTCCATCGCATACGGGTTGTGGGATTTTTTGTATTAATTGTTTCGTCAGTTTTGGTTGATTGTGTGTTATTTGATAATGTTGTTTTGGTGGATGTCTGGTTTACGATGATTGTTTGTTGTGTATAGCGGTCAGTGTGTAAGCTACTTATTTCTTCTTTTACTTCGTTATAGATTCTCAGTCTTACTAATAAAAAAATCGACACAGTGTATACAAGCACTATAAGCACTGTGTAACAAAAACGCAACTAATAAAACTTTTCTTGACAGAAGGCCTGTATACAGGTGTAGTAAGAGATTGAAATTACTATGTAAACTTACACAAGCTCTACACACGCTTGTACCCTTGTATTAAGGCTGCGTAGATTCAAAATGGCGACTATATTAGCTTCAGCTGATTGAGAGGTTGTCACTTGTAGATGATGGAGGTGGAGTTGTGCGAGATTAATTTTTATTTAGCAATGAATTATTTAAATTTCGTTATAATATGCTTGATAATGAAGACAGAGAAGGAAATCAAAGAAAAATAAAATGCTACAAAAATAGATTTAATCCTAAATGGATTAAATCTATTTTTGTAGCATTTTATTTTTCTTTGATTTCCTGGATGATAAGTTTTCTTTCTTAAAGGAGAACGTTTTCTTTTAGGATTAGGCGGTATCACTATCGATGCACATTCAGTGCACTCCATTTTTTAAAACTTAATAAGTTATATATTTAATCAATCGCAAATAAATTGCCGAAACGAAATGCTTTCACACGTCACTCATTAAAAAATTAAATTAAGCTTATGTTGTTGCCGGTGAGGAAGCGTTTGAAAACTATGAGTACGAATCATAACTTATATTTAAAATTACAACCATTAGTCAAGTTTTTGTACATTTCATTAATATATATAGATATTTTACAAAAAATATATATTTCGTATTTATTAAAGTTACTAAAATGCTAAATAAACTATGAATTTCAATTAAATTAGTAAAACAAAGTTACGAGCAGAAGTTTTTGAACGTACTTCGTAAAAGGTTGCCAGCGTATTTGCCGTATACAGCGTGAGTAGTTACACAAGCTTGTCTTTGCGTTTATTAGTAGCGATGTTGTGTTAACCCTGTGTAACTCTTATACAAACGTTCTACGCTGTGTAACTATTCACATGTTAAACGTATGAGTAACATTTTTTTATTAGTAAGGCTATCTATCTATTACTGTTTGTGGGAGCAGTTTGTTGCGCATTATAGCTCTACGTTGGTCTCCTACTCTTTGTCGGCTCACTTGCATATCTGGGAACTTTTCTATAAATTTCAGATGAAGAGGTTCTAAGTATGTTTTGGTGTCAGTTTCTAGTAAAGTTAACTGGAAATAAGTGCGTAGTATAAATTGGTTCATATCATATGTCCATCGTCTACGCGGAGCAGAGACGTTCGCAGTGGGTGCAAGATCTGAGTCAAGATCGACTTCCTGCACAACACTGTCGATCGTACTAACTGTAGATGAAGATTTTATTTGTCTAGTTATATAAGAGGGGCGTGTAGAGGGGATGGAAGAGAATAGTGAGCTAGTACCATCGCTCAGTGAATCGGCTGTATCCTCAACGTCGTGAGTCCGCCTGGTCAACTCATGACGACCGGCTGTAGCATCTTGTGTGACGAGCGCCCGCCTGCTCAGCGCTACGTCACCGGTGTCCCGCATGCTGAAACACCCAGCACCGGCTCCAGGTGCGCCCCGGCGACCCCCGGGCAGCGACCGTAAATTATATCGTCTTTTACTTGGCTCCATTTTGTTATGGGTTGGGATGATTAGTTCGAAAAGGGTAGCGCAGATGTAGTTGGCGCTTAAAATTAGTATCGCTCATAAATGAGATGCCTGGTCTGGATGTTCGGACCTTGTACATGACCATCCTTTCCTTAAGCCCCCCCACCACGACAAGGTTCAATCCCTTGGGGGGGTTATTATTATTATTATTATACTTAACCCGTCGGGCCCGGACCGGTCCGATCGGACCGGTATGACAGCTGTCAAACACGTGATATGTGCGTGATGACGCGCCTTATGTGTGTGCGCGTAGGTCGATTTTCGCTTGTTGACAGATCACTTGTACCGGGCCAATGTAACCGAGCGGGCCCCTGAGGCCAATTCTATGCCTGAATTCGACAAAGTAACATTGTACGGCAAGGATTGGATAGATTTGTGCACTAATAAAGCTACGCCACCATATCCATCGTACCCATCTTTGCGGTAAATATTATAAGGAGTTATATTAAAGTGACTGTTATGCTCTAACCACGTTTCACTTAATGCGGCAATATGGATTTTTTCTTGATACAACATACATTCAAAAGAGGACAACTTAGACTTAATGCTTTGAGCGTTCCATTGTAAAATATTTAAATTGACAAAATTATTTTTTTTGCTATCCATTATTCATAAAAAAATTCCAAAACTGTTTTTAACAAAGGCCAATCTGATACATTGTCTGCAACCACTAAAACCAAACATTCTATACAACACCTAATAACACTCTTTACTTTGGAATGAAATGATGCTTGGTTCATAAAAATAATTTCACGCAGTCTGCTGAGAAGCTCACTAAAGTTAACCTCTTTCTCTTGCTTTTGCTCAGCTGGAAAAAAAAAGTCTCTGATTGCTCAAACCTCAGAATAATATGCTTTAGTTATTATTCTGAGGCTCAAACGAACAGTCAGGGATGCCAGACGTACCAACTAAAAGTTGTGTTGGTACCTCAGAATAAGAACTATAAGCATAGAAGTAACGCTATGACATTTGAGCGTACACACTCATAGACATCTAGAAATTTAGTTGTGCTGTGATCCCTTGCGACAGTTTATCGATATCGATAGATGCTCTTTGTTTATGGGCTATGTTAAATTTACAGTCGTGCTAAAATCAACACTTTTCGATTAATCAACTGCAAATACCTATCTCTACAAATAGCTATTTTATGTAAAGAGATATAAAAAAAAATAAAGATACGAAAACCCTAATTTCGTATTAAAATACCAAATGAAGTCTGTGTGCATTTAAGCTCTCGTTAAGAGGCTGTTACTTTACAAGAAACTAAGGTCATACCGGATTTTGCCAAAACGAAACTTCCACCGATTTAAGCTTGCTATTTACAGTGGTTTTCATAACTTCCTAAATTTCATTCAGAGATATTCAAAATGGGACGTTGAAAATAAAACACGGAAGTATCATTCATGTCACATATTATGTATGATCATTTATTATTTTAGCGCATTGTCGCAATTCTCAGATTGGTTTACTACCAATAATCTGTTGTTAAATGTAAACGCAACCAAATGTATTCATTTTACGTTGCCTAACGTCCAAAATCACACGTTAGATTTATTTATAAACCAATAAATCTTTGAAACCAGTCGATGCAGCAGTTTTCTTCGGAATAACATTGGACCCCAAACTTAAATGAAACGCTTCTTACTTGGCGCGGAAACTTAGCTCAGAGGCGTTTGCAATACCTACGCAAAGTTAGAAAATTGACTAATGTCAACACTAGTAAGCAAGGGGAGTTTTGGCGGGAACGTGGAAGTGTCATGAGGTACTCTTGTTTTAATTCATTATTTTGGTGATACTTAGTGTTATATTGCATAATTATGGTGGTATATTATCCAATATGGTTCTATTAAAGTGCTCAAATGAAGTGAATTGAAATAACTGTGCCAATCAAGTGTTTTTTCGTTGCCGCCAAAACTCCTTGATAAAGTCTTGGTAAGGTAGCCACTGCTTTACTACGACATAGTACCTAGGAAATAAAAAAAAAAGCCAACCAAAAATACCACTTCAGACGAGGCTGTATGGGCTTGAACCCTTTGCCTTCCCTATAAGGGAAAATTATTAAAAAAAGGTCTATAGCAACACGCTAGGCTTGTCTATTTTAGTTATTTTCATATTGTTATGTCCTATGAAATTTTGTTTTGGGGCAGTGGCACTAACATTGAAATATTTTTTATACTACACAAGAGAGAGCTATACGAGCTATTTATACCTTAGGGGCACAAATTTAGGGAACGCTTTAAAGAAATAGGCATCTTGACAGTTGCATTATAATACATTTTAGCTAATATTATGTATGTAAAATAAAACATTGAATATTTTAGTAATATAAACCATTTAAACAAAAAAAATTGCCGCCTTCAAAAACGACCTAAAATACTTAAAAAAAAAATTAAACCGCCTTCAAAAGCGACAAAAAAAATTAAAAAATTATTTAATATACGATAGCATTACTTATACACTGGTAACCAATTTTGGAGCCAGGGCCTATTTAAAATTAAACATTGTATATTTATTATTGTATCTATCTAGCTTAGCTAAAAAATTTGATTAGGCACCGACTCCAAAATTGGTTACCAGTATATAAGTAAATCTATAGTATATTTATTCACTATTAAATTATTTTTTGTTTTTTTTATTAGTTTTTGAAGGCAGTTTAATTTTTTGTTAAAAAAAATTTCTTTGTTGCTTTTTTGTGTTAGTAAGAAATGGACCGCCTCGATGGCGTGGTTGTATGCGCACGCGGTACAACTATCGCGCTGGCGTGTTCCAACTCTGCCTAACCCTGAAAACGTAAAAGGCGTGATATAAAACGCGAAAGCACTAAAGAATAAATTACTTCATAAGATATCCGAACAAAAGGATGTGTCGGCCCATAAAATTTTAGGGTTGCCCTCGATTTCTTCAGGATCCAATCATCAGATCCTGACTTGGGACCACTTCAGAAGTATCTCCTTTCGAAAAAAAAAGAATGTTGAAATCAGTACACAATTAGCGGAGTAATCGCGTAACAAACACACAAAAAAAGCATACTGTCGAATTGAGAACATCCTCCTTTTTTGAAGTCGGTTAAAAATAGTGATCATTGTAACATTAATATTTTATTTGTAAAGGCCGAATACCGATCCATTTTTACCTCATGGTATCATCCGTGGGGAATCTGCAATGTAAGATATTGTATGATTCATATGAAACATACTATGAAATGATACACTAGTATGCTCGACCTAAGCCCTCGCGCACGTTGACTGAGTGCCTTTTACCACTACAATACCATATTTTGAAAGTACAAGCCAAATTATGCAAAATAGTATAGTACAAAATACTAACGTTAACGTTGTCGATAAAATATGCAACACAACACTATTGAAATTGATTATGAAAATTGATTAAAATGAAAAATACTTAGTAATTACTTAACCGAATGGCCCACAGTCGATTATAATATAACTACAGCATAATAATAAGTATAATTACTTGCACATCTTGCTTTTCTGTATAGGTTTTTAGCAATTATTATTGGTTTTTATCTACTCACCGGTGGAAGCTGATGGTTTCATCTTGATTTTCTTTTCGGGAAGAATGAGATTTACATCCTAAAATAACGCAGGACATTGTTTGTTTGCTGGGCTTTAATTCACTCACAATAGCAATACGAAATTATTAAATTAAATTACATAAAAATTATAAAATAGGCAACCAAATCTGACAAGCCCGCACGGAAGTAAAACGTAACCAAATTGTGACGGCGCGTTGGCAAATTGTATCATTTGACATTAGTTCGTTTTTTAATTCGTCATCGTAAAGGTAGCCAAAGGTATCCAATTTGACGTTTGTACAGTGTACACGAACCGTCCTTAACATAATATTTGTCTCTGTCTCTTCAATGGTTTTGGCCTATTTAAAAAAAATAGGACAAGTATATGAGTGTGATTTAGGTTCCTTCTATGCTTTAGTCTTTATTCTATGGTTGGTAACAACTTTCCACATCAATCACTGAATTGTTTTTATTTCTTGTATGTAAGAATAAATCACTATAAGTTGCATACAAATAGTATTTGGGAACTAAAAAAAAAAATCGGTGCGTCTACGTATGTACGCGCGTGAGAAGTTCTTAGACTAATAGAGAAGTTATACTTCTTCTTCTACTTCTAGAAAATCAAACTAGCGACCTCTTTTCTTAAGTCTAATGTTAGATCTGTCTTTTCCTATCAATGGCATGCCCAACTATCGATTTTGACGTCAATTGTCCTTAAAACAAAGAAATTTAAAATGGCGCCCACTTTTTTTATTTCTAACATTGGATCTGCCCTTTGTGCCTAAAGCCATGCTCAGATATCAATTTTGAGGTCGATTGGCC
The DNA here is from genome assembly GCA_949316025.1 of Lapara coniferarum. Lineage (NCBI taxonomy): Eukaryota > Metazoa > Arthropoda > Insecta > Lepidoptera > Sphingidae > Lapara > Lapara coniferarum. The sequence goes on from OX438929.1 coordinate 26,309,559, forward strand.
TTAAAACAAAGAAATTCAAAACGGTGGTCACTTTTTTCATTTCTAACATTGGATCTGCCCTTTGTGCCTAAAGCCGTGCTCAGATATCGATTTTGAGGTCGATTGGCCTTCAAACAAAGAAATTCAAAATGGCGGCCACTTTTTTTAAATCTAATATTAAATCCGCCTTTTATGATATGATGCCCTTAATGAGCGGTTTAGCGGGCAACTTCTCCCGTGAGAAAATTTTGTGTCACACATGCGCGCGCATAGTAAAATTTCACTCCCATCAATTTTTCATAACACGCCTAAAGAAGTCTAACTTCAAAACGGTCGCTGGAAAATTTTCGTACAGATTCAGTGGTGCCAGATTAGGCGACTTTTCGCCGTTTGGGCTATGCGAATGGAGTTCAGTGGCTAATTTAGGCTACCTCGGAAAGTTCGTGTCATAAACCTTGTTTCCGCTGAATTTGAGGATATTTTTAACTTTAAGGGTACAAAACATGTACTCAGATAACCTTACGTACACAATAACTGGAAAATTGGGGAGCTTTTTTGTGTCTCCAAACAATTGGGCGTCTGTAGGCTACTTCGAATTTTGGGCGAGTTGGGCCAGTATTCATTTGAAATTAAGGACTTTTTTGTTCCTTTGCCTCTCCATATGCGATGCGGCGACTTTAGGCTGCTTCACAATGAATTTTCGGAGACTTCAACCATCATACATCTGGCAACACTGTACAGATTATTTATGTTACCGTTACAATTTATGTGTCGACGAGGATTAGACAGGAGCCAATAAAACGTAGCACACACTTTGCAATGGTCATAATAGACTTTTATTTCTTCAACTCATGATTCGTTTATCACTCATCACTTTGTCAGGACCAGCATGATAACCACTAAGTTACCATAGCGACTATTGAGAACTAGTTGAACACTGAACGACGACCAAACTAATACTGTGCTCCTCAACTGGCGAGCGCCTTATTTATACTCACAACTGTCACCCCCCTAATACTTTGACATCGAGACCTGTGTTGCAAGACTACTATTTCAAAATTACCCGACGCTCCGACACGGCCGTCTTGACAATGTGATCGTCCTCGATCACGCGTATTAGACACTGCAACGGTTTTGATTTAAATAAAAATATGTACCACTGACTTTGCAGAAATACTTTCACAAAAAATATCACCAAGCGAACGGCCGGCATGCTTAGACTAATATAGACAGAGCATGAGCCGCAGAAAACCTGTCACAAAAAGTCTACCAAAATTGGTAGACTTGCTCGTTACGTACGCCAGTATCAATTCAATCACTGGACCGTTACGACCTCACAAAATTAATAAAAATGTGCGGGTTTATGCTATAAAATTGTGTCGCAATTAAGTAGGAAAGTATCATAGTAACACCATAATCACTGTCCACCGATAAGTTTTGTTGTTTAACCACTATTTTAAGAGTAAACATGATATTATTATTTCATAGATTCGAGGCGGCTCAGACACCCCGGTGTTGCCAGTTTATTACTGGGGCAATTTGCTGGAATGTAAGCGGGATGCACAGAAAGACTGCTGGATATTGTTGGTAGAGTAAAACTCAGACTCAGTTTTTACAATGTGTATTGTATTCCAAAATACATGAAGTGAATGCCCCAAATAAAACATTCTCCCCAGCCACGTCACATTCCGATTCAAAACCATTCTATAACATAAAATATCAAATACAGCCAGTACTAATTAAATGTTAGTTAATAAATATTGTAAAGATAAAATAAGTTACTTTATAATGAAGGAGGAATTATTTATAAGACGTGCTGGTAACGCAAAACAGAGCCTTGTAGCTTGTCATTCTAAATCAATTATTATATAATTAAATAAACAGAACTTATTTATATGACGTGTTAGAATCTGAAACCGAACGTTGTAACACTTGCTCAGTGTGTTTTATTGTTTTACTGCAGTGCTTACATTAACGTAATTATGACTGATTTAATTATCAAAAGTATTAGTCAAAATTGATATGATTTCCTAAATTTACACAAACGTTTGGTATTGAAATATAACTACATTATTGAAATTTTCGCGATAATTTATTGTAATTTTTATCCCGACATTTCCGGATTTTTTAATCTGTTCCATGACAATGAAGTGCAGCAAAGCCTCCAAAATTATAGCGAAAACATACGCAAAATAGTTTTGTTTCAATAAACAAAATCAATATATTCTATCGATAACTTCCAAACGTGACTGCAGGCTGAAATAACACTATGTTTTTATGTAAACATTACAAATACTTATTTATTTTATTCTACTTGGTATTAGTCATTTTACATAGCTTGTAACGACGAAAAAAATGATTTAACATTCAAATAAACGTAATGTTCACTAAACGTAACTTTGACCTGTCGAGCCCGGAGCGCTGGCCACACTGGCCCAAGCGCAATTTTTCGCGTGTCTGTCAACACGCGAAAATCGACCTACACGCACACACATAAGGCGCGTCAACACGCACACATATCGAGTTTGACAGCTGTCAGACCGGCCCGATTGGGCCGGTCCGGGCTCGAGAGGTTAAGTGAAAAATTTAAACTAACCTGAAAAATTACAATATTTCGTCAATTTTGCAATAACTTGAATTGCACCCTATGATACAACACCTCGGCATAATAGAATTTGCTCAACTATCCTTAGAATTTCTATCAAAACACTTCAGTACTGCCACAATTCCCAGTAAAACTTAAAACAAACTCCGCATGATACAAGATTGACAGGTCAACTACTAACAAATATGCATGGAATTTGTAACCTAAAATGGCGTCATGTCAAAAATAGAGCTACAAGGCGGGGGTAATTAACATTGCAATAATCGACAACAGAAAATTGTAGTCTATGAACATTTATTGATCTTTTTTTACTTACGTAGATTAACACGTATAAAAATGAGATAGATATATTCTTGTCATTAAAGTTTGTTTCTATCATATTTGTATAAGAAAAAATTATATATGCAATTTACGTTACTTCCTCTTACTTTCTTTCTTCATTGGGCTCCTAAAAGTTCCCGGTTTATATGAAGATTTACCGACTTTGTCTGTAGTCGACCGATATACAGATTTTACTATCATATCTACCGATCTATTGTGCTAAAATAAAATACTTAAATAATACTAGTTATTCGATTTTCCCCCCTGTTTTGAATATTTCGTTTTATATATGACGTTTTGAAGATTTTGCAAGCTTGCTCTATTAATACAAAATGCAAAGCATTCAAAACGTTGGGAGTAAAACAAAATTGTAAACCAGTCCCGGTAACTCTAATTTCCCTACCTACCCTAAATCCCCGTAACGCAGATTCTTCGAATACAGCAATATTGTTAACATTTTTGTTTTACTATTTTATAATCACTAAAACATAATTATACCGTAAACTTTTGTTGATTTCGGGACATCTAACACCTTAAAGTTAGCAACATTACGTCGCATGACTGTGGCGCCGCGTCTACGGGACTTCTTTCGTGAGACAGATTTTACAGTTACACACATTTTTTTTAAGACAACAAAATTATCTTTTGTGTCGTCTTCTATCTCACTTATTCTTTAATCTATGTTGCCAAAGTTTACGGATTATTTCCTCAACCATCAAAAAATATTAAAACCGTTATTGTCGCGTCAATCATATATTATAGAATATTACCAATATATATATATATATATCTATACTAATATTATAAAGAGGACAGATTCGTATTTTTGTATGTATGACAAGGATAAACTCAAAAAGTACTGGACCGATTTCAAAAATTCTTTCACCATTAGAATGCCCCTGCATCCCTGAGAACATAAACTACTTTAGATCCCGGGAAAATTCAAACCGGGACTTTTATCCCGGATTTTTTATTCTCGCGAGTCGTTACGGCCAAACCACTGAACCGATTTCGATGAAATTTGGAAGGGACATAGTTTAAAAGACCCTGGGAAGGATCTAGGATACTACTTATCCCGGTAAAAAAATAAACCGGGAATTCAATCCCGGAAAATATTTTCTTGCGGGTGGAACCTCAAACAAATAAGTATGGAGATAGTTTGAGACCGAGGGAAAGACATTGACTTAACATCGTTGTTTTAAGTATTATTATTCTTATTCTGACATTTTTTTATACATTGTAATAATCTGGAAATGTATTTAGCAAAAGCAATTTGTGACAGAGGGATATGTGCGATCGTCTCGGATAGTCCTAACAGTATATTTTTCGTATACTACGTTACTCATTTGATATACACCTTTTTGTGTCTTTTTTGTCTTGGTTAGCCACAATCTGAGTATTCTTGCTCACTTTAAAGTCTATGCCTGCAGCGGCGTCGTGTGCCGGGTGGGTCACTTCTCTGCAACATGGTTGAGGAGGCCGATGGCTGGATGGGGGTTTTATTCTCGCGAGTGGGGCGGCCAAACCGTTCAACCGATTTCTATGAAATATGGTAGGGAGATAGTTTAAAACCTTGGGAAGGACCTAGGCTACTTTTAATCCCGGAAAAACATAAACCGCGAATTTTATCCCGGAAAAAATTCTTGCGGGTGGTACCGCAAACAAATAAGTATTGAAATAGTTTGAGACCGAGGGAAAGACAGACTATTTTTATCCCGGAAAAACATAAACCGGGAATTTTGTCCCGGATTTTTTCAGTGCAGCCGTCACGCCCAAACCACTGAACCGATTTCGATGAAATTTGGAAGAAACATAGTTTAAGACTAGTTGTAGACATAGTTATTTACTTCCTAAATGTGTATTATTTTTCATTTAAAGTTGTTTAGTTTTATAAGTATGTTTTTTTATTTTTTAATTATATTTAAATTTAACAATAACTGATTGAATTCATTTTAAAAATCCCAATATTTTTCTGTGGAACCTTAAAGTCTCCATATTTGGTTTTAAAAGCCGACAAACAACGTGAATATATCCAGTGGCGGGGGAAAGAAAAACATATCTAAAAAAAAGGGAAAGTAAAACAAATCTAATGCGGGGCTCTGTACCGAGCAGAAAATAGGCCACAATTTTAACAGCTTTGTTACCTACAAAGCTTGCCAAAAAACGGTCCCACAAGGCGCTGCAAGATGCCCCTATACCTAACTGAGAGGCCCCAGGCGGTTGCCTGGTTCGCTCCCCTCCTCCAAGGCCGCCACTGAATACACCACCGCGTGGTGAGGTATTTTTTGTATTTAAGTGGAACTAGTAGTTCCGAAGTACACTTACCAAAAAAATATGTAAATATGCCTATTTTGTTTGGAATAAACTTTCTAGCTCAAAATATATTTTCTAAACATCAACTATTTCTAGCTGCTGTAGTTGGTTTTCATAGTTAATTCAAACCGCATTACTTTATAGAGATAAAAATAAATATTATGATTCGATATCATATTATTACACACACACACACACACACACACGCCTTTTATCCCCGAAGGGGTAGGCAGAGGTGCAATTAGTGCACCCACTTTTCGCCATTATTCCCTCCCATGATGTGATAGGGGGCGAGCCCATCGCCTTATCGGGCACAAATTACAGACACGGAGCTGATACTGAATAGAAAAATATAATATCACTCGCGCGAAAAGAAAATCCGGGATAAACGTCCCGGCTTATATTTTTCCGGTATAAAAAGTAGCCTATGTCCTTTCTTAGACTCTAAACTATCTGTATACTAAATTTCATTTAAATCGGTTCAGTAGTTTTGACGTGAAAGCGCAACAGACAGACAGAGTTACTTTCGCATTTATAATATTAGTAAGGAAGTAAGGATTTAAGACATCTTACCCATATGTACGCGTAAGTGTTGTTTTAAAGAACTGCGTGTAGTAAATTTCTTATCACATATTTCACAAAGATATGATTTCTCACCTGTGTGGATTCTAATATGACTATTTAAAGTATTTTTTCGGGAAAATTTGTTGTCACAGTACTGACATTTGAAAGGTTTCTCTCCTGTGTGGGTTCTCATATGACAATTTAAATTATTTTTTCGGGAAAATTTGTAGTCACAGTACTGACATTTGAAAGGTTTCTCTCCTGTGTGGGTTCTAATATGAGAGTTTAAACTGCATTTATATGCACATTTGTAGTTGCAGTACTGACATTTGAAAGGTTTCTCCCCTGTGTGGGTGCTAATATGAGAATTTAAATGACCCTTTAGTGCACATTTGTAGTTGCAGTACTGACATTTGAAAGGTTTCTCACCCGTGTGTCTTCTAATATGTCTCTCTAAATTACTCTTTAGTGCAGAATTGTAATTGCATTGTTCACATTGATACTTTTTTTACCCGTAGTTGGATATTCTTTTAAATTAACGATTTCTTTAATTTTTCCATGGGTTACAGATTCCTGTTTTATAATGTCAATCTTAATTGGTTCAATAATTACAGGCTTGTGTACATTCATGTGCTTTATAGGTAGAGTTTTGTTATAACACTTTATAATTCTTTCATTAGATACTATTGAAGTATTTTCAATATTTATATTTGTTTTACACGTTTCAGGTGATGATATTTTTTCTGATCTATGTTCTATATTGTTTTTGATTTTGTCTCGTACATTATTATCATCCAGTTTAGGTTTTTTGTTTTGAGGTGCACCTTAAACATAAATAAATAATGAATTATTATGTTACACACTACCTTTCTTTACGACTAACTTATGCAAGCAACTTCGTTCATGGAAAACTGTTTATCTATAAGAAATTATAGAAAATTTCAATAGGTTTTTGAATAAAAATACATAAATGTTTGGACTACTACTTCATACTTATACAGCGTATTTTAGTTAAATTCTGCGGTATGTTGTGTCTCGTTACAGCTTAAAGTATTATGGTCTGTGAACTGAGAAGTGTTTCGTTCGAATCCAACTCAGAAAGGTCAGGTAACATTCGAGTCAGCAGGTTTTTTTTTTTATTTAATTATAATACTTTATTGTACACGTACAGACAGGGAAAGGAAAAGAAAGGCAGTTGAGGTGTACACTATACAATACAGAATATATTGTGACAAAATACCTACATATAATTACAAATAGACAACAAATACATACACACACATACATATATGTACTTTAATACACCTGCTTCAGGCGGTACGTTGCCAAAGGATTTGGCGTCCAGGTCTCAGTGCAGAAATCCGGCCAATAAACAAGCCGCCTCGAAAGAATCCGTGCCGTACGCCCTGATCGCCCGCTGCGCCAAAGTTCTCTGCGGAGTGCGCAGGGGCGGTTCAGGGAGTCAGCCCAAACGGGGCTGCCATAAAGGACTGTACGACTCCGTGATACAGACTCCGGCAAGGGATGCCAGGACCTTTCAGGTTGGGCAGCAGACCGGAAAGAGCGCCCGCTGCCCGGGACAATTTCATCCTCAACTCCTTAAAGAGGGTGCGGAATCGCCGTCGGCTATCTAGGACGGCTATCATCGGTTCTAGCATGAAGTAAACCCAAAATACTTCATGCTAGAACCGATGGGGATCCGCATCCCCCCAACGACGATGCGGGCACCGGCCGGTGGCCCCTCCGAGGCCCGTGAAAACACACAGCCTGGATTTTCTCGAGGCCCACCTTCAAACCTAAACGTTCAATTCTTCCAACTACTTGGCCGGCGCCCGCCGCCGCCAGAATTGCGGCGTTCCGGAAGGTCCCAGCAGTCGCTGTGAATAGCGTATCGTCGGCGCAACATGTCAGGCCAACGCCCCGGAGATTGGCACCACGGAACACCCAGTCGTACCCGATGTTCCACAAGACAGGGCCCAAACCTGAGCCCTGTGGAACACCGCACAGATCGCTCTTCGGTTCCACTCTTCGGCGCCCGGATACACGACGTCCCTGTTAGACAGATACTCGTGCAACATACGCCGGAGATATCATGTGGTACCGCAGTGCCTCGTGAATGCAGGGCTAGGCATGAATATCCAACGACACTGCGATCACAATCTGTCCATTGACCACTGCATCCTCCGCCTGTGACTTCACCCGCAGAATCCCGTGGACGGTAGAACGTGCCCTCCTAAAACCGTATTGGTTGTCGGCCAAGTTCAGACCAACCCTTTCAAGGTGCTCGACGAGGCGAGCATGGATGATGCACTCGAAGAGCTTTGCCACCTCGTCAAGCAACACGATGGGCCGGTAGGCCGACGATGACTTTGCGGGTCGTCCCCCCTTTTTCAGCAGGACGAGCTTCTCGGTTTTCCATCGCGCCAGGAAGACGTCCTGCTCCAGACCGGCGGGGAATAAACTGCGGAGCCTCGAGCCCAGGTACTCGAGGGCTAGCACCCAGCCTTTCCCGGGGATGCCATCGAGCCCTGGGGCCGTGCTTTTGCTCCGCAGCTGAAACACTGCCGCCCGCACTACAGCGGGCGAAACCTCCGCGATATCCCTTGCCGGATTCTCACTCGACGATGTCGCCATATCCGGTAGCGCCATCGGAGGAGGAGTGAACTCCACGGTGGCCGGGAAACAAGGCCGCGACGACTTTGGCCAGTAATTCTGGCCGGAGACTCTGCGGCAGCGGGGGCGCCGCTGGGCGAACCTTCTTCATCATCATACGGTAAGGGCGCCCCCACGGGTCACTGTCGAGAGTCCCCAAGAACACCTTACGTGCCGCGACCTTGGCTTCATGAATGGGCACCCGCAGCGCTCTCTTTGCCTCTTTGTAGAGGCCATATAGCTGCCGCTTCTGGTCTGCGAGATCATCATCTCTTAGCCGGCGACGACGATGCCTGGCGTATCGGCGGCGCACAGCAACGCACGACGCGTGCATCTGCGCTAACTCCGCCGACCACCAGTACACCTATCGCACCGGCGAACGGTGGAGAGCCCGGGGCATAGCGGCGGCGCAAACATCCGACATTGCCACCCCGAACCACTCTGCCTCCTGCTCAACCCGTACCGGCCCGTCCGGCACGGGGAGCCACGACATGACCAGAGCGGCCAGCACTAGGGCCTCCCCATCGAGGCGATGAAGCGCCCACCGCAGGCCGTCCCGATTCGAGGCACTCGGTACACCACCGGACTGGATACTCGGGGACGCGGACACGTCGAACCTGATATAACGATGGTCCGACAACGTCTCCACGCCCACAAGGACTCTCTAGTCCTGAACAAGGCGTGCGACGGCGCGACTCGAGAACGACAGATCTAGAATAGACCCGCCGTTGTACCGCACGCACGTGTCCACCGACCCCCTGTTCAGGACGACCAGGCCGACAGAGATCGCCCATTCCTTCAGGACCCGACCACGACCGTCCGTCGCCGGCGAACCCCAAGCCACGGACTTGGCGTTGAAGTCGCCGGCGACGACCGCCGGGTAGGTTGGCTTTGATCCACCAAGGCCCACAGCCGAACGAGGAAAGACTCAAATCCGGTGAGGGGTCTGTTCGGAGAAAAGTACACTCCTACTATCCAAATGTTTCCCACCAACAGAACCGCCACGCATCCCCGGTCCTTCGCTACTTTTTCGAAGAGTGGGGAGCCAGCGGCGCCCCGGCTGATGATGGCAACCAAGCTGTCAAGGCCCCCAGCCCAGTTTTTGGGGTTTTAAGCCTGCGGACATTCGTCTCGGCATTTAATTGACGCACACTCACGCCTTTTATCCCTGAGGAGGTAGGCAGAGGCGCATCTAGTGCACCCACTTTTCCCAGTGAGTATTCCGTCCAATATGTGATAGGGGTGAGCCTATCGCCATATCAGGCACAAATTCCAAACTCTGGGCTGATACTGAATTTTATTGTGATTATATCAAAATAATATTTAGTGTTTAATGCCATCTTGTGGCAAACTTGTTACGTGTGATTACTGTATAATAATCTTTGTTGTCTATGTAATGGTCTGGTTGTCTTTGTATAATTAAATATACGTTCTCTTATGTTCCAAGTGTCGATCAAGCACGTTGTTTTATTAGGTTATGGACCCAGACCCATGTTTAATTTTGTAAAAGTAGTTTTGACTGAATTAGGAGTTTCTGAGATTAGCATCCGCGATGTCTAATAGTAATAACTACCTGGTCAACGTGCCAAAATTGAAAGGCCGAGATAACTACAGTGAATGGACGTTTGCTGCCGAAAACTTCCTGGTGCTAGAAGGAATGCTTCACTGCATCAAGCCAGTGGGAGAAAAACCTGTGCCTCCCGAGGAAGATGAAAAAACTAAAGCTAAACTAATTATGACGATTGACTCGGCACTGTATGTCCACATCAAGAATGTGTCATCATCAAAAATGCTGTGGGATAAACTAAAGAGTTTATTTGATGATTCGGGATTTTCAAGAAAAATAAGCCTGCTTCGTACATTAACCTCGATTCGTCTCGAAAACAGTGATACAATGGCGTCGTACATCACACAAATGATCGAAACCGGTCAGAAGTTATGTGGAACCGGATTCCAAATTAGTGACGAGTGGATTGGATGCCTGTTACTTGCTGGATTGACTGAAAAGTACATGCCGATGATCATGGCCATTGAACACTCTGGCCTTCGCATTACAACGGATGCCATTAAAGCAAAGTTGTTGGATATGGCGGGAAAAGATGGCGGCGAACATCGTGAAGGGAACGTTGCTTTCGCTAGTTCCCAGAAGTGCCAACATTCAAATAATAAAAAATATGGCTCTATGGTACACAAAGATAACAGATTCACAGAAAGTACCAAAGTGAAAGATGGCCGCTCGTACAACAAAAATGTCAATGTGAAATGTTATAAGTGCAAGCAACCCGGTCATTACAGGAACCAGTGCACAAATAATTATTCGAGTACAAGTAATGAAAAGAAAGTGTCAAGAAAATCTACCAACGCATTTAGTGCCGTGTTTTTAAACGGCAACTATAATAAAGAAGATTGGTACATTGACTCGGGGGCAAGTGCGCACTTAACTGCAAACAAGGATTGGGTTATCAACCCGTGTTACGAGAAAACGGAAGATATTGTTATTGCAAACAATAATATGTTGCGAGTCCTGTGCACCGGTGATGTCAACATCATCACGCAGACTGATGAATGCGAATACGAAGTACCTGTCAAAGACATATTATGCATTCCGGAATTGACCACAAATTTACTGTCTGTAAATCAATTAATAAGAAATGGCAATAAAGTCAACTTCACTAAGGATGGCTGCAGTATTTACAACAAGATTGGTGATTTGGTTGCTGTGGCTGACGTGTTTAATGGAGTGTACAAGCTGAGGATGCCGAAATACGTGTTAGCGATGTCTACAGTGTCTGGTAATGTGTGGCACCGTCGATTAGGACATGTAAACAGTAACTATTTGAATAAGATGACATCAGCCGTAGAAGGTATGAATCTGCATGACAAAGTCAACATATCTAAATTGACGTGCTCCATTTGCTGTGAAGGTAAGCAGTGCAGACTACCTTTTTCACATGTAGGTTCCAGGAGTAAAGAAGTGCTTGAATTAGTGCACACTGATCTTTGTGGCCCCATGGAAGTACCATCCATTGGAGGTTCTAAATACTTTTTACTGTTTGTAGATGATTGCTCACGAATGATATTTGTTTATTGCTTGCGGCATAAAAAGTGAAGTTTTGACATACTTCAAGGAATTTAAGGCTAAGGTAGAAAACCAAACAAACAAAAGTATTAAGGCTATTAGAAGTGATAATGGTCTTGAATTCTGTAACAAAGAATTTGAATTATTTTTGCAGAAAGAAGGAATTCACCATCAAAAGACAAACCCTTACACGCCTGAGCAGAATGGTTTATGTGAGAGATGTAATCGCACAGTAGTTGAAAAGGCGAGGTGCTTGTTGTTTGATGCTGATCTCGGCAAGGAATTTTGGGCCGAAGCAACAAACACAGCAGTATATCTACATAACCGCATCATAGCGTCGGGCTTAGAAGATAAAACACCTTATGAGGTGTGGACAGGATCAAAACCCAAGGTGAGCCATTTAAGAATCTTTGGCAGTAAAGTGATGGTATACATTCCTAAACAGAAACGTCAAAAATGGGACAAAAAGTCTGTTGAACATATATTAGTAGGCTACCCAGAAAATGTTAAAGGGTACAGAGTCTACAATCCTGTAAGTAAATTAATAACGACTAGTAGAGATGTTATAATTACAGAGCCGCAAAGTAATTATGTTAAAATGCCTGTAGATGAAACTAAATTTTATGAAAGTGCAGAGCTGCAAATTAATGATGTTACCATGCATGTGAATGAAACTGAGCCTGATGAGAATGCATCGGACTCTACACAACTAGATGATGAGAATATTGATACATCAACCATGAATGAGTCTTCAGATGAAACATATGTGCCAAGTGGCAGTGACTATGAGGATAGTGAAGATACACCAGTGAGACCAAGCTCCAGACCTGTCAGAGAAAGGAGGATACCAGCGAGGTATGGAATGTCAAATATGTGTATCAGTGAAGAAAATTTTGATGATGCAAATGGCCTGTCCCTAAAAGAAGCCCTTAAGGGACCTGAAAGAGATAAGTGGTTAAAGGCTGTAAATGAAGAAATTCATTGCTTTGAAGAAAACAAAGCATGGGAGCTAGTTGAAGCCCCAGCTAATGCTAATATAGTAAAATGTAAATGGGTCTTAAAGAAAAAATATGATGGTGTGAATATTCGATTCCGTGCAAGACTTGTGGCCAAAGGATTTATGCAAAAAGAAGGCATAGACTATACCGAGACCTTCTCCCCTGTAGTCAGGCACACAACGCTAAGACTTTTATTTGCATTAGCTGTGCAGTTGAATTTAAATATATCTCACCTAGATGTCACAACGGCTTTTTTGAATGGGGACCTTGAAGAGACAATATACATGCAAAAGCCAGATAATTATCCCAATTATGTAAATGATGGTAAAGTTTTGAGATTAAAAAAGGCTATTTATGGGCTTAAACAATCTTCAAGGGCCTGGTACAAAAAGGTTGATGACTGTCTTACTACTATGGGCTATAAAGCATCGAAAATTGAACCTTGTTTATATATTAAAAATGTTAATAATTGTAGAACTTTTGTCACATTATATGTTGACGATTTTTTTGTATTCTCAAATGATGTCTGTGAAACAAATAATTTGAAAAGTGTCCTAGCTTCACATTTTAAACTCAAAGATTTAGGAGAGGTTAAACAGTGCCTAGGAATGAGTATAAATGTAGATAAAGTTAATGGTGTCATAAAATTGAGTCAGGAAAATTATATATCTCAGTTGTTAAAAAGATTTAATATGACAGAATGTAAACCAGCTGATACCCCAATGGAAGCTAATTTAAAATTAAATAAAAATGAAAAATGTAATGAGCTGCTTCCATATCAAAAACTTATTGGTAGCTTAATGTATTTAGCAGTTTTAACTAGACCAGATATAGCTTTTTCAGTGGGCTTTCTAAGCCAATTTAATAACTGTTATGGTTCAGAACATTGGCAATATGCCAAAAGAATATTAAAATACTTAAAGAAGACAAAACATTTTGGATTAACATATACCAAAAATAAGAATTTTAAATTGGAAGGTTATGTTGATGCTGACTGGGGAAATAATATAACAGATAGAAAATCATATACAGGTTTATGTTTCACCATGTCAGGTGGTGCGGTTTCGTGGGCTTCAAAGAAGCAAAAGAGTGTCGCCTTATCAAGCACCGAAGCAGAGTATATGGGTTTTACAGAGGCATGTAAAGAGGCTAAATATTTACGCCGCCTATTATTTGAAATAACTGATAAATTGTATACCATTAATATATTTAATGATAACCAAGGTGCTTTAAAATTGTCAGCAAGCGATGCCTTCCACTTTCGTACAAAACATATAGATTTACGTTTTCACTTTTGTCGTGATTGTGTTAACAATAATATAGTTAAATTTCAATGTTTAGAGACTGGCAAGATGCCAGCTGATTTATTAACAAAAAGTTTGAGTAATGTTAAACATAAATGTCATTTAAAGGTGTTGGGAATCCATTGATTGTCCTGTTGTTTCTCTATTGTTAATTTAAAGTACTTTATTGTAATAGTTGTCGATAAAGAGGCTAAATTGTTTTCTTATTTTGATAAGTGGGAGTATTGTGATTATATCAAAATAATATTTAGTGTTTAATGCCATCTTGTGGCAAACTTGTTACGTGTGATTACTGTATAATAATCTTTGTTGTCTATGTAATGGTCTGGTTGTCTTTGTATAATTAAATATACGTTCTCTTATGTTCCAAGTGTCGATCAAGCACGTTGTTTTATTAAATTTAAAACCCAATATCACTTTGCCCGACCCGGGAATCAAATTTAAGACCACACATTGCAGTCAAACCGTAATACAACTACGCCACCAAGGTAGTCTAACATAACAGACAACTTTAGTTAAAAAGGAGCACTCAAGTGGGTATTAGTAAAATTGTATTTTTGCTGTCAGCTATGAAGCAGAATAAACGTGTTTACGGACGCCATAAAAAAATAAATGTGTTTACGATATGTTGTGTTTCATTAAACATAACAATAAATTACCTTTGGACTTTCTAATCTTTTTCTTTTTGACATTCAGTTTGGTGCTTAACTTCTTTAAAGGCAGATCGTCTTCAGTATCTGAACAATTTGATTGAGAACCATTATTGTCATCAGCGTCATTATCACAATAACTTTTAAACTCATCTTGATCGCTATTATTTATACCACAAGAAGGGCTACACCCTTCTTTATTACTAAAATCACAATTGTCTGTGATTTCTGGTTTAACCACAACAGTTGCACTTGGTAAATCAAGGGGTTTTGATATGTCCTCAATACTGCAATTTGTGATGTCGTCACCATTCAAAATGCTCTGAGAACCCGCATTGAAATCTGGTGGTGCCTCTGGTGTATCTGAAAATATTTAAACAATCTTACTTCTTAGTTCTTACTTCTTACTAATATTATAAATGCGAAAGTTGTGAAAATGTTTGGATGTTTTTTTCGAAGTAAACTTGAAAACAAATTAAGAGATTTGCATGAAAGGACTTGTCCAAAAACGGTCTTTAAATTCTAACCAAGATACTTTATATATATCTGGATAACACTCCCAAAAACTAGGGTTTGCTATAAATCATATAATTATAAAGTCCTACGATTTTGACTTTTGTATAATTTAATTTTACTTGAAAACTACACTTGATATGAAAAAAAAATCAACAGTTAGTTATAAATAGAGGGGTCTAAAATATTTCTTTAATGGATCCAGGATCCATATTTTTGCCTCTATAATATCCATAAAGTTTGATCCTGGTTGCATTTTGAGGTCCAGCACCCATACAAAACATATACGTAAGTTTTTAATCTTTTAATACAGATATATGATGGATACTATTTATTTGTTAAAGATGTTATTTAATGAATTTTGTAAGAAACTGAGTTAAAATCAATGGATCAGCAGTTATACCTAACTTCTAAATACCCCGCCTAATACCTTAGGGGCCAAGGGTGTTTGAAAATCTGCGTTGGATGAGTTTTATACCTGAAACAGTAGTTAAGCTAAGCCACTTCCTTTTGTCATAATTTTTCCTGTTTTGTTAGTTTTTTTGTGCTTATTTAAAATTTTGTACCAATATTGATTTTGGTAATAAACATTACTATTATTATAAATTGATATTCTTTATTATTATTATTGTTTATACATATCCTTTATATCTTATCTAAAGCTGTGGCCGAAATTTAACTACACATAATTTTTATTATAACAACCTATGACATCACTTACCAATTTCCTCCAGTTCTTTCTTCACTATAACATTTTCACATTTAATTTGTATTTCTATTTCATTTTTGTCCTGTATATCCAAGAACTCCACACGGCTTATTGTCATTGTACTTATTAGGCCGTGTGCCTGCCTATCTATAAGGGTAAGTGATTGTGCATTTAGCTGAAAAAAAACTTGTACTGAATAGATATAATTCACTGTTTCCCAAACAATTTCTGATTTTCTGTATCCTGAGAACGAGTTTACGCTCTACCTTATAGTTAACTTATAGTTAAGGTAAGTTAGTTTTTTAGTGGGAAGTACATTATATTTACCTCATACCCAACTTGTCTGAGAAGCTCCTCAGCCCTTTGAGCTTTAGTAACAAGCTGCTTACATTTCTGCAGCTGACAAAAACACATGTAACATGCATAGTGTCCACTGCCATCCTCAACAATCTGTGGATAGTAAATATATTTATAATGAATTTAACACATATTTTATTTCAGCTTTTATAATAAAACTAACTGTGTTAATCTGTCAAGGCCCGCGACTGACACCGGTGTCCATATACATAGGGTTTTCTCATACATCTATATATATATACAGGGTTATTTGAAAAACACCAGCAACCTCGCAGGACTAGATAGCTAACATCTTAAACAACAATGTTTGTTCTATGAGTTTTGACGTAACTCAATACATTAAATAAAAATTAAAAAAAACAAGTTTTTATTGTACTGTCGTGACATTTGTACGTCTATGTTTCATTCATCATCATAAAGAAAGTACCATGCACGCTCGTGCGCGCTTTCGTTGTCAATAATAATAACACTTTCTTCGCCTGATAATTACCTAATTAATATCAATTGCGCACGGGGTGTGTAGACAGTATGTACTTACGGTGAGTCCATGATCCCTTCATACTTTACCAGGCTTAGGACTGGCTACATTAAACAATAAAAATAACGTATGTAGTTTAAGTATCTACCCAACGCTTAACGTTTTTTAATATCAAATATTGGTAGAAAGCTATTATTTA
Source organism: Lapara coniferarum (assembly GCA_949316025.1). Lineage (NCBI taxonomy): Eukaryota > Metazoa > Arthropoda > Insecta > Lepidoptera > Sphingidae > Lapara > Lapara coniferarum. The sequence continues at coordinate 26,326,280 of OX438929.1, forward strand.
CTTTTCATTGTTTAATGCAGGCGTATTTAAAAAATGGAATCAGCGTATTTACAATAATGAAATAAAAAATAATTGACATTTAAAATAATATTTACAAATTATTACCTCTGAGGTTCAAGTCTCGCGCATGGCGGTGAGTATCGCGCACATAGCGTTCAAAATAGTCACCTTCACAACCAACACAAAGACCACACCTAAAGATCAACTGTTCATTAACTCGTGCTAACACTTCCGAATTATTTTTTATTTGATTAAAAGCTCAAATTATTTTTTGAATGAGCATGTCTCGGCTTGTGATTTCATCACCAGTGTACACCATTGTTTTAACGTGCCCCCATAAATAAAAGTCCAGGGGTGTAATGTCTGGTGATCTTGGAGGCCACGCACGAGGTCCGAGACGTCCTTTCCATCGACCGGAATAAACCGTGTTTAAATGGTCTCTAACCTGACGAGAATAGTGAGCTGGTGCGCCGTCATGTTGGTAGTACATATCACGCAAGTAGGCGAGAGGTATACTTTCGTATTCCAACACAGGCAGCGTTTCGGTGAGAAATTGTAGGTATGATTCACCATTTAGTCTGTCTAAAAAACGGGGCCCAGTAACGTGGAATTTATTATTCCTGCCCAAACAATCACAGTAAATCGGTGTTGAAAATTATGTGGTCTGGGTTCGTGCGGGTTTTCGTAACACCATAAATGTTCATTACGAGTGTTGAATAAGCCCACTCTACCAAATGTAGCTTCATCAGTCCACAGAATTGTAGGCCGTTCAGCAAGCAACCAGTTACAAAAGGCCACTCGTGCAGGTTTGTCAGGTTCGGTGAGTTCTTGTACACGATGAAGATGGAATGGGTATTTGCCTTCATTGTGAATGACACTCCACGCGAAGTACTGGGACACATTGAACCGTCGCGCTGCGTCATTTGTGCTCGCTGCGGGGTTCGCTTCAAAGAACTCCAGGATCTCTTCTTGGTCACGTACACTGCGCCTCGGTGGACGACCACTATCCCTCATCTAGTGCTGGAACTGACCGTAATCTCGTAGCCGCTGTGTGGCAGCTAACATCGTCTCACGGCTCGGTGCAGATAAATTTGGATATCTTGTTGCATATTGGCGGCAGGCTTCCGACACATTGTCATCACACCTAGCGAGCATCCTCACCATTTCGGTGTATTCAATATTGGAGTACCGATAGGCCATGGTAAAAAATTTGTGTAAGAAGTAGGTAAAATCCGTGGGTACATCGATCAATACGGCGACGAAAGATCGTGGCACACAAGGACGTATAGCGCGCGCGCATCAAAGCCGACTGGCGGCTGGATAAATAGGTCAACCAACGCCGCCGCCACCCCACCTCACATTCAACCCCGCGATTCGCACGGTTTTTTTTATCTAATCTTCGGAATGCGCCATAGAGTTAATAACGTTTAAGCGGAAAATTAAATTAAGTATTTATTTTTAAATGAAAAAAAAACCTAACAAATTATCAAAAGTCGTAGAACAAACGTTGTTGTTAATGATGGTAGCTATCCAATCCTGCGAGGTTGCTGGTGTTTTTCAAATAACCCTGTATATAAGCGGGCCTTGAACTAGCTGTGATAATTACAGAACATGACCTACCCGTAATAATTATCATGCTTAGTTTATCATATAATAGATTTAAAATATATATAAATATACATATACATACATATACACTCTCGCCTGTTATCCCCGAAGGGGTAGGCAGAGGCGCGACTAGTGCACCCACTTTTCACCATTATTCCGGCCCATGATGTGATAGGGGGCGAGCCTATCGCCATATCGGGCACAAATTCCAGACTCCGAGCCGATACTGAATAGAAAAACTCAATATCACTTTGCCCGACCCGGGGATCGAACCCGAGACCTCAGCTTTGCGGTCGTACTGTAATACAACTACGCCACCGAGACATATATAAATATATGTCATTAGTTGTCACACTTTGAGCACATTGAGTATTAACTTTTAATAGGACATTTCAGGACAGAACTTGTTATTGATCCTGATAGGAAATAGTCAAATTTGAAGTTATGCTTTTTGAATTTTGAGTAACACTATTTACATGAAGACATTGGCAAAATCACCGCTGTAACGGTGGAGCCATTATCCTAAAAGAAGAAGAAGAAGGCCTACCCATGTGCCAAATCTGGTGAGTTGTGTCTCTGTTTACTTTTAACAACATACATACACACATTTTTACAAACTCTCGTATTTATAATATTAGTAAGATAACATTGTACATGACATATTATGACACGACAATAATTATACCCATAGTAAAGTATAAACAACAGGTACTTTTTTAAGCTACTCAAAAAAAAGGAGGTTCTGTATTCAACCCATAATTGTGTAAGTATGTAAGTTTGTATGGTCGCGGTTTGCTTTCCATGCCTAGTTCTGTCAATTTTCTTTGGCCATACAAGTGAGTTGAAGTTTTCACCTCCTGGAGCTTGGTACCCGGGGTGGACCGCCTCGAACGCCCGAGCGCCCTTGCACCGCTAGGCTAGTGAGGGCTGCTATTGTAAATAATCTGTGTGGCAGACTGTACTATTACAGCTTACCTTCTTATTAGTTATTCTCTCATAAACATCCCGCACCGCCGGCTCTGATATCTGATGCATACTAACATTGTGTTCCAAACATATTCGACAAAATTCAAAGCTATACATTTTCTTGCAGTACTCAATTCAATTCAATTCTTTAGTTTATGGCTCCATCGCTGTCTGCTGCAGAGACATTTTTTTTTTTTTTTTTTTTTTTATAATTCTCCCTTACAGGGAAGGCAAAGGGTTCAAGCCCATACAGCCTCGTCTTAAGTGATATCTCTGGTTGTCGTAGTAAAGCAGTGGCTACCTTACCAAGACTTTATCAAGGAGTTTTGGCGGCAACGAAAAAACACTTGATTGGCACAGTTATTTCAATTCACTTCATTTGAGCACTTTAATAGAACTATATTGGATAATATACCACCCTAATTATGCAATATAACACTAAGTATCACCAAAATAATGAATTAAAACAAGAGCACCACATGACACTTCCACGTTCCCGCCAAAACTCCGCTGCAGAGACAAATAAACAGTCTGCTGTCAGGCAATGATTTCGCCCAAAGAGCATTATTTTTTTTTTTTATAACTTTCCCTTTAGGGAAGGCAAAGAGTTCTAGCCTGTAGTGTGAGGTGTTCCGGGGATATGAAATGATAAACACTACTGTCTTAAGTGACATCCATTTATTGACTGACTCCTTAATGCTACGCTAACCTATATGTACCACACAAGAAGTTTATAATATTATCTAATGGAGAGAGCGGTACACACATTTTTGTGAAGACAAAAAAATTACCTTTTGTGTTGTATTCTATCTCACTCACTCTTTAACCTATGTTGCCAAAGCTTACGGATTATTTCCCTACCCATAAAAAAATATCAATACCGTTATTGTCGTCTCAATCATGTATATATAAATATTTCCAACATATCTTATATAATGATATAAGTACTATTTTCATTTCAGAATTATTCTTGTTGAATAAGATATCCTTAAGGTTTTTTATCCTTATTAACATTTTAGTTTAAAAAAGTTCCTCATTTAATTGGTAATTGCGAATACATACTTCGGCAACACTGTTATAAAACGTTAAGTTCGATGTCAATATAGTTGTCAAATAAATGTTCACTTCGAAATTTTCTCCGTAATTATCTACAATAATAAGTGTGATTTAGTGATATTTTAATGTGAATTGTGTAGTTCACGTTTGCAGAAATATTTGGTATCCATCATTTAGTGTGAAATTCTACAGGTAAGTTCATTGTAATCAATATTGTGTAAATATTATAATTTTATCAATATTTATACGAATCGTAATAAAATACGTGAATATTTTATAAATGAACTGTAGAAAAACCTCGCTTAATGTGATTTGCTTTATATATGACTACTTTTTTCATATTAACGTAATGTTAAATGTGATTTTTTGTATTGTAAATAGTGCATGTAAACAAGAGGCTAGGGTGACCATGGTGTAAGCTTTGCTGGACCGGTTTGACAATGGTGCTAGAGTATTTGTAATACTAGCCGCCTTACTAATGAATATTATAAAGCTTATTAATCTTTAAATAATCATCGTAAATAAAAACTGAGGATCAACAGTTACAATCGAGTTCTCAGTGTATCCAGCATTGATTTATTGAAACTTTTATTTAAAATAAAATCGAGTTTGTATTTCTCTTTACAGATTTCTTAAAGATCTAGATAAGCAAAAACGTGGTTAAATATAAATACCATTAAAAGGTCAATTTGATGTCTGCAAGAATTACTACTCAACATTTAAAGACAGAAGATTATGATTCTGAATGTGATAATGTGTCTTCTACTTCTGGGAATATGGCAGTAGATGTCAAAAATAATTATTTATTACCAGAAACTCATGCTGTAAGTATATTATTTATTATCATTTCACTGGTATAATTATGATCCACTTAGACTTTATTATTTACTAGCTTTTGCCCGCGGCTCCGCCCGCGTGAATGTGTTTTTCCGGGATAAAAGTCACTGTTTATATTTTACTGGGATGAAAAGTGGCCTATGTGCTAATCCAGGACATGATCTACCCGTGTGCCATATTTCATCGAAATCCGTTCAGTAGTTTTTGCATGAAAAAAACATCCATACATCCAGACATTCTTACAAACTTTCGCCTTTATAATATAATAAGATTAGTAGGATAGGGCATTAAGCTTGCGACCCACCAAATTTTATAACGGCGGTACATTGGGTGATATCTGAGTGTACTAAATGGCACCTCTGCCTCTGTCTAAAATGTATAGGTACTTAAATATATTATTATTGATTGATATTTACTTTTTACATTACATGTCAGCGAAATGAATATGAACCACCATTGAAACGTCAAGACTTGAAAGATTTCAATATATCAGTTAATGTGAAGACATCCAGTGAAATAAGTTTAAAGAAATAAAAGAATGTATTGCAGCAGAAGATGAAGAGATAAAAGAAGAAAATTAATTACAAGTTATTTCTTATTAAAGTTGTTCATTTGTCTGAAATTGAAAATATATTGCAGTGAAATTTTGCTAATATTTGAGATTTTTTTTAAAAGTATATTCCAAGTAGCAAGCAAAGAAAAATTACATATAGTGATGACATAAAGACTTTTGCTTTAACATTACACTTTTAGTCGCCGAAAACATTTTTGTTTTATAAATTCAAAGATATATTTGCCGAAAGAGAGCACATTATGGTGATCTTTAGCAAACTTTAATTGTTTTGTTGGCTTCTTCACAGAAGTTTTAGAATATTAAAAACCTCACCCGCAGAATGTAGCGTTAATTTTTGATTCCATGGCTCTCAAACAAGAATTTATTTGGTATTGTAATTTGTAAAACATCCACGTGTTTATTACTTTTGCTATAAATATCTACACAACTTTGTTTACAATCAACTTACCTATGGAATTTCACACTAGATGTTGGATTGCAAATAATTCTGCAACCATGAATTACACAACTCATAGTAGAATATCTCTAAAACACAATATTATGGATAATTACAGAAAAAAAGTTCGCAGAATACTCGCAAAAATTGTAAAATCACACAAAATAGATATTCGTAATATTTCAAAATTACTTACTGAAAATTAGGTTATTAACTTCCTAAATGTGTATTATTTTTTTATGTATGATTGTTTACTTTTATGAGTATGTTTTTTATTTTTTTTTATTATATTTAAATTTAACAATAACTGTAGTTTTCATTTTTAAATATCCCAATGTTTTTCTGTCTAACCTTACAGTCTCCATATTTGGTTATAAAGGCCGGCAAACAACGTGAACATATCCAGTCGCGGGGGAAAGTAAAACATATATACAATGTGAGGCTGTGTGCCGAGCAAAAAAAAAGCACGCGGGGCCCCGTGCGAAGCAAATAATTTTTTTTAACAGCTTTGTAAGTAAGGTGCCAAAAAACGGGCCCCCAAGGAGCTGCAAGATGCCCCTGTAACTGCGAGGCCCCAGGCGGTTGCCTGGTTCGCCCCCCTCCTCCAAGGCCGCCACTGAATTCACCACCGCGTGGTGAGGTATTTTTTTTATGTAAGTGGAACTAGTAGTTCCGAACTACACATACCGAAAAAGTATGTAAATATGCCAATTTTGTTTGGAATAAACTTTCTAACTCAAATTATATTTTTTAAATATCAACTATTACTAGCCGCTGTAGTTGGTTTTCATAATTAATTTAAACCGCATTACTTTATAGAGATAAAAATAAATATTATGGTGCGATATCATATTATTACACACTCACACACTCACGCCTCTTATCCCCCGGGTAGACAGAGGTGCAATTAGTGCACCCACTTTTTGCCGTTATTCCGTTCCATGCTGTGATAGGGGGCGAGCCTATCGCCTTATCGTGTACAAATTCCAGACTCCGAGCTGATACTGAATGGAAAATAATCACTTTGCCCGACCCGACTAACCCGGGGATCGAACCCGAGATCTCAGCATTGCAGTCGTACCATAATACAACTACGCCACCGAGGCAGCCATATTATATCATATCATATTATTATGGACAGTTAATTATGTTACGTCCTGGTTTTGAAAATAAACCTTTGTCACTCTAAAGAGAGAGACAGCAGATAGCTGTGACGTCACATTTTATTCTTCAGTTTGTTAAACGGAATGAAAAATCCATATGGGTATAACATTCTTGGTACCACACCACCACATCGTGGGGGTGGCAGATAAAAAAAAAAATATAGTGTGGATTTTTTTTTTTTTTTTTTAACTCACTTAACTTAATTATAACAATTACTACAATATGATACTTAACTTAAATATAATGTTTTCAATATAAAATTAATAGAAATTATAAAGTTTTAATTTTCGAACCATGATCAGGTTTTTATCATTTGACCTTATAGTAAGTATACTTAATTACTTATCTTAATATGTATTATTAGGATAAGTACTCTAGAACGCAGTGTATAAAGTAAAGTATAACATAAAATAAAACTAAATACTTAATAAACATATTTTAGTTATGTCACATATCTTTTTGTTCTGTTTTTGTGAACAATCTCTGGCTTATTACCTTTAATAATAGTAACATTAGGCTCATTTTCACTTAACACTTCATAAGGTCCTTCATATAACATTTCTAACTTTTTTCCTGTTTCATTTTTAATCAAAACTAGGTCTCCTTTTTTGTAACTAATTGGATTGCATTTTTTATCGTAGGTAAATTTTCTTTTTAATTTTCCTAAAATTAAATTATCTCTAACTTCCTTATGTGCTAACTGTAGCCTATACTTAATTTCTAATGCATAATTGTCTGTATTATAAAGAGGATCCACTACATCGTTGGTTAAATTGCTAGGCAAGTTACATGTTTTCCCGAAAACTAGTTCATACGGTGTGTACTGTGTTTCCGAATGTACGGTTGTATTAAAGGAAAAACACCAAAACTGTAGCCACTGGCTCCATGTCTCAGTATGCCCGTCACACTGAGTTCTTAAAAATGCTGCTAAATGCTTATGGGTGTTTTCCAAAGCGCCTATCGACTGATGGTGATAAGCTGTTGAATTTATTTTTTCTATTTGAAGTAACCTACACACCTCTGTCATAGTTTCCGACATGAATTCCGTACCTCGATCCGAAACAATAGTTCTAGGTAGACCATATCTAAGCACGAAATTATTTATAAAACATCTTGCTACACTTACCGTATCTTTTCGTTGTACTGGATATGCCTCGACGAACTTACTCAGCTCGCATTGCAGACTTAAAATATAAACATTACCATCTACATCCTTATCTAGGGGCCCCACTATGTCTAAATATACCTTTTCAAATGCGCTCGTTGCCGTTGTAGTAATCACCATAGGTTCTATCACGAATTAAAGATATCTCTATCTCTGTTCTGTGGGTTCTATTATATTCCTTGAATACTTACTTGTTTGGCACTTATGACACTTAGCAACGTAATTACGTACGTCGTTCTCCATTCCTGGCCAAAAGTACTTACCTTTGATATTATTTATCATACGTCGCACACCTGCATGCCCGCTAGTAGGCAACAAATGATAGTCATGTAGTATGTATGTTTTTTCATCATTTTCTAGTACTCTTTTTATTCCTCTAAGTATATGTATTCGTGGTCCGGACCACTTTTCTCTATTCTTTATCTCATTAATTAATTCTTTGATAAAATCAACATTTTTATCGCTCTTTACTATGCATAGTTCTTCGATATTTATTTCATTACAACAATCACTCAATAAATTCGCAAATTCGACTCGCGTAAAATACGACATATAATTGAGGTTGATAAATAAAGTAAATTCGTCTTTTACATAAGCTAAACATTCTTTTTTATACTGTATATTTTTCTTAACAAGGTCTTTTCCTTGTATAAATTTCAATTCTATCGCTTCACTTGGTTTTCTTAATATCTGCGCAAACCGTGGTTGGCCAAACCTTGGTTCCGCACATTTATTAAGAGAACTACTACTCGTTTCCGATTGTTTCTTACTTTCTAAATCTATCCTTGCTTTTTGTGCTCTTGTCATTACCATCGCTACTACTTTTTCATTAATTAATTTTAGTTCGTCTGAGCTTATGGTTACCCTACTCAATGCATCAGCGACCGCGTTATCAGTACCTTTTATGTATTTAATAACAAAGTTGTACTCTTCTAATAGCAATCTAAATTTTAATAGTCGTGTGGATGGGTCCTTCATTCCAAATAGATAGATAAGAGGTTTATGATCTGTCATGATTGTGAACTTCCTTCCATACAAATACGGTCTAAAATATTTTATACTCCACACTATTGCTAAAAGTTCTTTTTGTATTGTGGGATAATTTAACTCGGCTTTATTTAGTGGTCTACTAGCGTACGCTACCGGTCTTAGATCTTTATTGCACAGAACAGAACCTATTGCTATTCCTGATGCATCCGTTTGAAGGACAAATTCATTCTCACTCGAAAAATCTGGGTATTGTAAAATCGGTGAACTGATTAATTTTTCTTTAAGATTTTCGAAACATTTTTGACAGTCGGGTGTCCACAAAAATTTTTCATTTTTTCTACACAATTTATTTAACGGAACTGTAATTTCTGCAAATGAAGGAATGAATTTCCTATAATAATTACAAAATGCGGTAAACCGTCTTACATCGTCTGCATTTTTTGGTATCGGATAATTCTTTATTATGGAAATTTTTTCAGGATCTGGCAGAACGCCATCGGCTGATACTATATGACCTAAATAAAGTAGTTGTGTTTTCATAAAGTCGCATTTTGCTGGATTAAGTTTAAGATTCAATTTCCTAATTCGTTCAAAAATATCTATAAGATTTCTGTTATGTATTTCTGTTGTTCTTCCAAACACAATTAAATCGTCACAGTAAACAAAACACTTTTCAAATGTAAGACCTGACATAGCTATAGTCATGACCCTAGAGAATGCACTCGGTGATATTTTGAGACCCATAGGGAGACGTTTCATACGATATTGACCTGAACTTGTCGAAAAACTAGTGATGTCCCTACTCTCTGGTTTTAACTTAACTTGATAAAACCCTTGATGAAGATCTAAATGGCTGAAACAAATACTACCTGAAAGTGAATCTAGTATTTCTGTAATGTTGGGTAATGGAAACTTGTCATCTTGAATTGACTCGTTAACCTTCCTATAGTCTATGACTAATCGCCATTTTTTCTCTCTGTCTGATTTTTTGGGGACTAAAAGTATTGGGCTATTCCATTCACTATTAGCGGGTTCTATTATGTCATCCTTTATCATTTTATCAATTTGTTTAATTATTTCCGGTTTGGAAAACTGTGGCAAACGATAAGGTTTGACATACAGTGGCTTCGTATTAGGTTTCACTGCTATTGTTTGTTCTACAACACTCGCAGTACCTAGCGTGTCTCCTTCCAAGAAAAATATATCTGCATATTTTGCACATATAATTTCAATCTGTTTTCTGTCATCGGAATATAAATGTGATAACTTTAACTCGGCTAGTAACTTTTTTACACGTTCGACTCCATTTTGTGTTTTTTGGAATGAGCGAACATTATAATTTTCTAAATAATCTAGGTCATCATTATTGATTAAATTATTTTTAGAGATTCTTACAGAATCATCACTCGTATTTAAAATTTTTACAGGAATTTTACCTCTTTTTGGCTGCACTATACTACTCGCCAAAAATATATGTTCATCTAACTGTTTTGCATATACCACGCAGTCTTTATAAATGTTCTTATTAATATTAATATAGTGTATAGATTCACTTCTAGCTGGAATATCTAAATAGGCTCCTATATCTTCCTCAAAACGCTTCTGTATTTCAATAATACATTCTATATTATTTAATCGTAAGGTAAGTCTATCCGTTGGTAGGTCTATGTTTGCATTATAATTTCTCAGAAAGTCCAACCCGATGATGCCATCTGTTTTGCAAGGCATGGTGTCAAATAGATATAACTTGTGGCGCAACCTAACACCGTCTTCCGATTGCAATGGAATGTATGCGAAGCTATTTGCATGTACTTTTCCACCTATACCTTTTATGATTGTTTTGTCATTATAAATTTTGATATTATTTTTAACTAAATGAGAATTAATTATAGATATAGATGCACCTGTATCAATCAAAAATTTTAATTTGTTATTTCCATAGTACAAGTAAATACAATCCAAACTTTCGCATGTCATTACATAATTAGGGGTTCCGAAAAAACTCATCTAGATAGACCTCTTCTTTCTTTTCTTCTTTTGGCTCGGCGGTTGCATACATGCTGCTCTGCCGGCCACTTCTGTTACCTCGATTTCCTCTGTAGCTCCCTCTATTCGATGGCCTTGAATAACCACGTTGCTGGTTATATCTGCCACGTGGTCCCATAGCCTGTTTGCTGTTGCCACCTTGACTCTTCTGATGTGGAGCCGCTTTGTTTCCTTGGTAATAATTGGTATTCCTACGGTAATACGTACCTTGACCCCGATTATATTTAGGGTACCTACCTCGTGAAAATGAGAACACCGCATCATGGCCTGAAGTCACCGGCCGTGCCAGCTCTTCATCCTCTGCCGCACGAACAGCGTCCTTCAGTTCGCTATACTCACGGGCTGCCAAAATAGTGCTAAGACGTCGGTTCCTTAACCCATCTGAAAATCTTTTAATGACTAATTTTTCATTTATCGGACTCAGTATTTCACTCGCTTTTTGATTACCTCCGGCTTGCGCTATAGTAAGGTTAATAAACAAATCCTCTAATTTTGCACCGTATTCCGAAATAGATAAATCATTTTGTGACAAATTATTTATTTGTGCCAATATCGAATTTGCAGATTTCTTTGTAAGAAGACAGGCCTTAATGTCTTCGACCAGACTAGATACAGTTAGATAACTGCTTTTTAACTTAAGCTTTGCAGTTTTTGATAGTCGTGTCTTTATTACAAATGAAATCAGCAATTTCTTATTTTCTTCATCTTTCAAACAACTCTCATACATTTCTATTCCTTCTATTATCCTTTCTATCGTCTCTTCCTTACCATCCATGAATGGAATTAATGTACTTGCGGTTTTAAGATTAAAATTTTCCATTTTATATGATGTACTCTTTACCTCCAATTCACATGTATTTTTTTCCTTTTTATATTCAAGTATTTTCACATAACTACGCTCTATGTCACTTATTAATAATTCTAAGGTATATCCACTTAACTCTAGCTTTGATGTCTCACTACACAAACTCTTATCTTGCACCAATATTTTATATTCGTTATATAAATTTTCCGACTCTTTATATTTATTTAAACCTAACTTCTCACTCCGCCTTTTCGGTCCTAGCTTTTTAATGTCTTCCTGTAAATTTTGTAAGGATTTGGCTATAATAATAAGTCTTTCCATGAATTATATTTATTCACAATCACTTTCGCACTTGTTTACGCACTTTCACAGATCTTCCAAGTTTGCATTTTGTCCTTTACCAAAGGACGACCGGATACGCCTTAAAGTATTCTGCCCGATTTCTTTTTGTATTAGCTTTTTCTGACATCTGTTATGCATCTTCCAAAGTAAAATTATCACAACTATGCCAATTATCACTAGTATGCCTATTAGCATAGAGTGAATTGTTTCCATTCTTCCGCCAAAATTTTTTAGAGCCGCGTCGCCTCCCGCTGCAGCATTTTGAACGACTTCCTCCTTCTCTACTGTTGCTCGACACATTTTGATTATAATTATTATATATTTTAATATTTAGTTTTTCTTCCCTCGGATATTATTTTTCGTTTTCTTTTTATTTGCAGGTTCTTCCGATATTTGAAAAAATCTGGATTTTTAACATTCTCCGAAATAATAATTTTGTTTCGCGTCGCGCGCTTTTACATGGCTGACGCCGACGCGACTGGCAGGGTCGCCATGTAGTGTGAGGTGTTCCGGGGATATGAAATGATAAACACTACTGTCTTAAGTGACATCCATTTATTGACTGACTCCTTAATGCTACGCTAACCTATATGTACCACACCACCACAAGCCCATACAGCCTCGTCTTAAGTGATATTTTTGGTTGATTTTTTTTCCTACGTACTATGTTGTAGTAAAGCAGTCAGTGGTCTCGAACCTACCGATTTTTCGGTATTTCTACCGATTTTGGGCCTGTCCTACCGAAATACCGAAACGACATGATTTTTCAACGATTTTTTGAAAGCTAGAAGATTCTCCCGATTTTTCTACCGATTTTCAGCAATTCTAAGCTAAAATCCCCTTTTTCTTTCATATTTTGCGATTCCTTGGTTAAATATGTTGCTGTTTGGGGCGGCGCGCCTCGGCGGGTGGCGATATTTTTAAAGGAGCGGCAAAATTTGTTTAAAATTTTTACTTTCGTGATGGGAGGGGGGGTGTATGCGCGACTTTCGTTTGTTGAAATTACCTTCTTTTGGTACAATCCTTCTTTTGGTACAATAATAGTCCCTAGACTTTAAAATTAACGGGGTTTTCATTGAATATTGCTTGTTTTTTTGCATATACCGATTTTTGCTCCAAATATTTTTCTTGGCAACTCTACCGATTTCACATTTTGTCCGAGACCACTGAAAGCAGTGGCTACCTTACCAAGACTTTATCAAGGAGTTTTGGCGGCAACGAAAAAACACTTGGTTGGCACAGTTATTTCAATTCACTTCATTTGAGCCCTTTAATAGAACTATATTGGATGATATACCACCATAATTATGCAATATAACACTAAGTATCACCAAAATAATGAATTAAAACAAGAGCACCTCATGACACTTCCACGTTCCCGCCAAAACCTACCCGGTCACGCCCGTTTGATTTTTTTATCCGGAATAAAAGTTATATATATTTTCCAGGGATAAAGATAGCCTATGTGTTATTCTATCTATCTTTGTGCTAAATTTCATTCGATCTGGATGTTTAGCCGTTCTGCCGGGCTATTATGTATCTCAGTTGACATCGAAAACTGATAAGCACCGGTGGAAGTGTACATCAATTAACTGTCAAATCACCGATTTCGTATTGGCTAACACCGGTGGACAACTCGCGGTGCTCATGAACATTGATGGTCACCGGTGACGTCACGGTGGATATCGATAATGTAGATTGCTATAGAAAATTGTAGCTATTGGTATTGTCT